>CM035173.1:17410707-17533235 GCA_020205615.1 Panax quinquefolius | reverse complement strand
ATACTTTGAGAATTGCTATTGATACACAAGTTTCATTCAAGCATCACTTAGAATCTTCCTTCCAAGATCACGATTCTTTGAGGTAAGGGATGTTATTTTCTTCTTAAATGATATTATTTCTTCAATATCATTATCTTTGAAATATTGATTGGAACTTTTGTCAAATTTGGAACTTTTTTCATGTCGCAAGTTACTATTCATGAGTTCTTATTCACGAGTTCTTATTCATGAGTTACTATTAAAGGATTCTTATTCAGTCTTATTAAGTTGAAGCGTGAAGATGTTTTTGTGAAATTTACATCTTTTGGTGGAGTTACTATTCATGTATACGGCATTTATTCACGTATCTGACCGCACTATTCACGAATACGGCGCTTATTCACTAAAAAAATGAAATTTTTCTTTAAATACTAAAATATCTATTTTGGATACTAGCTTTGATTGTATCCGTGTTTTTGATCATTCTTGAATTTTACACCACTATGATTATTTTTTGAGGTATTGTTGGACATGGATAAAACAAAGTACTGAATCCTTAATCCATAATCCTTGTCATTTTGTTTCATGGATTAGTTCTTTAAAAATATTTTCATCATCCTTAAGTCTTAAATGATGATATTATTGAATATCTTTGGCCCAGTGCAGTAAAGATGAATGATTTCTGAAGAATATCTTTGGCTTCCATAATTGCAAAGATGAAGCGAGGGTATTTAAATGAACTGTATTGAATGATGAATATCTTTGGCACAGTAGTGCAAGATGAGCGAATGTTTAAATGACATACGCATGGGATCGATGAATATCTTTGGCCTTTAGTGCGAAAGATGAGCAGGTGTTGAGATGAACATGATGGAATTGATGAATATCTTTGGCTGTGGTGCAAAAAGATGAATATTTGATTTGAGATGAATATTGATTGATATTACGGGATAAAATATTGATGATGGTATTAAATTCATAGATTATAGATAGATTTCATTCTACGTAACTCTTATGAATTATTATTTCATTCTATGAATATTGATAAAAGAAACTTGTTGTCTATTGTATTCTATCGATTTTCCTGTTGGAGACTAACGATAATTTGTTGTATATTATCTTAGTCATAACATTCTTCTTTGGGCTAGTTGAGCTCACCCTTTTTCCTTGTTGTTCCATTTTTCTTTCTCGGGGGCGAGAATGTAGCGAGTCAAATCGAGAATTATGGAATGAAGGTTCTAGAGAGAGTTGTTTAGTAGTCCTCACCATTATTATAAAATAATGTGTCGATAAATGTGATGAGGGATTTTATTTGAGTATAAATATTATCTGAAGATAATATTGTATGTATTTAAACTCGCGAGTTTTATTGTTGTGATAATAAAGAGTTATGTAGTTGTTTACTGTACTACATGTATTTGGCGATTTCGGGAATGGGTTGGATGGAATGGACCTATTTTAGGGCGTCCACGATGTTTTCCCTCTGCACGGTGGTAATCATTGGCCATGAAAATAGAAAGCGAGTTGGGAGGAGATTTTAAAGAGGAGATTCAATGACGACCATTGTGAAGGCGTGCGGTATGGTGTGGCCCAGTTCAAGGAGGAGAAAGACCATCGGTCGTATGTTACAAATCACGGAAGAGGACGTATCATCATTGAAGCGCCTGCTGACGGTTTAAGGTATGCTATAATTGTGGAAAAGAAGGACATATCATTTCAAAGTTATGCGATATCGAGAACCCTAGTCAAATGGTGAGGCGTTGAAAGGATGTCCGGAAAAGTTAAGTCGGCGATTCTTTCGAAGAAGCGTTTTGGTATTGGGTCATTATCTGAGGAACCCCGAGCGAAGTTAGCGGAGTTAGTTAATTATAAATTCTTGCGGAAGTATATACCTTACTGAATCTGGGATTCTACCCATTCTTTTATCTCTCTTGCTTGCGGCTCCAGCGTTTGAACTTGACTACGGAGAAATTAGACTTTGACCTGTTTATGGAGAATCAGTTAGGAGAAACTTTCATTGTCATCAGTTGTTTAAAAAATCTTGTTTGATTCAGAGTTGGCACCATTACCTTACACCATTGACATTTTATCTCTTTAAAGATGCTTGCTTTTGGGGATTGATTGGTTAACTACTCTTTCATACCAAAATTGATTGCTTTTGTAAGGTTGTTAGTTTTCATATTCCTTGATAACTTTGTTATTCGAATTCAAGCGATCAAAACATTGTAGTCAAACATTTTCATATCGAGCCATGAAGTCATTCGTTTATTACGGATGTCGAGTTTTCTTAGTCCATGTTATGGATTTGAATAAAGACACGTCGATTTGAATAATATTCTTGTTGTTGTTGATTTTCTGGCGTATTTTCACTGAAGAATTTATTGAGCACTCCCAAAGGCGATATTAAATTTTGTATACGACTTTGAACCCGGTACACAAACTCATTTCTAAAATCTCATGTCGAATGGCTCCCTATTGAACTTGAGGAGTTAAAAATTCAACTATAGAATTTGGTACTGAGCCTTTATCTTGTGACTTCCTTTGTGGAAATTCACAAGCCGAATTCTACGTAGGGGCGTTATATTAGATGCGATAGTAAGCGATAGGTGTCATTGTGACGTCTTTATCAAATTGGGATATGAGTCGCGATTGAGAGCAACCTAAGTCGATGTCGAAATCGTAGCTTTAAGCTTGGTTAGTTATTATCGGAGATTAGATTGAAGGATATTCTCGAATCATTTATTCCATTAACGTAGCTAACTTTCGTAGAGATACAAAATTCGAATGGAAGCGAGGAATGTGGGAAGAGCTTGAAGAACTCAAGAGGAGACTCATTTAAATACGTGTTACGACCATTGCCATCTCGGAAAGTGAGCGTGGTAGGCGGCGTGTTGAGTAGAAAGATAAATTATACAAAGTCTGAGTACTGATATTATCAAGACTCTCATTTACGTATAATATCTGAATAATAGAGATGGAGATGAAACTCTAGGTACCAGCATTGATGATATCTGAGTATAATCGACATTTAATCGGTGAAGTTAAAATTGCTATCGAGCTCTGGCAAGGTGATGAATTTGAAGAAGGAGGTCGAGAGGTTGTTATTTTAAAAGCGAGAATGGGTGAGGTGAGAAAGCTCGAACCTTAGGATTTATTAATCCATTTGAAATTCTCGATCGAATAGGGCGTGGCCTATAGACTCGTTTTACCACCAAGTATGTGGCGTGTTCATGCGCGTTTTTCCGCGTGTCGATGTTACGTAAATATGTGGACGACCCGAAACACGTCGTTGAGTTAGAACCGGACGAATAAGCGAAGACTTAACGTCTGAGGAGGTACTGTCAAAAGATTTTGTAGAGGAAAGAACATGACCTATGTACAGAGGTTATACCATAAGTTAAAGTTTTGTGGAGAAACCATCTTATTGAAATGACACGGGGTTGGAAACGAAAATGAAAGTGAAGGTATCTTTACCTTTCGAAACACACAGTCACGTCACGTCGATTTCGAGGACGAAATTTCATAAGGAGGGAGGTTATAAGACCGAAATTTTTAAATAAAAGGAATTTCCTTTATTTATTATCTTGAAATAAGTAAGGTTGATTTGATTAATGTGGATAGTTAAAGGGTTAAATACGCAAATATTTCCAAAATAATGATGGTTATAAAATATTCATTTTTGTCGGGGAATATTAGTTTGGTAAGTGGAATATTAAATGCTGATTAGGGAATATTAGGTTTGGTCATGGAATATTACGTCTTATCGAGAATATTAAATGCGAGCGGAATGACCGTGTGGGCCCATGCTTGAGCGATTGGATGAGGAAAGCAATGACAAAGTTTGGGTGGTTATAAATAACGAGCGTAGTTGTTTCTGAATTAAGATTTGTTGGAATACCGGTGGTTTAAAATCTGATGTCTGGCGTGGTTTGCCTGATATTGGCGGTGTATTGCGATTATTGTTGAATTATTGATCCTTACAAAAGATGGCCACTACTCGATAATTTTCCACAGTGAATTCTTCGTTCGATATTTTATTTTATTGATTCGATAATTAACTGCGTTGATATTTTATATTATTGTTGTTCGATAATTGTCCTTTACGCATGTTTCCATTATCGGATCAATAATTCATATTATTTGAATAATATTATTAGATAACATTATTGGCATATATCAGAAAGTTACATACAGGAGAGGTTTGGTCACCTAATTGCGGCGCCCGATAAGGAGAGATCCTTATGGAAAGCCCCTCTTTCTGAGAACATGACTGGTTGTCATAAATGTGATTACGTAATATTATTTGTGAATAATTAATTATTGATTCATATGATAAGAAAATATTTATTTTATATGAATATAAATGGATTTATTTATGTGGTTATTAATGAAGGAATTAATGTTGAGGTGTTTTATCGGTATTTTATCGGATTGGAGGTATTAAAAATTAAATCGAAGGGTTTTGAGATATATTACGGGGGTTATAATTTTTAATCCGATAGATTTGGATCGTGGTAATTTTTGGGTATGTTATACATACATAAGTTGAGTATATGTCCACAAATTTTGAACCGTTAAAAATTCACGAATGATTTGTTATGAATTTTAAGAGGTGTCTCGATTAGGAAATCGGGGTTATAATTGATTTTGGTGGAAAATTCTAGAATTGAGTGGGCCCCACTTGTGGTTGGTGAAGAAATGTGCTGAATTTTATTTCAAATGTGGTAGGTGGCAATAGTAGCGAAGTAAAGCCATCAGTAGCAGTCAAGTCACCTTGGGCTAACATCTTCCTATAAATAGAGGGCTAAGTTAGAATTGAAAATCACACGTAAACAAAGTTTTCTCTCTTTCTCTCTATATTATTGAGGTATTATTTTGTGAGTATTTAGATACTTTGAGATTCTTAGACATTCAAGTAAGTTTCATTAAAGCATCACTTGAGCCTTTCCTTCCAAAATCTTGATTCTTTGAGGTAAGGATGTTATTTTCTTCTCGAATGATATTAATTCTTCAATATCATTATCTTTGAAATATTAGTTGGTACTTTTTTATCAAATTTGGAACTTTTTTATGTCAGGTTTTCTTATTCATGAGTTCTTATTCACGAGTTACTATTCATGAGTTACTATTCACGAATTCTTATTCACGAGTACTATTAATGAAGCGTGAAGATGTTTTTTTGTGGAATTTCTATCTTTGGGTGTCGAGTTACTATTCACGTATCAAGACTATTCACGATATCTGACACTACTTATTCACGAATCTGGCACTATTATTAAAAAATGAAAATTTTTCTTTTTCGTCTAAAATATCTATTTTGGATACTAGCTTTGATTGTATCCATGTTTTGATCATTCTTGAATTTTACACCACTATGATTATTTTTGAGGTATTATTGGACATGGATAAAACCAAGTATGAATCCTTAATCCTTAATCCTTGTCATTTTGTTTCCTTTGGATTAGATTCTTTAAAAATATTTTCATCATCCTCGGTCTTAAATGATGATATTATTGAATATCTTTGGCTCAGAGTGCAAAGATGAATGATTCTGAAGAATATCTTTGGCTGTAGTGCAAAGATGGCGGTGTTTAAATGAACATGGCCGACATGAATATCTTTGGCACGTGGTGCACAAAGATGAGCGAGTGTTTAAATGAACATGTGATCGATGAATATCTTTGGCACTGTAGTGCAAAGATGAGCGGTGTTTAAATGAACATAACCGGTGATGAATATCTTTGGCCTTTAGTGCAAAGATGAGCAGTGTTGAGATGAACATGGCTGGATTGATGAATATCTTTGGCACATAGTGCGAAGATGAATATTTGATTTGAGATGAATATTGATTGATGTTCTGAGGGATAAAATATTGATGATGGGTATTTAAATTCATAGATTATAGTAGATTTCATTCTCACGTAACTCTTACATGAATTATTATTTCATGCGAATATTGATCTGAAACTTGTTGTCTATTGTATTCTATCGATTTTTCCTCTGTTGGAGACTAACGATAATTTGTTGTATATTATCTTAGTCATAACATTCTTTATTGGGCTAGTTAAGCTCACCCTTTTCCTTGTTGTTCCATTTTTCTTCTCGGGAGGCCGAGAATGTGGCGAGTACTAGTCGAGGTATGGAATGAAGGTTCTAGAGAGAGTTGTTTAGTAGTCCTCACCATTATTGTAAAATAATGTATCAATAAATATGATGAGGATTTATTTGAGTATAAATATTGTCTGTAAGATAATATTTGTATTTAAACTCACGAGTTTTATTGTTGTGATAATAAAGTTGTAGTTGTTTACATGCCATGTATTTGGCGACTCTAGAATGGGTTGGGTGGAATGGACCTATTTTGGGGTCGCCACAGATCACGATCCTCGGTTGTGGTCCCTCGGTTGACCGTACTCGTTATCTCGCTCTAATAATTGAGCCACATTTTACAACATCTCGAATAGAGAAAATTTATTAGAAATGAGATAATCGGCGTATCTTGGGGTTTCAAACCTCTAAGAAACATCCGTCATCATATATTTCCTCATCCTCCACCAAATGAGGTGCAAACACGATAACTCGCAAACTTTGCCTCGCATCGAGACACCGTCGTATGTTGTTTTGTTCAAACTGATGAACTCCACTTCCTTCATACGACGTGAACACTTTCGGGAAAGTATTTGTCATTAAATAGTATCTCAAACGTTTCCCAAGACATGCTTTGAGTCTGCGGTGGATGGGTACGCTTCACTTGCACTCTCACCAGTGATGCGCTTTCGCTACATTTACATAAAGGTGGCGAATGGAACCTTCGTCTCCTCCCGCATCCCAAGACATCGAATATCTTGGTAATTTGTTTGACCCATGTTTTTCGCCGGTGTGATCGGATCTCGCTTTCCACTTAAATTTCGTGGTCCCAACTCTTTCTTGGCGCTTGGGCCGTGACAACCCGTGAATTCTTTATCATTTCCTCCTGTATTTTGCCCAGAAATAGGTCCATTCCATCCAACCCATTCTGAAAGTCGCCAAATACATGGTATGTAAACAACTACAACTTTATTATCACAACAATAAAATCGTGAGTTTAAATACAAATATTATCTT
This sequence comes from Panax quinquefolius, assembly GCA_020205615.1. Classification (NCBI taxonomy): domain Eukaryota; kingdom Viridiplantae; phylum Streptophyta; class Magnoliopsida; order Apiales; family Araliaceae; genus Panax; species Panax quinquefolius. Next base: position 17,526,152 of record CM035173.1, on the reverse strand, counting down.
CTAGATAATATTTATACTCAAATAAATCCTCATCACATTTATCGATACATTATTTTACAATAATGGTGAGGACTACTAAACAACTCTCTAAAACCTTCATTCCATACCCCGACTAGTACTCGCTATATTCTCGCCTCCCGAGAAAATGGAACAACAAGGAAAAGGGTGAGCTCAACTAGCCCAAGAAGAATGTTATGACTAAGATAATATACAACAAATTATCGTTAGTCTCCAACAGGAAAAACTGATGGGAATACAATGTACAACAAGTTTCAGATCAATATTCATAGGAAATAATAATTCATGTAAGAGTTACGTAGAATGAAATCTACTATAATCTATGAATTTAATGTACCATCATCAATATTTTATCCTCGTAACATCAATCAATATTCATCTCAAATCAAATATTCATCTTTGCACTATAGCAGCCAAAGATATTCATCAATCTCCAATCATGTTCATCTCAACACTGCTCATCTTTGCACTAAAGGCCAAAGATATTCATCAATCACCATGTTCATCTCAACACTGCTCATCTTTGCACTAAAGGCCAAAGATATTCATCAATTCGGCCATGTTCATTTAAACACTGCTCATCTTTGCACTATGGTGCCAAAGATATTCTTCATGTTGGCCATGTTGCACATACAGCCAAAGATATTCTTCAGAAATCATTCATCTTTGCACTAGATATTGCCAAAGATATTCTTCAAAGCAAAGAAATCATTCATCTGCACTACGTGCCAAAGATATTCAATAATATCATCATTTAAGATCGAGGATGATGAAAATATTTTAAAGAACGAATCCAAAGGAAACAAAATGACAAGGATTAAGGATTAAGGACTTGGTTTTATCCACGTCCAAAAATACCTCAAAAATAATCACAAGTGGTGTAAAATTCAAGAATGATCAAAACATGGATACAATCAAAGCTAGTATCCGTAATAGATATTTTAGATTTAAAAGAAAATTTTCATTTTTGGTGAATAAGGCCGTGATTCGTGAATAGTCAGATACGTGAATAAGCCAGATACGTGAATAGTAAATCCGACACCAAAAGATAGAAATTCCACAAAAAAACATCTTCACGCTTTTACTTAATAGACTCGTGAATAAGAATCGTGAATAAGAACTCATGAATAGTAACTCGTGAATAAGAACTCATGAATAGTAACCCCGATATGAAAAAGTTCCAAATTTGATAAAAACTTCCAGATCAACATTTCAAAGATAATGATATCAAGAAATAATATCATTACGAAAAAAAATAATATCCCTTACCTCAAAGAATCAAGATTTCTAAGGAAAGGCTCAAGTGATGTCGAATGAAACTTCAGATCAACAAAGAACTCTCAAAGTATCTAAATACTCACAAAATACGCTCAATAATATAGAGAGAGAAAGAGAGAAAACTTTGTTTTCGTGTGATTTTCAATTCTAACTTAATTTCTATTTAGGAAAATGTTAGCCCACCAAGCATTTTGACTCGCCACCGATGGCTTTACTCGCTACTATTGCCACCCACCACATTTGAAATAAAATTCAGCACATTTTTTCACCAACCACAAGTGGGGCCCACTCAATTCTAGAATTTTCCACCAAAATCAATTATAACCCTAATTTCGAAATCGTACACCTCTTAAAATTCATAACAAATCATTCGTGAATTTTAACGGTTCAAAATTTGTGGACATATACTCAACTTATGTATGTATAACATACCCAAAATTACCACAATCCAACTATTCGGATTAAAAATTATAACCCCGCAATATATCTCAAAACCCCGATTTAATTTTTAATACCTCCAATCCGATAAAATAATCGATAAAACACCTCAACATTAATTCCTTCATTAATAACCACATAAATAAATCCATCATTTATATTCATATAAAATAAATATTTCCTTATCATATGAATCAATAATTAATTATTCACAAATAATATTACGTAATCACATTTATGACAACCAGTCTGCTCCAGAAAGAGGGGCTTTCCAATAAGGATCTCTCTCATCGGGCGCCGCAATTAGGTGACCAAACCTCTCCTTAGATGTAACTTTCTAGACATTGCCAATAATGTTATCTAATAATATTATTCAAATAATATGAATTATTGATCCGATAATGGGAAATATCAGGCAAATGACAATTATCGAACAACAATAATATAAAATATCAACGCAAAGAATTATTGAATCAATAAAATAAAATATTGAACAAGAATCATCGTGGAAAATTATTGAGTAAAGGCCATCTTACGTACAAATCAATAATTCAACAATATCGTAATACCGTAGCCATCAGGCAACCACGCCAGACATCAGATTTTAACCACCGGGTATTCCAATGCCTTTAACTATCAGAATAACTACTACCGTTATTTATAACCACCCAAACTTTGTCGCTTTCCTCATCCAATCGCTTTCACATTATGGGGCCCACACATGGTCGCTACTGGCCGCATTTAATATTCCCTCGACAAAGATTTAATATTCCACCACCAAACTAATATTCCCCGACAAAAATGAATATTTTATAACCACTTGCTTATTTTGAAATATTTATGATTTAACCCTTAACTATCCACATTAATCAAATCAACCCTTACTATTTCAAAATAATAAATAAAGGAAATTCCTTTTATTTAAAAAAATTTCGGTCTTACAACCTCCCTCCTTATGAAATTTCGTCTCTAAATCGACGACGCACTGGTGTTTCAAAAGGTAAAGATACCTCGCTTTCATTTTCGCTTCCAACTCCCGTGTCATTTCCTCAATAAGATGGTTTCTCCACAAAACTTTAACTTATGGTATAACCTCAGACATAGGTCATGTTCTTTCCTCTACAAAATCTTCGACAGTACCTCCTCGTGACGTTAAGTCTTCGCTATCTCGTCCGGTTCTAACTCAATGACGTGTTTCGGTCGTCCACATATTTACGTAACATCGATACGTGAAAAACGTTATGAACACGCCCATACTTGGTGGTAAACGAGTCTATAGGCCACGGTTCCTATTCGATCGAGAATTTCAAATGGATTAATAAATCAAGGTTCGAGCTTTCCTCACCTCACCGATTCTCGCTTTTAAAATAACAACTTCTCGCACCTCCTTCTTCAAATTCATCACCTTGTGTGTAGCTTGAATAACTTTTAACTTTATCGATTAAAGTCGATTATACTCAGATATCATCATCAGATATCATCACGTGGGTACCTAGAGTTTTCATCTCCATCTCTATTATTTGTATATTATACTTAAATGAGTCTTTGACAATATCGTACTCAGATTTCAGATACGATCTTCTACTCAACACGCCACTACCACGCTCGCTTTTCCAGATGGCATGGTCGTAACATGTCTTTGAAATGAGTCTCTCTCGAGTTCTTCAAGCTCTTCCCACATTCTTGCTCCATTCGAATTTTGTATCTCTACGAAGTCACCACGTTAATGGAATAGCGATTCGAGAATATCCTTCAACGAATCTCCGATAATAACCAACTAAGCCTCTGAAAGCTACGATTTCGATTATCGACTTAGGTTGTTCTCAATCGTGACTCATATCCCAACCTTGGATAAGACGTCACAATGACACCTATCGCTTTCTTATCGCATCTAATATGACGTCCCTTACAGAGAGTTCGCTTTAGTGAATTCCACAAAGGAAGTCACAAGATAAAGGCTCAGTACCAAATTTATAGTTGAATTTTTAACTCTCAAGTTCAATAGAGCCATTCGATATGAGATTTTAGAAATGAGTTTTGTACCGGGTTCAAAGTCGATACAAAATTTAATATCACTTTGGGAGTAAGCCAATAAATTCTTCAGAAATACGCCAGAAAAATCAACAACAACAAGAATATTATTCAAATCGACGTGTCTTTATTCAAATCCATAACATGGACTAAGAAAACTTGACATCCGTAATAAACGAATGACTTCATGGCTTGATATGAAAATGTTTGACTACAATGGTTTGATTGCTTGAAGTTGAATAACAAAAGTTGCTTAGAATATGAAAACTAACAACCTTACAAAAGCAATCAATTTTGGCATGATGAGTAGTTAACCAATCAATCCTCAAAAGCAAGTATCTTTAAAGAGATAAGGTCAACAGTAAGGTAATGGTGCCAACTTGAATCAAACAAGATTTTTTTAAACAACGGATGTAATGAAAGTTTCTCCTAACGGATTCTCCATAAACAGGTCAAAGTCTAATTTCTCCGTAGTCAAGTTCAAACGTTGAGCGCAAGCAAGAGAGATAAAAGAATGGGTAGAACCCAGATTCAGTAAGGTATAAACATCGCAAGAATTTATAATTAACTAACCTGTGCTAACTTCGTCGTTCCTCAGATTTTGACCGGCCACGACAAACGCTCTTCCAGAATCGCTGACTTTGACTTTCTCGACATCCTTTTGAGTCACCATTCCCATTTGACTAGGGTTTCGATATCGCATAATCTCGAGCGATATGTCCTTCTTTTCCACAATTATAGCATACCTTAAACTGTTCAGGGCGTTTAATGATATGTCCTCTTTCCGTGATTTGTAACATACGATCGATGGTCTTTCTCCTCCTTGGAAACCGCCACACATTTGGCCGACGCTCTTCACATGGTCGTTGTTGAATCTCTTCTTTTAAAATCTCCTCCCAACTCGCTTCTTCTATTTTCACGGCCACGATTACCACCGAGTGGTTACCGCTTTGTCCGTATTCTTCTTTCTCCACCTGGTTATCGTTATTCGATGATCGCTATCTTTGGTATGATCCTCGTTATGGTCCCTCGGTTGAACGTATTTCGTTATCTCGCCTAACAATCGAGCCCCTGCTTACAACATCCGAATAGAGAGAAAATTTATGAGAAATGAGATATCGACGACGCCTGGTTTCAAACCTCTCGTAAACATCCGCCACACGCTCCTCATTCTCCACCAAATGAGGTGCAAACTCGGATAACTCCGCAAACTTTCGCCAGACTTGGACACCGCCATGTTATTCTCGCTTCCAATCTAATAAACTCCACTTCCTTCATACGATTTAATACTTTCGTGGAAGTACTTGTCATCGAACTGCTTTCAAACGCCTCCCACGACATATGCCGAGTGAAATGATGGGTACGCTTCATGATTCCCACCAAAGAATCTGCTTCGCCATTTTAACATAAAAGTAGCGAATGGAACTTTTCGTTTTTCGCATCCCAAGACATCGAATATCGTAATTTGTTTGACCCATGTTTCCGCCATGATCGGATCTCGCTTTCCCTGCACTCGTGGTCCAACTCTTCGAACGCGCATGGTCGTGACCACCCGTGAATCGCTATCATTTCCTCCTCGTATTTTGAACACGAAGTCTCCTCGTCTCGATTTTTGCATGAATCGCAAAAAGCTTCTAAACATCCCCTCGCTCATCATCTCTTTCGGTGGTGTTATTCATGGAGGTACATTGCCACTGCTGCACGTTTCTCCTCGTTGTTAATAACATGTGCATCTCCACGGCCTCATTTACACCACTATTAATATTCTCAACGACATTCTCAACCATCATCATAAAACAAGGGTTAATTAAATAAATTAACAAATCACATAATATCCCTATATTACGACCCAACCAACAAATAAGCTTAGGTAGGATACACTAGCAAGGATTTACTCTCTCCTCCTAGTTCTATTCCCCGATCTCCGCCAGAGATCATATCCCTAAGCTCGATATTAACCGCGACGACCCCAAAATAGGTCCATTCCATCCAACCCATTTCGAGTCGCCAAATACATGGCATGTAAACAACTACAACTTTATTATCACAACAATAAAATCGTGAGTTTAAATACAAATATTATCTTCTAGACAATATTTATACTCAAATAAATCCTCATCACATTTATTGATACATTATTTTACAATAATGGTGAGGACTACTAAACCATCCTTTCTAAAACCTTCATTCCATACCCCGACTAGTACTCGCTACATTCTCGCCTCCCGAGAAGAAAAATGGAACAACAAGGAAAAGGGTGAGCTCAACTAGCCCAAGAAAGAATGTTATGACTAAGATAATATACAACAAATTATCGTTAGTCTCCAACAGGAAAAATCGATAGAATACAATAGACAACAAGTTTCAGATCAATATTCGTAAATGAAATAATAATTCATGTAAGAGTTACGTAGAGAATGAAATCTACTATAATCTATGAATTTAATACCCATCATCAATATTTTATCCTCAGAACATCAATCAATATTCATCTCAAATCAAATATTCATCTTTGCACTACACAGCCAAAGATATTCATCAATCTGGCGTATGTTCATCTCAACACTGCTCATCTTTGCACTAAAGGCCAAAGATATTCATCATGGCCATATGTTCATCTCAACACTGCTCATCTTTGCACTAAAGGCCAAAGATATTCATCATCGGCCTCGTGTTCATTTAAACACTGCTCATCATTGCACTACATGTGCCAAAGATATTCTTCTACAAATCAAAGATATTCTTCTGCCAAAGATATTCTTCAGAAATCATTCATCTTTGCACTACAAAGCCAAAGATATTCTTCAGAAATCATTCATATGCACATGCCAAAGATATTCAATAATATCATCATTTAAGACCGAGGATGATGAAAATATTTTTAAAGAAACGAATCCAATTGAAACAAAATGACAAGGATTAAGGATTAAGGATTCGTACTTGGTTTTATCCACGTCCAAAAATACCTCTCAAAAATAATCATAAGGTGTAAAATTCAAGAATGATCAAAACATGGATACAATCAAAGCTAGTATCCGTAATAGATATTTTAGACGAAAAGAAAAATTTTCATTTTTGGTGAATAGTGCCAGATTCGTGAATAGTGTCAGATACGTGAATAAGGCCATGATACGTGAATAGTAAATCGACACCAAAAGATAGAAATTCCAAAAAAACATCTTCACGCTTCATTAATAGTACTCGTGAATAAGAACTCGTGAATAAGTAACTCATGAATAAGAACTCGTGAATAGAACTCATGAATAGTAACCCCGACATGAAAAAGTTCCAAATTTGATAAAACTTCAGATCAACATTTCAAAGATAATGATATCAAGAAATAATATCATTACGAAAAAATAATATCCCTTACCTCAAAGAATCAAGATTTCTAAGGAAAGGCTCAAGTGATGCCGAATGAAACTTCAGACCTAACAAAGAACTCTCAAAGTATCTAAATACTCACAAAATACGCTCAATAATATAGAGAGAAAGAGAGAAAACTTTGTTTCGTGTGATTTTCAATTCTAACTTAAATTTCTATTTATAGAAAATGTTAGCCCACCAAGGCAGACTTGACCTGCCACCGATGGCTTTACTCGCTACTATTGCCACCCACCACATTTGAAATAAAATTCAGCACATTTTTTCACCAACCACAAGTGGGGCCCACTCAATTCTAGAATTTTCCACCAAAATCAATTATAACCCTAATTTCCTAATCGACACCTCTTAAAATTCATAACAAATCATTCGTGAATTTTTAACGGCTCAAAATTTGTGGACATATACTCAACTTATGTATGTATAACATACCCAAAAATTACTACAATCCAACTACGGATTAAAATTATAACCCCGCAATATATCTCAAAACCCCGATTTAATTTTTAATACCTCCAATCCGATAAAATATCGATAAAACACCTCAACATTAATTCCTTCATTAATAACCACATAAATAAATCCATCATTTATATTCATATAAAATAAATATTTCCTTATCATATGAATCAATAATTAATTATTCACAAATAATATTACGTAATCACATTTACGACAACCAGCCGCTCCTCAGAAAGAGGGGCTTTCCAATAAGGATCTCTCTCATCGGGCGCCGCAATTAGGTGACCAAACCTCTCCTTAGATGTAACTTTCTAGACATTGCCAATAATGTTATCTAATAATATTATTCAAATAATATGAATTATTGATCCGATAATGGGAAATATCGTGCAAATGACAATTATGAACAACAATAATATAAAATATCAACGCAAAGAATTATCGAATCAATAAAATAAAATATCGAATAAAGAATTCATCGTGAAAATTATCGAAAAGGCCATTCTTACGTATAAATCAATAATTCAACAATATTGCGGTAATACCGCGGTGCCATCGCGGCAACCACGCCAGACATCAGATTTTAACCACCGGGTATTCCAAATGCCTTAATCAGTAATAACTACACCGTTATTTATAACCACCCAAACTTTTTCGCTTTTCCTCATCCAATCGCTTTCGTTATGGGGCCCACACATGGTCGCTACGCCGCATTTAATATTCCCGACACAGCATTTAATATTCCACCACCAAACTAATATTCCCCGACAAAATGAATATTTTATAACACTTGCTTATTTTGAAATATTTATGTATTTAACCCTTTTTATATCCACATTAATCAAATCAACCCTTACTATTTCAAAATAATAAATAAAGGAAATTCCTTTTATTTAAAAAAATTTTGAGGTCTTACATTAATGATCCATCATCAATATTTTATCCCTGTAACATCAATCAATATTCATCTCAAATCAAATATTCATCTTTGCACTACTGCCAAAGATATTCATCAATCTGGTCATGTTCATCTCAACACTCGATCATCTTTGCACTAAAGGCCAAAGATATTCATCCATCGGTCGTTCATTTAAACACTGCTCATCTTTGCACTACACAAAGCCAAAGATATTCTTCAAGAAATCATTCATCTTTGACTACAGCCAAAGATATTCAATAATATCATCATTTAAGACCGAGGATGATGAAAAATATTTTTAAAGAACGAATCCAAATTGAAACAAAATGACAAGGATTAAGGATTAAGGATTCGTACTTTGTTTTATCCATGTTCAAAAATACCTCAAAATAATCATAGTGGTGTAAAATTTAAGAATGATCAAAACATGGATACAATCAAAGCTAGTATCCGTAATAGATGTTTTGGACGAAAAGAAGAAATTTTATTTTTCTATTGAATAAAGGCAGACACGTGAATAAGGTCAGTATCGTGAATAGTGCCGATATACGTGAATAAGAATCTCACACCAAAAGATAGAAATTCCACAAAAAACATTTTCACGCTTCAATAATAGTACTCGTGAATAGTAACTCGTGAATAAGAAACTCATGAATAGTAATCGTGAATAGTAATCGTGAATAAGAACTCATGAATAGTAACCCCAACATGAAAAAGTTCCAAATTTGATAAAAGTTCCAACCAATATTTCAAAGATAATGATGTATCAAGAAATAATATCATTTCGAGAAGAAAATAACATCCCTTACCTCAAAGAATCAAGATTTCGGAAGGAAAGGTCAAGTGATGTTGAATGAAACTTATCTTGAACAAAGAACTCTCAAAGTATCTAAATACTCACAAAATACGCTCAATAATATATAGAGAGAGAGAGAAAACTTTGTTTTCGGTGTGATTTTCAATTCTAACTTAAATTTCTATTTATAGGAAAATGTTAGCCCACCAAGCAGACTTGACCTACTTACCGATGGCTTTACTCGCTACTATTGCCACCCACCACATTTGAAATAAAATTCAGCACATTTCTTCACCAACCACAAGTGGGGCCCACTCAATTCTAGAATTTTCCACCAAAATCAATTATAACCCTAATTTCCGAATCAGACACCTCTTAAAATTCATAACAAATCATTCGTGCATTTTTAACGGTTCAAAATTTGTGGACATATACTCAACTTATGTATGTATAACATACCCAAAAATTACCACAATCCAATCCAACTGGTCGGATTAAAAATTATAACCCATAATATATCTCAAAACCCCGATTTAATTTTAATACCTCCAATCGATAAAATATCGATAAAACACCTCAACAATAATTTCTTCATTTATAACCACATAAATAAATCCATCATTTATATCCACATAAAATAAATAAATCCATCGTTTATAAATATTTTCTTATCATATCAATAATTAATTATTCACAAATAATATTACGTAATCACAATTACGACAACCAGTAGCTCCTCAGAAAGAGGGGGCTTTCCGATAAGGATTTCTCCTCATCTTGGCGCCGCAATTAGGTGACCAAACTCTCCTTGATGTAACTTTCTAGACATTGCCAATAATGCTATCTAATAATATTATTTAAATAATATGAATTATCGATCCGATAATGGAGATAATAATGCGTTGACAATTATTGAACAACAATAATATAAAATATCAACGCAAAGCAATTATTGAATCAATAAAATAAAATATCGAATAAGAATTTATCTGAATAATTATTGAGTAAAGGCCTTCTACGTAAAAGATCAATAATTGATGCAATACCGCAATAATCTAGGTCGTCATCTTGTGCAACCACGCCAGACATCAGATTTTAACCAACGGGTATTCCAATGATCTTAATTGGTAATAACTACGCCGTTATTTTTAACCAACTTATATTTGTCGTTTTCTTCATCCAATCGCTTTTCACATGGGCTCACACATGGTCGCTATCATTGCATTTAATATTCCCGACAAAGACGAATATTCCACGACCAAACGAATATTCCCAAACAACAATGAATATTTTATAACCACTTTGCTTATTTTGAAATATTTATGTATTTTACCCTTAACTATCCACATTAATCAAATCAACCCTTACTATTTCAAAATAATAAATAAAGGAAATTCCTTTTTATTTAAAAAAATTTCGGGGTCTTACAAAATCAAAATCATTCTAAGAACAGATGCTGTAACAGATGCACGGTCATGCACCGAAATTCCTAATCAGATCCAACAAGCAACAACAATAACATTACAGATCTGGACAATTAAGAAAACAGACCTAAAATGGCCAAAACACACCAATAATCAGACCCAACCATGCTGTGACCATCTCTCTAGGCCAGATTCCGAAAAAAGAGCAACATAAGCAGCCCGAATCGATTAGTAGAGAAAATAACCGAGATTTCGTCGTGCCCCTCGCCTTGGTACCAGAATCAGCCCCCTAGCCTCAAAGAACTCAACCTCCTCAAAACTCTCCCTCGCCACCGGAGATTCCAGGGGGGTCATATGCCCCCCCCCCCGCCGACCCTGTTGGAGATCAGTTACGTAGACAATAAGCCACGTAGGCATTAGAGACAAAGGACCTATTCTTTGGGATGTCAAAGTAGTGTTTTGTTAGTGCATCAAAGATGGACCTATTATTTGGGATGCCAAAGTAATGTTCTGTTAGTTATTTGTTTTGTTAAACCCATTATGTGCGAGATGGTTTCTCTTTCTTGTTTTTATAAGGCTTTATAAGTCATTTAAGTTATCTAATAAAGGTAATTATTCACACGCCAACTTATTGAGTTCTCTTTGAACTTAACAAATTGGTATCAAAGCCCCCACTGGGTTTTGTTGAAAAGCTGCAGTCTTTGAGTGATTCAAAACTTGACAATGAGTGAGGATAAAACTCTAACAAAAATTTCACAGTTCGATGGTCACTATGATCATTGGAGTGAGCTAATGGAAAATCTGTTTAAGGCGAAGGGACTTTGGAATATGGTAGTTGAGGGATTTGTTGAGCCATTAGAAACAGAAGCAACAGAGTCTAAAAAGAAGGAACTTAAAGAGATGCGAACCAGGGATTATCAAATGAAGTATTATCTCTTTCAAGCTATTGATCGGACTGTGTTTGAGCAGATTCTGAATCGGAGGACAGCCAAGGATATTTGGGACTCTCTGAAGAGGAAATTTGGAGGGAATGAGAGAGTCAAGAGATCTCTGTTGAACTCTTTACGAAGAGAATTCGAGGTGTTGGCAATGAAGAGAGAAGAGACGATTACAGAATATTTTGCTCGGGTGATGTCTGTGTCAAATAAAATGCGAAGCTATGGTGAAGAGATGCCAGATTCAAAGATTGTAGAAAAGATTCTTCGGACTCTCACCGAGAGATTCACCTATGTGGTGGTTTCTATTGAAGAATCACAGGACACGGACAACATGTCAACTGATGAGTTGCAGAGTTCGTTGGTGGTGCATGAGCAGAAGTTTCGAAGGCTGGATTCTGCAGAGGAAGAACATGCTTTGAAAGTTGAGGATCGCTTTGGGTGCAGAGGCAGAACATTTTTCAAAGGTTGAACACCTTCCAACGGAAGAGGTCGAGGGAGAGGCAGGACAAGCTTCAGCAAAGCTACTGTTGAATGCTACAAGTGTCATCAATTGTGTGACGCCCCCAAAATAGGTATACATCACCTATTCTGAGTTGTCAATACATGGTACATAAATAACTACAACTTTATTATTACAACAAGAAATCGTGAGTTTGAATACAAATATTATCTTAGCATAATATCTATACTCAAATAAATCCTCATCACATTTATTGATACATTATTTTACAAAAATGGTGAGGACTACTAAACAATCCTTTCTAAAACCTTCATTCCATACCCCGACTCGTACTCGCTATATTTTCGCCTCCTGAGAAGAAAAATGAAACAAAAGGAAAAGGGTGAGCTCAACTAGCCCAAGAAAGAATATTATGACTAAGATAATATACAACAAATTACCGTTAGTCTTCAACAAGAAAAAATCTAATAGAATACAATAGACAACAAATTTTAAATCAATATTCGCAATGAAATAATAATTCATTAAAAGAGTTAAGTAGAGAATGCAAACTACTATCTTCTATGTATGAATTTAAAAGTTCATCGTCTCATCTTTTATCCCCTGTAACATCAATCAATATACATCGGAATCAAATATTCATCTTCGCACTCTCTGTGCCAAAGATATTCATCGATTGGTCATGTTCATCTAAACACTGCTCATCTTTGCACTACTGACCAAAAAGATATTCTTGAGAAATCATTCATCTTTGCACCTACAGCCAAAGATATTCAATAATATCATCATTTAAGACCGAGGATGATGAAAATATTTTTAAAGAAAGCGAATCCGATTGAAACAAAATGACAAGGATTAAGGATTAAGGATTCAGTACTTTGTTTTATCCATGTTCAAAAATACCTCCAAAATAATCATAGTGGTGTAAAATTCAAGAATGATCAAAACATGGATACAATCAAAACTAGTATCCGTAATAGATATTTTGGACAAAAAGAAGAAATTTTATTTTCTATTGAATAATTGTCAGATATCGTGAATAGGCCAGATACGTGAATAGTAATTTACACCAAAAGATAGAAATTCCACAAAAAACATCTTCACGCTTCATGAATAGTATCAGAATATAGTAACTTATGAATAGTAATTCATGAATAAGAACTTCGTGAATAGTAATTCATGAATAAGAACTCGTGAATAAGTAACTTGATACATGAAAAAGTTCCAAATTTGATAAAAGTTCCAACCAATATTTCAAAGATAATAATATTGAAAAATAATATCATTTGAGAAGAAAATAACATCCTTACCTCGAAAGATTAGTACTTTAAATTTGGAATAAGGGTATAAGGTCAAGGAACTCAGACCTTCTAACAATACTCAAAGTATACTCACAAGAATACGCTCAATATATCGAGAGAGAAATAGAGAGAAACTTCAGTTTCTGGTGTGTTTTTCAATTCTAACCTAAGCACCCTATTTATAGGAAAATGCTTAGAACACCAAAACAGAAAATTGAATATAATATTAATATATTTTTCACATTTTCTTTAGCCCACCTTAGACAACTGATCTCAGCCCATTTGAATCACATGTGAGGCCAACTTAGTTGCAAAAAACGTTTTTCTCAAAATAATTAACTAAAACTCCCAAAAATTAATTATTTCGGAACTTCGGAACTTCAATAATTCATAATAAATAGCCCTTTCATCAGAAAATTCGAATCTCATGAGTTTTATAGGAAATTCAATTCTCTACAACTTTGCAGAAGAAAGTTTTTCTAAATTCCAAATAGAAATTGATTGAAATCCACAAGCAGGCGATTTTACTATTTATAATCAAATTTCTATTAATAATTGTGTCCACCAACACACAACACATGTGTTAAACATTTAATGCCACAAAAAATACTCTTCCTCCTCATATACTCATATATCCCACATTCATTGTAAAAATATCATCGTTAATATATTATTAAAATAATATATTTAAATGAATTATTTTATCGAAAAAGATAAAATATTAATTTTCAACAATTGTCACATTAAAATTTTCTCCATCTATATCCTCATAAAATCAATATTTTCCTCATCATATAAATCAATAATTAATTATTCATAAATAATATTACGAATCACATTATTGACAACCGTGCAGGTTCAGGGATAGAGGGCTTTCCAATAAGAATTTCTTCATCTGCTGCCAGATTAGGTGACCAAACCTCTCCTTGATGTAACTTTCTAGACATTGCCAATAATGTTCTCTAATAATATTATTCAGATAATATGAATTATTGCTTCGATAATGAAAAATATTGTGTAATGACAATTATCAAACAACAAAGAATATAAAATATCAACGCAACAATTATTAACTCAATAAAATATCGAGCAGTAATACTCGTAACCATTATTGAGTAGTGCCTTCACGTAAGAATCAATAATTGGTGCAATACTGGTATCTTCTTGTGTTTTAACCCAAGGGTATTTTAACAATGATAATTGTGAATAACCACGCCAGATTATTTTTAAACAACTTATATTTGTCATTTTCTTCATCCAATCTCTTTTTAGTTATGGGCCCACACATTGTCAAGTTACTGGCCGCATGCGAATATTCCCCAAGCAGAGACGAATATTCTAAACAACAATGAATATTTTATAACCACTTGGTTATTTTGAAATATTTGCGTATTTTACCCCAACTATCCACATTAATCAAATCAACCCTTACTATTTCAAAATAATAAATAGAGAAAATTAAATTTCATTAATAATAAGTTGGGGTCTTACAAATTGGGTCACTTTCAATATGAGTGCCCAATGTGGAAAAGAGAAGCCAATTATGCTGAGTTTAAAGAGAAGCAAGAAGAGGATGTACTGTTAAGGGAGAGATGCATGGTTTATTGACTCGGGTTGTTCCAACCACATGTGTGGTGATCAAGAGATGTTCACAAATTTAGACAGGAGCTTTACACATACTGTCAAGCTTGGGAACAATACCAAACTCAGTGTTATTGGAAAAGGAACAATGAGGTTGGTTTTACTAGGAGTTAGCTATGTGATTGGAGATGTGTACTTGGTTCCTGAGCTTAAAAATAATCTTCTAAGTGTTGGGCAACTCCAAGAAAAAGGGATTGATGTGCTGTTCAAAGGTGGTGTATGTAGTTTGTTTCATCCACAAAAAGGAAAGATAACATAGTCAATTATGAATGGAAATAGGATGTTTATTTTGTCACCTGATACCTATAACATCTCAAGAGAAGGGAGTTGTTTCAAGATCAACACTGAAGATCAAGCTGAGCTATGGCACCATCGTTTTGGACATCTCAGTTATAAGGGGCTGAATACACTTTCGAGCAAAAATATGGTGACTGGTTTACCCAAGCTGAAGGCCAATGGTGTGATATATGAGGCATGCATGAAAGACATGCAACATCGAAATCCCATGCCAAGGAAGAGCAAATGGAGGGCCACAGAACATTTGTCGCTCATTCATTCAGATCTGTGTGGTCCCATCACACCAGCATCCAATAGCAAGAAAAGGTATTTGTTGACCTTCATTGATGATTTTTCCAGGAAGACCTGGATATACTTTTTGTTGGAAAAATCAGAGACATTCCATTTCTTTAAACATTTTAAGATGTTAGTGGAAAAGGAAGCTGGTATGTTCATAAAATGTTTATGGATGGATAGAGGAGGGGAATATAAGTTAACAAAATTCAAGGAGTTTTGCAGCCAACATGGAATCAAGAGGCAGCTCACTGTTGCTTACACTCCACAACAGAATGGAGTGGCTAAAAGGAAGAATCGCACCATTATGAATTTGGTGAGATCCATGTTGACTGAGAAGGAGATCCCCAATTCCTTCTGGCCCGAGGCGGTTCAGTGGACCAATCATGTCTTAAACAGGTCACCAACACTAGCTGTTAAGGACATGACACCAGAAGAGGCATGGAATGGAAGGAAGCCAACAGTAGAATATTTCAGGGTGTTCGGATGTGTTGGCCATGTTCACATACCAGACACCAAGAGGACTAAACTGGACAACAAAAGTATGTGATGTGTGATGCTTGGGGTGAGTAAGGAATCAAAAGGGTATAGGATGTTTGATCCTGTCAGCAAGAAAATAATTGTCAGTCGTGATGTTGTATTTGAGGAGGATCGTGTAACAACCCCAAAATAGGTTCATTCCATCCAACCCATTCTGAGTCGCCAAATATATGGTACGAAAAACAACTACAACTTTATTACAACAATTGTCGTCGCAAAATACAACAACACATATCTTTGTGAGTTTGGATACAAATATATACCAATCAGAAGTACGTCACAATGACACCTTACATAAAGGTATAGTCAAAAACTGTTTTAGAAATTAGAATCTTTGGGAAGTGCTCAAGAAACCTTCATACATGGGAGGCCATGCTTTTAGGTTATGGTAGATGTCATATGGCCACGTAATTATCCTTGGTTGACCTAATAAACCCCAAAGAAAAACGAGAAGATTACTATCATATTCTTCCCAATGGTGAGCCTTCTCTTGACATATCATTATCTCCACTGTCTCTAATTGGGTATTATACTCCAAACAAACACCAAGATTATATAGGTAGTGCTTGTAAATATACACAAAGTGGATGAAAGCACAACCATGTCTTATGATAACACGAGGTCAGATCATTAGACATCTTGTATGATAGTGACAAAACACCCTTCCAAGTTAAATTCACCTCACCCTCAACATCTATAGACCACCAATCTATTCCTCGCTATCCCCGCCGACCCAAACTACACTTTTATTATTCGAAAGGAATTGTGAAACAAAAGGGTGAAGCACAACTATTTCAAGAAAAGAATATTATGACTAAAGATAAATAAATTATCAATAGTCTTCATCAAGAATAAATCGTAGATTTAAAACATATGGTAGATGATAAAACTTTTCAACCATAGTTGTTGTAATGGAATGAGCAATCCATTAGAAGAGTCAAATAGACTATAAAGTCTATTGTCTTTCCATGTTAAAAATCCACCAACAATGTTTTATCCCCGTAACATCAATCAACAATTTCTGTCACAATCACGTGTATAACTCATAATCATAATTGTAGTTCTAAATTCCTTTCCTCATCCAAGACAAAGATAATTTTCATCACTTGTCTTTACCGAAACATCAAAGATCATGGTTATACCAAATCACGCCTCGCTCATAATCATACTAATAAATTCATCTTTTTACCACGGGCCAAAGATATTCATCAACAGCTCATCTTTACACTACAAAGCTAAAGATATTCAACAACGGGTCATCTTTGCATTACAAGCCAAAGATATTCATCAATAATTCATCTTCAGACTACAAAGCTAAAGATATTCAACAACGAAGTCATCTTTGCATTACAAGCCAAAGATATTCATTAATAATTCATCTTGCACTACAAAGCTAAAGATATTCAACAACGAGCCATCTTTGCATTTCGAGCAAAAGATATTCATCAATAATTCATCTTTGCACTACCAATTTAAAGATATTCAACAAAAAAGTCATCTTTGCAGATTACGAGCAAAAGATATTCATCAATAATTCATTCAGACCATTGGCAAAGATATTCAACAACAGTCATCTTTGCAGACACGAGCAAAAAGATATTCATCAATAATTCATCTTTGCACTCATTGGCTAAAGATATTCATCGATTGGTCATGTTCATTTAAACACTGTTCATCTTTGCATTGATTTTATCCACGCCCAAAAATACTCAAAAATAATCATAGTGGTGTAAAATTCAAGAATGATCAAAACATGGATACAATCAAAGCTAGTATCCAAAATAGATATTTTAGATTAAAAAGAAAAATTTTCATTTTTCTATTGAATAGTGCCGATTCGTGAATAAAGGTCAGATACGTGAATAAAGGCCGATAATACGTGAATAAGAAACTCTACACCAAAAGATAGAAATTCCACAAAAAACATCTTCACGCTTCGCTTAATAGTACTCGTGAATAGTAAGAATCGTGAATAAGAACTCATGAATAGTAACTCGTGAATAAGAAACTCATGAATAGTAACCCGACATGAAAAAGTTCCAAATTTGATAAAAGTTCCAACCAATATTTCAGCATAATGATATTGAAGAAATAATATCATCTGAGAAGAAAATAACATCCCTTACCTCGAAAGACAGTACTTCTAGTTGAAACACCGGATATAGTGCTGAAGGGAACTTGCACCATCTAACAATACTCAAAGTATACTCAAAATACTCACAAGAATACGCTCGATAATATAGAGAGAGAAAGAGAGAAAACTTGTTTCTGGTGTGATTTTCAATTCTAACTTATTCTATTTATAGGAAAATGTTAAGACGTCAAGCGAGACTTAACTCGCAACCCTGATGGCTTTTACTCGCTACTATTCCACCCACCAAAAATCAGCCATCTTCCCCAACAACCAAGAGTGGGGCCCACTCAATTCTAGAATTTTCCACCAAAACCTAATTTCCGAATCAGTTACCTCTTAAAATTCATAACAAATCATACGTTCATTTTTAACGGTTCAAAATTTGTGGACATATACTCAACTTATATATGTATAACATATCCAAAAATTACAACGATCCAACGGTCGGATCAAAATTTATAACTCACGCAATATAGTGAAGAACACCGATTTTTGGACTATTAGTCCTTTGGACGATTTCATTCAAAATTTCACCACGAAATATCTACAAAGAATTTTTGGGTGATTCAAATTTCTACAGTTAGCTTACTTTAGGGCTTTCTTTTGATATATGGCTCATCTCTTAACTCATTATACATTAAAGAGTTATGGATTTTACAAAATCAAGTAATAAACTAATTTTTTCGAAAATCCCATACTTTGTTCTCCATTTAAACAAATAACCGATAAAACACCTCATCATTAATTCCTTCACTTATAACCACATAAATAAATCCATCATTTATATCCACATCAAATAAATATTTTCTTATCATATGAATCAATAATTAATTATTCACAAATAATATTATTGTAATCACATTTATGACAACCAAAGCTGCTCCTGGAAAGAGGGGCTTTCCAATAAGAATTTCTCCATCTTGGCGCCGCAATTAGGTGACCAAACCTCTCCTCGATGTAACTTTCTAGACATTGCCACTAATGCTATCTAATAATATTATTCAAATAATATGAATTATTGATCCGATAATGGGAAATATCAAATGCGTTGATAATTATTGAACAACAATAATATAAAATATCAACACAAAGAATTATTGAATCAATAAAATAAAATATTGAGCGGTAATTATCGTAACAATTATCGAGTAGTGCCTTCTCACGTAAGAATCAATAATGGAAAAAAAATATTGTCTGCAATACCGTGCATCGCGTGCAACAACGCCAGACATTTTACTTTACCAACGGGTATTCCAAATATTTGTTAATCTCAGAACGATTACGCCTGCGTTATTTATAAAAACTCAAATTTGTCATTTTTCCATCAAGCGCTTATTCGTTATGGGGCCTAATAAATGATCAAGGCCACGTCAGACAAATATTCTCCAATGAAAAGAATATTCCACGACCAAACGAATATTCCCCGACAACAATAAGTATTTTATACCACTTGCTTATTTTGAAAAAATTCATATATCACCCTTAACTTTAACCTTTTATCAATTTAACCATTTACTGAATAGAAAAATTGAATACTTTTATTTCATAAAATTCGGGGTCTTACAGATCGTGTATGGGACTGGGACTCCAGCTACAAAGAAGAACAGTCCATGGATCTGGAATGGGAGGAGAATACTGTTATACACAAAGACATAGAAGAAGTTAATGTTCCTGAGGAGCCTGCTATTGAAGAATTTATGGAAGGTGATCCAGCTGTGCAAGGAGATGTTCTAGTAGTGGGTGGAGAAGATTTGACAGCCAGGGAGGGAAGGATCAGACGACCCCCAGTATGGTCTTCTGATTATCTAGCTGGTGATGGTTTGTCAGATGATGAAACAATTTTGGCTCTGGCTCTGATGGTAATGTCAGATCCCATTACCTATGAAGAGGCTGTTAAAAATGTGAAGTGGAAGCTAGCTATGGATGAGAAAATAAATTCCATTGAGAAAAATCAGACATGGAGTCTAGTGGAATTACCTACAGGAGCAAAGAAGATATGGGTAAAGTGGGTGTACAAGACCAAGCTAAATGAGTTACGAGAAGTTGACCGATTCAAAGCAAGATTAGTGGTGAAAGGGTATTCTCAACAGTATGGGATTGATTATACAGAGGTCTTTGCACCAGTTGCTCGTATGGATATAGTGAGGATGATAAATGCATTTGCAGCTCAAAGAGGATGGGGAATTCATCAGCTGGATGTAAAGTCTGCCTTTCTATATGGGAAGCTGCAGGAGGATGTTTTTGTGACACAACCACATGGTTATGAAAAGAAGGGTTGTGAGCACTTGGTCTATAAACTACAGAAGGCTCTTTATGGATTAAAGCATGCACCAAGAGCCTGGTTTAGTCGAATAGGAACACATATTTCATTCAAGATGGTTTCACAAACAGCAATAGTGAACAAACTCTGTTTATCAAGAAGAGGGAAGGTAAAATTCTCATCGTTAGTGTTTATGTAGATGACTTCTTCGTTTTCAAGTAATAATGATGAGATGATTCTTTGATTTTAAGAGTTCCATGAGAAAGGAATTTGAAATGACAGACCTAGGAAGGATGAAGTTCTTCCTTGGTATTGAGGTTGTTCAACAGAATGGAGGGATTTTCATTTGCCAAAGGAAGTATGTTGAAGACATTCTGGAGAAGTTTGGAATGATGGGTTGCAATGCTGTTCGTAATCCCATAGTCCTTAGGCAGAGAATTGATCGAGATAAGGATGGTTTGGTGGTGGATCTAACTCTGTTCAAGCAAATGATAGAAAGCCTTATGTACCTTACAACTACAAGGCTAGATCTTATGTTTGCTGTAAGTTTTATTAGCAGGTTTATGGGAAGTCCTACACAACAACATTTTGCAGCAGTAAAAAGAATCATGAGATATCTGAGAGGCACAATGGATTATAGGGTAATGTACAAACGAGGAATGTCCAATGATTTACAAGCATACACAAACAGTGATTATGCTGGTGATGTGGAAGACAGCAAGAGTACTTCAGGTTATGTATTTCTTATGGGTGGAGGAACAGTAGCATGGTCTTTGAAGAAGCAACCCATAGTCACTCTATCAACCCGGGAGAGCGAGTTCGGAAAGAGCGAATGTCATGCGTGTCAGGCTATATGGATGAGACGAGTCTTAGGGGAGATTGGGCATGAGCAGGAAGGAAAAACATTGTTGAAGTGTGACAACACTTCTACCATCAAGTTGTCCAAAAATCCTGTTCTTCATGGGCGTTCCAAATATATCAGGGTGAGGTTTCATTTTCTAAGGGATCTTACCAAGGAGGGAGTTGTGGAACTAGTCTACTGCAGTACACAAGATCAACTTGCAGATTTGATGACCAAACCACTCAAGTTCGATGATTTTTTGTCACTTGAAGCAAAATTTGGGTGTGTGTGCGAGTCTTTGTTCGAACTAATCCTCTGGTGAGGATGAGTTCAAGGAGGGATTGTTGGAGATTAGTCACGTAGACAATAAGCCACGTAGGCATTAGAGATAGAAGACCTATTCTTTGGGATGCCAAAGTAGTGTTCTGTTAGTGCATCAGAGATGGACCTATTATTTGGGATGCCAAAGTAGTGTTCTATTAGTTATTTGTTTTGTTAAACCCACCAAGATGATTATGTGCGAGGTGATTTCTCTTTCCTGTTTTTGTAAGGCTTTATAAGTCATTTAAGTTATCTAATAAAGGTAATTATTCACACGCCAACTTATTAAATTCTCTTTGAACTTAACAAATACCCCTGGTTCTGCCTCTGACCCCATACATGTCCCGCCCTCGTTCCCTTTACTTGGTTATTCTCATTTTTTCCCAAATTAATTTTCTCAAACTTTTTTATATTAATTTGTATAATTATTTTTAATTCAAAATCAAACAACATACAATATTTTCTATTACTAACAATATATTATATTACAAATGTTATGAATTTATAATGAAATAATTTAAATAAGTACATAATAAGATATATACAAAATATTAATTTCTCATACTCGATCTTATAGGGTTAAAAAAATGGATCAGTATCGGGCAATTGTTGGACCTAACTATAATGGTAAATTTGTACTTGAAAACAAAGAAATTTATTTGGAGATGCGGGGTATCGAACCCCGCGAGCGCTCTACCATGTGAGCTACATCCCCTGATACTGTAAGCAGGCTCGAATACCAAGAAATTTCTAGATTTGAGTAGGTTAATCAATGAAGCAAATAACTTGACAAGTCTTTTTAATGTTAGAATATCCTTCATATGAGTATAAAAAATAAATTCTATAATTATATAGTAAAATTTTTTTAGGGGATTTATAAAAAAATAACAATTACCAAATATTTATATTCTATTCATTTTTTTAATTTTATAATCACCAAAAACAAAAATTGAAATAAATAGTAGAATAAGACTCAAAAAAGAAAATAGCCTTCACACGTGGAAGAAGCTTAGAAAGTTAAGAGAAAACCACCCACTGACCACTTGTTTATAAATCCCCTAACCTTCATCCACTTCAAAACCCAAATCAAGAAAAAACAAAAAATATTGGTGCAACTTTTTTTAGAAAAATGCCAGGCCTTACAATCGGAGATTATTTACTTCCAAACCTTGACGTTGAAACCACCCATGGATCGAAAAATAAAGCTCCATGACTATGTTGATGATAGCTTCACCATTATCTTCTCTCACTCAGGTGATCATCCTCAAATTAATTAAAGTAAGTAGATCTTGCATGCTTTTTTTTGATAAGAATATCGATGATTCTGTGATTTTATTAATTGGAGGATTTTAATTTGGATATATATTGTAGGTGATTTCACCCCAGTGTGTACTACTGAGCTAGCTTTGTGCATGCCATGGCTCAATACGCTGATCGACAAGTTTGCTCAGAGAGGAGTGAAGCTGTTGGGGTTTTCTTGTGAGGATGTTCAGTCTCACAAGGAGTGGATTAAGGACATTAATTGAAGCCTTCAATTTAATGTACTATTTGTTATTTTCAGTACAACCAATTTTATTATGTACGTACGTATGGCATATAAATTATTTTTCCAGAATTTTTTATTTAATGGTCTCTATATTTTTGCAATTTTTTGTAAAAAAATAATATCATTAGTTGGAATTTGTATATTGTCTTGCATGCAGGGAGGGCACAAGGTGACTTACCCAATAGCTGCAGATCCCAACAGAGAAATAATAAAACAACTAAACATGGTGGATCCCGACGAGAAAGAGTACTCCTCCGGTCGAAACACTCCGTCTCGTACCCTTCACATTGTCGGACCCGACAAGAAGATACAGCTGAGCTTTCTTTATCCAGCAAGCACCGGCCGGAACATGGATGAAGTGGTGAGCGTATTGGATTCGCTGCTGACGGCGGCCAAGCACAAGAACAAGATTGCCACTCCAGTGAACTGGAAACCGGGCGATAAGGGGGTGATCTCTCCAAGTGTGGACAATAAATCAGGCCAGGGAAATGAGATGTTTCCTCGGGGCTTTGAAACTGCTAAGCTACCCTCCGGGAAAGATTACTTGCGGTTCACCAAAGTCTAGTTTGCTTTATTATTTGTATATATGGAGCTCGTTTTTGGGTCTATATATCAGTCTGTTTAATTTTTGACTAGTTGGTTAATATATATATATATATATATATATATATATGTGTATTGTTATCTGTAATATGTAATCTCTCATAAAATAAGGATAAAAGTTCTAGTGAATTTTTTACGCATATTAAGAAGATGAATAAAATGACAAAATTATTTATAATAATGTCATTAAATATGGAGAGATAATTAGAATAAGAAAAGTATGAGATATTTAATGGTAAGGGTATAATAGAAAAATATGTGTAAAAATTTGGTTATTAAAGAAAAATAGATATTTAACATGGGACTATCCAAAATAGTAATAAAGATTTTTATTGTGGGACGGAAGGAGTATTATTTAATATATATAAATATGATAAAACAGAACATAATTATATATATAACACAAAAAATATTAATAAATAAATTCGAGTCCTTTGAATGCACAAAGTCTCTTTAAAGCAAATTTATTCCCTCACTGGTGCTAAGGATTAAATGAATAATTGCTTCCCAAGATAAAATGGATTTACAATTCTTAATTAGTAGCATTATAAAATTAAGAATTCAGTAAACGCAAATTCTATGTTATATACTCGAACTTTACTGTTAATAATAGTGATGCATGAAAATGGTGTATGAATACACTTACTCAGAAAACGGGAAAATATTTGCGAGTAAAAAAAACTGCGCAGCGGTGGGAAGAAGCGGAATCTGCTAGAACGAGATTATAAAGATAATAATTACTAAAGATATCGAATCGATTGGGGATCAACCATCATCAAAACTACGTAGTATTAATAATAACTTTAATAAAATTTGATAATAAATTAAATAATTTTTTGTCCAAAAAGTTATATATCAAGACCACACACCCACCCAAACTTGGCCCGGCCCGACTGATTGAATGACTGCACGCATGTGGGTTTGAACCATATCTTGGCTAAGTCATCTCCCTTCCACAAAAGGGGGGTGCCCCTTGGGGCTCTTCCTATTGAGCAAACATCCCATATATATGTTCTTCATTTTTCCCTCTAATGCCCTATGTGAGATTTTTGCAACTTTCAACAATCAAGTAGGTAATTTTGGAGTCAATTTTCTCATTCAATTCTTAATGAATTTGAACACATAAATATACGAAGTTATACTCCTCACGAAGGAGAACACATTGGTGCAAAGACTCGATATTTTCAAAATATAGGTCCTTCATTTAATTAAATCTCAAAATACTCTAATATTTAATATTTTAAATCTCATTTGGATTTGGTGCATAGTGTAATTTTATGGCTTGGTGTGATTAAGGTCTTATATTTTGGATATTAGTTTTTAAATGACTGGTACTATATGAAGATTGGGACTCCATGTTGATGATATTGATATATTATTTTTTATACATGATGGAAGACTACTTTTATCTATCTATTTTCTATATTATAAATGGTCGTTTTTGGTTTTTTGTGATTTAGCGTCACGTTTATAAAATTTTTATTTTATTATTACATAATTTAAATACACTTTCGCTGCTACTATTTTTGTGTCCCTACAGCTTTTTAAATATATTATTATTTTATGAGTTTGTCTGGTGTTCTAGCGATCGTTTTTTTTAGAAAAAATTTGACTCACAAAATATTAAATCCTACACTCAAAATATTAAATTCTAAATCTTAAATTATTGAATTTTGTAAAAAAATTAGTTAAAATAAATATTATTAATTTGTTGAGAGTCCAAAAAAAAAAAGAAACAGGAGGGTCACTACAACCGTAGACTTTTTCTTATTTTGTTCATTTTAATTTTAATTTTAATTTTATAATTTTTTTATTTAGTGTTTTAAATTTTATAAATTTTATATTTTATTCCATACAATTTCGGTGCTCGCCTGTACAGCTGTACTAATGCACTACGTGAGTATAAAGAGAGCAGATTCTTTGTTTCTAATTTTTTTGTTTTAAAATTAAATAAAAGGACATGTGTCAAAATTTAAGTGGGAGACACAAGAGGACATAAAATTTGGGGACAAAACATGTGGTATAAACTACAAACACTCAATAAAATTAATAAGAATACACACAATGGCATCGACCTTAAATTAAATAGGAGGTTGATTAACTGACTAATCTATCTACTGATCATGTTTTCTAGATAATATTATAAATTTATATGAGTAAAATTTTATTCCATAAAATGAGAATAGAACCTGAGACTTACGTTCTGTTTCTGAGTTTTAAAATGGATAGAAAAAAAAAAAAAAAAAAGGACAAAAAAATCAAGTTTTCTTTTCAATTCTTATGTTTCTGTGTTTTTTAATAAACGGAAAAGAAAAGAAATGGATAGAAAACTTGGTCATTTTTCCTGCTAAAGTTTTCCTTCCAAAATTGACCTGATTTAGACGGAAAAGAAATTGAAATAAGTAATATTTTTATAATTCCCATATTATCCTCAACTTTTAATATAATAAATTTTAAATTACAACTCATGTCCTCAATTTTAAATTTTTTATTCTTTTCTATTAAAAACTCAGAAATAACACAAAGAAAAACTTCAAATTTTCTATTCTTTTATAATTTAAGTTTTTTATTATTTTTTTTTCTGTTCAAAACTCAAAAACAGAGTGTTAAAGAGATTGCATGTCAATCTTAATAATTAGACTAAAACCTCATCTACAAGTCTTAATAATTTAATAATTGCGCATAGAGATACTACCAGTTTCTTTAAATTAAAATCCAGCGTCAATTGTGTTAGTGTTATTAGTGTTGGGTGTTCATAAAGGGTTTGATGGATTAATAAAGTAGGCCAAAAATTCAAAAGAAGCTTTGAATAATTGCTTAATTTCACCTGTAGGTCCCACACCAGGCTGTCAAACGGTCCAAAAGCACCGTAAAACTTGGACTAAATTATGGACAAGACAATCGTCTTCCTCCTCAATATGAGACATTTTACGAGTTAAAATCACCGTACGTTTTGACTTGCTGCCGTTTGCCAATAATTTCTTTATAAAATCTAAGTTGTTTTATATGTTTGTACTCGTGTGCTATTTTATTTTTGAGTTTGATAATTAGTCTTTTAAATCATAATTAATAGTATAAAATGAGTGTAATTAGCATGAGATAAATTTCATTTAATTTTATGATCAATACAGTGCAGACAGAAAAATCAAATTCACCTTTGTATCACTACTATATTATATTGGACATGAAATGACTTACCACGAAGTCCACTTTATGTTAACCGAATCCGTATAAAATTAATTAACTCAACCGTGTAACTAATTTTATAACACGAGATTGCAAGTTGTTATATTCTAAAATCATATATTCACAAAATAATAAACCATGTAAAATTTCCCATTAATTTTAGTTAAAACAAAAGGTAGATTCATCATAAAAATAAAAATAAAAAGAAAGAAAAAGTTCTCCATCTTTCTCCCCATAACATAATAACCATTTGTTTCATTTATTTAGTCAAACTCTCCACAACATTTCAATATACCAAAACAATGCCACCATTCACACCACTCTCCACCTCCCTGTACTCCCTAACAACCCTCCTCCTCCTACTCTCATTTCCATCCCTCACCTTCTGCCTCTGCCGCACCACCTGCAACAACAACATCCCCATCAACTACCCCTTCGGCATTGATGACGGCTGCGGCGCCCCTCCCTACCGGAAAATGCTCAACTGCTCCGCCACCGACCTCTTCTTCCTCACCCCCTCTGGCAACTACAAAGTCCAATCCATCGATTACACTAAAAAAACCCTAACCATCTACGACCCCGCCATGTCCACCTGCTCCATCCTCCAGCCCCACCACGACTTCCTCATGTCCGACATCCAATCCGTCATCATCCCGCCCACCCCAGACACCGTTTTCGCCCTCATGAACTGCTCCATCGACTCTCCCATCCTCAACCACTACAAATCCCTCTGCTTCAACTTTTCAGGCCACACGTGCGACGAGCTATACGGCGCGTGCACTTCGTTTAGGCTGTTCCACTTGGTGTCGAATAGCACGCCGCCGGCGTGTTGCTTTACGGGGTACGATACGGTGAAGTATATGAGCATGAATATACTGGATTGTACGCATTATACGACGGTGTATAATGTGGATAATTTGAAGGGGGTTGGGCCGGTGGATTGGGTGTATGGGATGAAGTTGTCGTATAGTGTGCCGGTGACGGGGTGTGAACGGTGTGAGAAGTCCGGCGGGACTTGTGGGTTTGACGTTGAGACTGAAGGGATGAATTGTCTTTGCTCCGCCACCTCCAATTCCACTAGAGAGTGTGGTAACAACTTTTTATTACAATAAAAATTGTTATATATATATATATATAACAAAAAGCGTCTTTTATCTATTGTTAATTTTGTACTACTATATATTTCAGCTGCAGGTAGTGTTGCGGACAGTACCGGGAAGGGCCATAGACCATTTGAGTTCTTCCAAACATATGTTTTGGTTTTGGTTTTGGTTTTGGGAGCAGTTTTACACTTGTTTTTGTGATCAACTACTTCAATCTGTAATTGGCTATCTATATATGCATGGGACCAGTTAATTCATCTCATCCTTGTGTACGGAGTAACATATGTTTCCATTCCAAAACAAATTTCATTTGTCAATATTTATGTTTTATTAAAAAAAAAAGGGTTTATTTTTTAGTGATGCTTATCTTTATGGTTGCTATTTTCACTCTCTCATTACCATACGGGTATATAAAAAATAATGATGTGTTAAGAATTTTATATCACTTTATAAAATAAAATTTGAGATAAATCTCACTGACTACTATATATATATATATATATATATATATATATATGTATATAGCCATGCATTGTGCATAAGCACTTGACATAATTAATTTGAAGTGCACATGATTATTCTTAGAAAAATGGTTTACCCGGCCGTTTTGATTTAGTGCTTTTCTTTTTAAGAATGTTTGAACTCGATCGGTTCCCACATTTTTTTCCAATTACAAAATTAAGTTCTTATTCTTTTTATATTTTGGAGATTGTCTTCCTATTTTTTTAATTTAGAGATTAAAATTTTAATTCTTTTTTGATTTCGTTTAATTGATAGTATTATGTCAAAAATTGACGGCATAACAACAACATGTGGCTAAAAAATACATGTGTAATATTGAATTTTATTTTAACATTTATTTTATATATTAAAAAAAGTAAATATAAGATTATTACTTCATAAAGTCCAGGATAAAAAGTTCTCATTGACTTTTTTACATATATTAAAAAAGAATATAAAATGATAAAATTGTCCATATTTAAATTTTTATTTAATTGCACATTACTAGTGATGCTCTATAAATATGCATAGATAATAGAAATATAACAATTAATAATAAGGATATTATAGGCAAATTATTATAAAAAAATAGATCATTTAAGTTAAGTAGACATTTAATTCAGGACTACTTAAAATAGTAATAAGGAAAGGAATATTAATTTTTTAAAATAAATGAAAACATGGGGCAATATTAAAGACTAAAAGGGCATTTCCGATGTTATCTTGGTTTTTAATTTGAAAAACAGGCGGGCTTTTTTTATTCTTCTTCCAAATTCCCCCCTCTCCATTCTTTGAGTTGTAGCTTTCAAGCTGATGAATCAGTCAGTCACCATTTTCTTACTTTGAACCTCAAATCTCGAACCAGTTGATAAACAATTATCGATTCATCATAATTCAATCAACTAACCCTAAACCCTAAATTCCATTGAAATCTCTCTCACCCATATATTCATGTCTACAAGTAAGTTTTTTTAAACTCAATTTAAGCTTTGAAATGTCTAAACACAACTCTTCTCTTCAATTCGTAGCTCGAACCTCTTCAAAAACCTTTCAATCCGAAGGAAACGAGAACGGATTCGAAAATTTATCCAACCCGATCAGTTTCCCTCCGGCAAGAACACCACTAAACATAATATCAGATCCATCTCAGTACCAAAAGGAAACTCACGAGTTTGATAATATTCCCAATGATAGGCTTGAAGCTATCAGAGCTGTTTGTTCATCAGATACAAAATTTGAGGGTTCTGATCATTATCAGCTGACTACACTGAGCAAGAGAACTGGAAATATTGGACCTAATAATGAAACTTCTAACGGAAGAAGCTCTTCTAGGGTTTCTAGAGGGATTTCAGTTGAGAACTCCGAGATTCAGGCAAAAGTTATAGATTTTGAGCTGGAGGAAGATTCCTCATTTTGGAATGACCACAATGTGAAGGTACCTTTTATAATTTTATTTTGTCTGTTTGTCTTTTATTGCTCGTAGTATAGTATTGAACCCTTGTGTGCATTATAACCTCCATTCGATTAGTGTGTCTAATGTATATATTGTTAATGTGTTTGTCTCTCCACGTGCACGTGGAGACTGCACACAAAGTAGGGGTGTTCAGAACATGATAAATATTGTGAGTTCCAAGCTAGCTTTTGAAGCAATTGATGGTTTAACAAGATGCTAGAGAGTGAGTTGCATGTTGGACAAAAAAACAGAGAGTAGACGCCATGGTAATTAGTGTTATTGGTGAAGAGTGAAGACGGATCCAAATGAATTTAGAAAAAGTGTTAAAAATCAAGCCAGGGGATAATTTTGTACTCTACGGGTAAATTAGGCTTCTTGTATCGTAGTTTACAAATAAAAGTTGGGGATCTTGCAATGTTTATGTATGCTTTCCTGATATAGAGAGAGTGATTCTATCCGTGGACGTACCCCAGGATTTGGTGAACCACGTACATTTTGTGTCTTGTTTGTGATTGCAGTTCTCTTGATTTCGTTCTGCTATTATGCTGCGTTAATAGCTAACAGTTAGTTCCCTTGTTTGCAGGTTGAGACCTTATCAACCAGAAGTGGTTCAGGAGATAATATTTCACCTTCTAACCAGCAGGAGGATGGGGTGCAACAGAATAAAAGTGAGCATGAGATCCGCTCACTTTTATTTCCGCAGTCTAGTGACACATCGAAAGAGTTGATGGATGCAAAAGTTTTGATTGAAGCCTTAAAAACTGGGCGAATCTGCCTAATTGAAGAGCTACAGTTTGTGCGGCAGGAATATCACAAATTAGTGAAAAATTTAAGCAATAAGGATAAGGTAGAAAGACAACTTGATGACCACTGTACTGAAAGAGATGGTATAAATCAAGATCTGGCTCTTTCAACGGAAGGCAACAAAGACATCAGCACTAACTATATGCAAGTTAAATTGGACAAGGTTACCAAGGACCTTGAAGAGGCTCGATTACTTAGTAGCCAATATCCAGACAATCATGCATCACGGTTTTCTTGGGAGCAACAAACAGAGTTAATCCGTGAAGAGGTTAGAAAGGAAACAATTATTCATTTACAGGAAGAGGTGGCTGCTCTTCAGTCAGAGTTACAAGAGATATTATGTTCCATGGCTGAAGACAATGACAGACTGAGGATCAGACTTGCAGTTAAAGACGATGAAATAAGGGAAACACGTGCAGAGTGGGAAAAGGCAAGTCTAGAGCTAACAAGCTTCCTTTTGGATGGTTCTAAATCCCTCAGAGATGCCTCTGGACAGATAGAATATATTGCCGGTTCATTTCCTCATGACAATGTTGGTATACGCGAGCATGTTGAAAAGGCTGCTAAAGTTTGTGTGGAGAAGGAAGAAACAATCCTGCTATTAGAAAAGAGCCTGGAAGATGCACAGAAGACTGTATTGCAGATGGAGCAGAAATTGAGTTCGTTGAAAGGTGCAGCAATGGTTTTGATGGAACTTCAGCAACTAGAAAATGATGCAAGCACCAAAGAAACAGTTCAGTTGACTACAACTTTGGATGACAAGATCAATATGATAGAGTTTTTTGAGAACAAACTCACATGCAAGGAAGATCAGATCAGTGAAGCAAATAAATGTGCTGATGCTGCCTTCTTGGTTGTGAACAGGCTAGCTGAGCATATGAAGGTTATTATTGCAGACAATGCAGAAAAAGATTCTGTAAGAAATGGAGCCCACCAGACAACGGAGATAAAGCATGCTCTCCTACTAGAATTTGCTGAGATTCAATTTGAATTGGCAAAGCTAGGACTGCATGAGACTGAGAGTGCTTTTACCGTGTCTTTTACTGATGCAGAAATGTATTTATCATCCCTGCAAACTGACATTCAGAAAGTTGTTTCTCTATACAGGGAGGTGGTTCAAGAA
Organism: Panax quinquefolius; assembly: GCA_020205615.1. Taxonomy (NCBI): domain Eukaryota; kingdom Viridiplantae; phylum Streptophyta; class Magnoliopsida; order Apiales; family Araliaceae; genus Panax; species Panax quinquefolius. The sequence goes on along the minus strand of CM035173.1, from coordinate 17,494,077 downwards.
TTTGTGAAAGATATTCAAGAAATGAAAGAAAACTGTGTGAAGCTCAAAGCGGACCGTAGAAATGTTCAACTTATCCCTAAATCTTCAAAAAATGGAAGCGAGCACAAAATGTTGCTTCAGATATTTGCTGAACTTTCTAAAATAAATGACAGAATGAGTACTACAAGAGCCTGCATTAGCACTATAATTGATATGTTTGGCTGCCCAGCTGCAGCTGAACTTTTACTAGAAGCAGATGACTGGACAGCTGATTCATCAACTCCTGATGCTTCTCTTTCAGCCGGAAGCACCTCTCCAAGATTAGATGAATCTTCATCTAGTGGATGCTATGGATCCCCTGTAATACTAACTGATGAAGCTTTAGGTCTCAAGTTTGAAGGGGGTACAGTTTTCTCCTCTGCTCAAGAATCACAAAAGTCTGAACGGCTGATCAAAAAATTTAGTGATAATGAAACAGCAATGTTATGTTTGAGTAAGGAATTCAGGATGGTGTATGATGCTTTCATTAAGATAAATGTTCAATTAGTTGCACTTTTTAATGAGGGAGAAGTTGGCTGTCACTCCCCTGGGGATCGAGTATGTTTGTTAAAATCACCTGAATTTGTGAATAATAAAGAACAACACGCATCAATAATTGGATCTAATCAGTTCAAAATGTCCAAATTGAGTGGAGTCCTTCCACATTCTTACTTGGAGATGCGGGAAGTTAAAGCAGGCTGCTGTAACACAGAGGAGGTAAAGTTCATGTAAAACTTGTGTAGTTAGCTCACCTTACAAAATGAAATTAGAATGTGGTAGTAAGCAATAGTTGTTGCTGATAATTTTTGATATTCACTTTGTTTTCTTTAAGAAATATGAAGAAAAGACCACTTACACTTCTTTTTATATCTTGGCAACATCTTGTAATATGCAGGTTGTTGCTGATGGGAATGTGAGTCAGGCCAGCAGCTTCTTTAAACAATTCGAGGAGGCTTGTGAAACCATGCAAGAAGCTGATGTTATGATAAATGTGTTACTGAAAGCTAATGAGAACTCAAGACAGTTGACATGTATGTGGAAACAAACTGGTGAAGATTTGATGGTAGAGAAAGCCAGATTGATTGTAGAAATAGAACAACTTAAATCTTCAATTCGTTCAAAAGACGGGGAGAATGAAATACTGCAGGATCTTATCCATTATAGTTTCATAGAATTAGCAAATTTGATGACTTTGCTTGAAGGGTCTTTTCTGCATATGCAAAGCGATATGGAAGAAATGTGCAAGGCAGTATATTCTGATGCCTCAAGGATGGCAAAGGAAATCCTGAGTAATATTTACTTCTCAAGATTGTCTGTGGAAGATATTTGCGTGAAGTCAATGGAGAAAGAATTTGCTTCTTTCGTGATCCAACAATGTAGTGCTGCAGAATACTTCAAAAACTTCAGAAGCCTTAACGGAGATCTTGCTCGTCATCCAGACAGACTCCAATACAGCTTAATGAATGATTTGTGCAAGAGTTTTATATGTGAAAAGGACATTTCGATTAATGTTGTTAAAGATAAAGAGGAAGGGGATCAAACTGCAGTTGCCACTAGAATGGAAGCAGTTGAGGTGAAACTAGTCCATGAGGATGATGGAAATTTAGAGCTAAAGAAAGAATTGGAACAGAAAGGCGTTTTGTTGAAAGGTTCGCTTTACGATTTTAGCTTGTTGCAAAAATCAGCCTCCACAACTAAGGGTCTCAAAGTTGAAACCGATACTTTTGTTGCATCTTTGAGCCAAAATTGGCACGAGCTACAAATAAAAACAAGTCAGCTTGATAATCTGCTTATTCAAAATAGAAATCTTGAACTACCTTTGTCTGATACTGAAGTTGCTCTATTTGCCTCAAATTCTGATCTAGAGCAAGCAAAAGAAAAACTAAATAATTTGTCAGACCAAAATGCTGAATTCAAAGTTCTTTTGGAGGATATTTATCTGAAAAAGTCAGAAGCTGAAAAGCAGTTAGAAGAACAAATAGAGGCTGTCAAGACGTTAGAGAAAGAAATTCTTCTTACCAAGTCTTCGGTGGAGAAACAGTTGTTATCTTCAATAGAAGACATCGAGATTAATTTAAGGAGTGTCACTGAGGAGAGAGACCAACTCCGTGATCAAGTTGTCTCCTTGCAAGATAGACTTGATACGGCCTATGCTTTAGTAGATGAGAATGAAGCTATAGCTGTTGAAGCCCGCCGGGTATTTACATATAAAGAACCCTTCAGGTTGCTGATTTTTGCTGGATTTATTTACTAAACTTGTGATTATTCTTCTAGGAGTCGGATGCAAGCGGAATTTACGCAGAACAAAAGGAAGAGGAGGTTAAGATCTTAGAACATTCAGTTGAGGAGCTTGAGTGTACCATAAATGTATTAGAGAAAAAGGTAAGAATTGACCAACATTCTTTTAAAGTCCTGTATATGGATGAAATGAAAAATAAAAAGCAAAGCTGTTTTCTGCCTTTTCTTGTCCTTGTACTTGTCCTCTAGTGGGGTAGGGATGAAATAAGTGGTCTTCTCAGATCCATCATGAGTTGGTTTGAGTTGGGTGCTACATTACATTTCTATGTGCATGCATATTCATGACTGCTTTTTTTTTTTTCTTCTCATTTTGGCCTATATATTTTTCACAAAGTTGTTTCTCTTCTATTAGGTGTATGAAATGGAAGAGGAGGTAGAAAGGCATCAGATAATAAGAGATTCATCAGAACTAGAACTCCAAGCACTGAGAGAAAGAGTATTAACAGTAAAAAACATCACCGAGAATAGTGATTCCGAAAACTCAACAAGTGAACTACCAGCAGAAGATCGACTTTCAAGGTCAGATGCCAAATTCTTTCTTTGTCAAAATCTTTTACTGTAAGGAGGAATCAATAAATTGTTTAATCTCAGGAAATTGCAAAATAGATCTCTGGAACTTCATGTGGCACATAAACGGATAATAGCTCTTGAAGATGAAATAGCAGAACAAGCAAAAGAGGTGAAGCCATTAATGAATCCACAAATAAGAAACTGCCAGTGGTATAGTAGCCTTTCTTACCTGCTTTTCCTCTGGGCTAACTCAACTTTTTTGAAATATCCTGCAGATCAAAAAGTGCAAAAAGTACATCTCTGAATTTGTGTTGCATGCTGAAGCACAGTCATCACAGTACCATCAGAAGGTAAAATTATCAGAGAAGTTGGCTGACTATATTACAGAAACAACTCCAAAAGCCTTTCAGAATAAAAAACAAATTATGGATTTGTGTATACATATCGTACTTTCATTGTATAAATACCATTCAAGCTAGGTGAATCCAAGTGTCTTGTATGTAAACTTTGTATCGTGTTGTGTTAATTAGCAAGAAAAGCAGAACGGGTGACTAAATAATTTTAAGAGCCTATGTCTTTCCTGAGCATAATACAGTGTAGATTTCCTTGCTTAAATATATAACAAGTACGCCTATTCAAAGTTGTATATCATAGTCTTTATTCTTCAAACAGTACAAGACCTTGGAGGCAATGGTTCGCGAAGTTAAAACAGATTCATCAAATTTGGCATCTGCTGCCCCAACTTTAGATAAGATGGAGAAAAGCTCAACAAGGACACGGGGTTCTAGTTCACCGTTCAGATGCATTGGAGGTTTGGTACAGCAAAAAAATTTGGAAAAGTACCAGGAATTATCTAGTGCCAGGCTCCGCATAGAAGAGCTAGAGGCATTGCTGGCCAGTCGGCAGAAAGAGGTATGGAATGGAATCTCTCATACATGTTTCTTCTGGAGAAGTCTGGAGCCTTATAAGTGATTAATATGTGATTTTTTAATTTTTGTTTTGGCGATGGTGTAGGTGATTTGTTTTCTCCTATACAGTATTAGTTTTCTGCTAATATTCTTCATATGAATGGCTTCTCTCTCTATATGTCTATATGTATGTATCTCAAAGCATACGTATCCAACGGTTCTGTTATTTTGCAATGAAGAAATTCTATATTTTTGGATCAGGTATGTATGCTATATCAGGCTGCAGAAAGCATGCGTCATAGGTGTCGATTTACAGAAAGGAATTTGTAAGGTCCGAAAAGAACCTAGCGGATCCGCTTACTAAGGGATTGAATAAAAAGGTAGTCAAGAAACATCATTGGATTACGTGTAATTATTTAATTATACGTAATGCGCTTATTGATAAATTGTGAAAGGATGAATCGTTTAGATTCTTAATGAAACTTCATAGCCTCAAAAAGGGTGGTCAAAATCGACATGGTGCAAACTCAATGATTATATAATGATAATAGGTTCAAGAATATAATTCACCTATAATCTATAATCATGAGCTTGTTCCACTAAGTGTCGATTCATACCCATAAGGTATCGACGTTATGTATCTAAAATCCATCGCCCTTCTCAACTTCTTTTTATTTTTTCTATCTTCGATAATTTTGGATCATGTGGGGGATTGTTGGTTATGCTCAAAATCTTATGGTTTTCAAATGGTGCATATTAGTACTTGTTGTCATGGGCTTAGTAATGCGTGGATTTGAGGAGATAGGATGAGGGCCAAGCACTGAGGAATTGGGCTAAGCCAAGCTTGGTTCTCGGACTTTCGTTCCGTTGAAAACCTTAGTAAATGCGAAAACATACCATGTGAATCTCTGACTATGCAGTAAGTTTCAGACTCATATAGAAAGATTATTGTAAACTAATTTTGTTTTTCTTGTGTGCATGATTCTTTTAATATGATGTAGAACTTGATGGACCAATATCAACTTCAGAAGTTAGTGGAGGAGGCTCAGCAACAAACACACGAATCCATTGCAATGGTAAACTGCAAATGTTTAGATTTACATTTATTGCTGTAACTTAAAGAACCATTATATATCTTTTCTATGATGAATTAGGAGAAAGAGATTCACAATCTGAGGCGGCAGATTAATGAATTAATTGAGGAAAGGCATAGGTAAGTTGCACCTTATTCCACATCATTCAGATATTGGGTTTGTTAACCATGATATTATATACTTGTGCTAAATGGCTTTAAACTAGAAATGGAAAGTATTTGCAGAATCTGTTTAGTTAGCCACAATTATAGAAAAGCAAAATTTAAAGCTGAAATGAAGAGGAATGGGAAATTACCTAGGCCTAAATCTTAATATGTTGTAGAACCGCTTTTAAGTGAACTGAAGTGGTCGTTGGGATCTAGTGGAGTTAGTTTTTGGAGAAGTAGTACAAGCACCACTTATATAAAATATGCATATTATTGGAATATTGCCATATTGGTGAAATGAATGATTACAAAGGGTACTATTATTGATCTATTGCAAGGAAAATCAACTCTTTTCCGTAACTCCTGAACTCATCTGGACCTCCTCTGGCTCTCATGCATGCTATTGTAATATGTTCCAGTAGATATATGAGATTGCTAAATCAGTCTATTGACGGTAAAATCTCACAATATATCCTTTATGTTTGTATGGACTTCATGCTTCTGTAGATGCCTTTTAGAAGTAAATAGAAGAGAAGCAGTTATATGCGCCATTCAGATGACTGTTGAACAAATACAAGAACGGGAGCAGTTGCTGACTGCACAAAATGAACTGTTGAAGGTCTTAACTTGTTTGAATCTATCTCCACAAATGTTGTTATTTTTCTTAAATGTAAAAGTTTGTTGATTTCTATCTAGGTCTGTTGTTTTAACTTTCTGTTACCTTTCCTCCAGTTGGACAAGACCACTTTACAGAGGAGGGTTGCGGAGCTGGATGACATGGTTAAAAAAGTATTTGGAACGCAAACTACCCAACCAAGAGTTCAACAGCAAATAGATAGCTTGTTGAGGTCAAGCCCGAGGAATACTGATTTTAGCAAGAGGCTGTCAAATTCAGGAAAGCAGATTCTACGTGTCGACGATGAACTTTCACAGTATTACAAATCTGAGAGCAGTCATCCACAAGCCAAACTGGACAGATGTGGCAGTGAAAAGATGTTTAGGTGAGTCATTAAGTGTGAAATTTACGCTTGTAATCAGTGATTGTGCATCTATTCTGTCCTCCTAACCTAACTTCAATGGCTTGTAGGAAGCATAAGGTTTAGTAAATCCTGCAGCACACTGAGGCTCATATCATACCACGATTTCAGTTAAATTAGCAGTTGTTTAAAGAACACAATCTTCATATTGGGCACATACTCTCAATTCGATGATTCAAAGCATCTTCCGACCATAAAGTTGTGATGTGAATCTACAAGGTAACTGTTTATCGGTTGCGCCGCCAGTTTACTCCCTTTTGACTTTGTTTTATGCATAGATTATGTCATTAATGAGCTATGAGATCTCCAACTGCCTTTCAAGTTGATCTTTGCCTTTGTCTGCTAGTTTTGCAGGATTCCAAGTGCAGGCTCATTCTGTAATAATATTTCATTGTTGTGCAATTTCGGTTAAAAGTTTTTCTTAGTTCAAGAGTCATTTTTCTGTTATAATGTATCATGGTAGGTGTTGTACAAGTCTCGTCCATCCCAAGAGGGAGTCTTTGTAATAAAATATTCAGTTAAAATCAATTATATATTGGTGTAGTTTTGTCGCATTCAACTTGCTTGCATGTCCATTTCCTACTTCTGGTTGCAATTTTGGTCAAGGCAACTTTTGGGTCAACTTATCACAATTCATTGTTTCTCATTTTGTTCTAATAATCCCGTATCCAGCAATAAGTTGGCATTACAGTGAACACTAATGTACTGAAAACAGAACTGTTGTTATTAATGTATTGTTACCGACTACATTTCCTTCGCGCCGCCGGTTTACATGGTTATTGACAGCCGTTTACAAAGAAAAAGACAAGCATGGACATCTCTCTTCCACCTCTACACTAAGAAGATGACAAAATTTCAGAAGTATGACATGTTAGACTATACTTCACAAATCAAACTATACCCATCACTACCACTGAACTGTCCTGTACTTCTTATCAACATTTTTGACTTCTAAAATCTAGGTACCAGGTTTATCTATTTTGCTCTCTTCAGACCTATTGACCTGCTGGGATGCACTACTCCCATCCTCTCTCACCTGTCACAATATCAGATTTGTCAAAAGGTGAGGAAATAATAACTTAAAACTTAAAAAGGGGAGGGGGAGGGGAGGGGAGGGGGGAAAAAGGTTCTCACACTGCAAATCTAGATAAAAAATGAGAAAGACAAAATATATTACTGAAGAAATAATAATTTCTCCGTTCCAAAATTAGAGATCCGTTTCTAAACAACTTTTAAGGAAAACTTTATGTTCCAAATATATTATAGCATTGCTAGAAATGTAGTAGTGGTGCCATGCTAGTGCCCAATCAACCTACAGAATAAGTAATGACATATTTTAGTTGTGCTTTGTGTCATTTTATAGTCTAGTTTTGTATCTCTAATTTTGGAACAGACGAAAAAGTAAATGCATCACTAATTTAGGAACAGATGGAGTATTTGTTTTCAAGAAACCAATATTCTATTAAGGTGGTGGTGTTTGCAGTGAAGAGACTTTATTAAGAGTCCACTCACGGTCTTATTCGGCATATCTAGACAAGTTGAGCTCAATACTAGGACTTAGAAGTCCTTTGAAAATTAAAAGCCTACTACTAAAGAATCAGCTACTAGTTCCCTAATTATCATTTTTCTACCACAATATATTTCTGCACACTTTCAGCCTGATACTACAGCAGAATGCTGTGATTTGTAGATTATGAAGTGAACTACAACCTTAAATCAGGACCAACATTCTAAACCCTGGTAATTAACATGACTGCTCTCACAAGTGTATGCATATCAAAGATCTTTGAGCCTTTGAATATTACCTTAAGTTCTTCAAATTTTGTAACCAGTCTCATATACTGGTCCCGAGCTTCTGGGTGACGCACCATCGATTGGACTCTTTCCAGAGCCTTATCAACACCAGCAAACTTCTGTTTTCGACCAATTCGTAGAAAGTCATACTCGTCATTCTTCTCAACGTCATGTCCTAGACTTTCAATTGCTGTCTTCGTCCGGAATCCTCGCAAGCCAGGTTTTTTCCGCCTCCAACGCAGTATTGCCTTCTCAACAATACTAACAGACCAAACAACCCTCTTATATTGCTTACGCATTTGACGTCCCCTCACATGAGCCTGAAAAGCAATAATGACAACAAACAAAGTTCTTAAGAAACAGTATTAATCAGTATAAGAGAGTTTCCAGGGGAGGAGCAAGGATTCAACTTCAAGGACTTTCAAATCCTGGTACAGGGGGGACAAAGTTTAGCACTTTCTCATAAGGGGAGCATATTTCTATATTATTATACTTTTTGAGTACATTTTGTAAAAAAATAATCAAAATAGACGGTGTCCTAATTATTTTTCCTTTCCCCCCATAATCCAAGGAGCAATTACCCCTTATATGATCTATGTGGTTCCCCGCAGTAGTGAAAGCAAGTGCAGTGGAGATATAAACTCCACATCTCCACCCAGTTTACATAATCACTTGAACAAGACCGCAAACATCTTCAGGCGATTTCAACTGCTAGTTTATGCATCTACATGCCAATATATAAAAAGTAATTCAAACAGAAACACTTGAATAAAAAGTGGATCAAAAACGCAGTAGTAAAGAAGTGATGATATGAATTTAAGATTTTTATTGTATTTTGAACTCTCTATTAAAAAGGATTCAGAGGCATTAACATGGTTTTTAATCTAACTTAAAGTTGATAGAAAAATACAGAAAGCGAGTCATGTCTACCAAGTATACCTGAATCTTAACAATATGTTTCCTTATCTTCAAAAACTCTTTTCTTCCCTTCCAGCCACGGTACTTCTGCTGAATCTTTAATGCAGCAGAGTGCAAATAGCCATCAAAGTTATTCATTTGTTGGACCTTGCTTAAACAACCCAGGGCAACAAGGTCAAGTTGAGCTTCAGATATATCATCGCCGCTCTTAGTCGTTTGGCTTTGACGAAATGATTGAACCCTAAAAGCTTCTTGAATTAAGGCAGCTGCATGTGCTGATCTCCTAAGAGCAACAAGAGACCCTTTCAAGGAATGGTTCTCATCATTAACATATGCTGCTGCATTCTCAGTGTCCTTCTCTGCCAATACTTCTACTGCAGCATTATCCATAACACTTCCTTTAACAGATAAGGAAGAAAGATGGCTAGTTAAATCTGCTTCTGCCAAATATCCAGCGATACCTTTATGACCTCTGCTTGATGCCAAATCAGCAGCTTTTTGTCCTCCAGGAAATGCAGGAGTTGGATCGTCAACCGCACCAGCAGCTGCACCCAATCTAACAAGCACGATGACTGTTTCCTCTCTGGGGTAAAAGTAAGCAAAACATTTAGTTGCAGAAGATAATAAACCTGTATATTCAACTATATGGATAATAATATAATAGATAAAGATATGGAGTATAATTGTTTTTCTGGTGAATCTTTAACTCCGCATCACATGTACCTAAAAATGGAACAACCTAATTTGGGAAATAGGGAGCAACTTTAAAAATGGTATAGCATCACTACACCGTATCAAATGATATGCTAATCTCACCTTCCATGATACGATGCCCAGTGGAGTGCCGTCTTTCCTCGCACATCTCTGAAATTGGGACTGACACCAGCAGCAACTATGGGACCTATGGCCCACTCAAAACCAAGACCGGCTGCCAAATGAATAACCCCTTGACCTTCTTCATCCAAAATATTCATTCCCTTATCCACTTCATGTGCTTGACAAGCAAGCCACTCATAAAGTTTGTCTTTAAGCAAATCCTGAATCAATGTATCTCTAGGGTTTCCTTCAAAGACAATGAGGGCCTCATCAACCCTTCCCCAATTACTTCTGTTCTCATTTTTAAGTGCATATATAGCATTCTTCACCTTACATTTATCACATTCCTCTACAGTGCAGTACAATTGTTTCTTCTCTAGGCCTGAAGATAGCAGTTTTACCAGTCGTATTAGATTTCGTATTTCATCTTCTGGTGCACTTTTAGCAGCTGTAGAATATGGAACTCTGGGTGGACTTTCACGAAATTCAAACTCCCGCACCTCACTACAGGCTAACCTATTACTGCAAGTTATGTAGAAGGGAACGCGTCCGGGGGAATGAGAAGGAGCTTGACATCTGATGACATTCTCACTCAAGGCTTCAGCTGAGACTTCAATTTCACCAAACATACAGCCCCATTTATAACCATCAAAATGCCTCTTGTCCCCCAAGAAAGAACCAACTATCAAAACCTACAAGAGAATACCAATTACACCCAACACCACGGAAAACAGTAAACAATTACAAGTAAAATTGAGAACACTTACACAGGATACATACCTTTGTTTCCACTCCTGAATTGGTCCAATCTGGTGCAAAATCATTGATGCTAAATAGCTGCTGTTGAGAAAGTGAAGGTCCCAGCGAATCAGTATCTAATTGCATATGCAGAGATAGGCTGGACACTTCCTTATGTTCATTCTCAGTATCAAGTGTATTCCAATATTTGCCAGAGTCAGAGGCCATCAAGGAATCATCAAAATCTCCACCAATTTCTTTATCCAACCATCTACCAAAGCTGTCAAGTTTCTTCAGCTCAACAGCTTCAACTTCAGTTGCTCCACCTAATTGAGCACCGCTTTCAACTTTGGCCTTGAAACCGACTTTTGCCGGTAAACCAGAATAGTTCTCCAACTGTAGTAGAATTATATAAAGTTCATAGGTGCACCAAATCAAGGTATTAGTGTCACTTCAATTGTGCTTAAATGAAAAATAACATTCCACTTATCTTGCAAAATCTGCATCCATGATTAGTAATCTTGATAAGGCTCGTCATAATTGAAAGACAATGCCGAACAAGTGCAAGTATATACACATACAAAAAATACTGAATAATGATTTGTAACTCAATGACCAAGGCAAGAGATAAGCGAAAAATAATTATTCAACATGGTCTTAGTAGTAGTATACAGGCGCTAAGAATGATGAAGCCATATAGTTCTGAACAAAAAATAAAAACTTGTAACTGAAGTAAATCATTTTGTTCAACTGAAGTTTTCAATGTCAAATGATTAAGCCTAGGGGGGAAAAAGATTATATGATTTGTGCTCCTCATGAAAATTGATATTGCAACAACTTAATTAAGATAATTTAATAAGAATACTATATCATGCCAGTACATATATTGAATGCAATTAGTGTAGCCACTATATATCCAGGATCACCTAATTCTAAAGGAGACAAGGAATTGTGAAACTTCTAGAGAGAATAATCACTCTATTTCCAAAGTATATATATACATGATGAGTCACTATTAAAATCAACCAAGACCCCCTTCCCCTCCTCTTTTAAACCCCCCAAACACACCATGCTTACTGTGAAGGGCACTAAAAATACTCCACAAACATGAATATCTCACTTTCTAACTCTAGTCTATCTTATGCTTGGACTTCTTGGATACCTTCCCATCATCTCTTCCACAAAATGAAATCTATTTCATATCAGTTCAAGGCAAAAAATAAATGAGAAGGGTGTACAATTGCATTTTTACGTGGGGAAAAAAACTGAAAGCAAGGGCATGTGAAAATTATAATGTGGAGTCCAGGGGCACACCTGCCCAGTTCGGTAATCAGGAGCCAACCAGTCTCCAATGCTTGCAACATCTTGGCCAATATTATCAGCATCCAACCTTGCGTCTAAAAGTTTCTGGTCAAAGTTGAATTTCTGCTCAGGTAGAGGACTTATATTTCTACTTAATCCATGATCCTCAGACCACATAGACGATCCCGTGACACCACTAAAACTAGCTCCAGGGAACCCTGAACCAATACAATTGTTAACTCCAAAAATTCTGGAAACCAACTAGGGTCTCACATTATATTAACTATTGCACAACAGATATCCTAAGCATAATATTGCTGATAGCAGAGCAATCATGTACTTTCTTGTTCCAAGATAACCTTTAGCAAGTAAATACCATATTCCTAAATGAATATTCTGCTAAGATGATAAATTAGTCATTTTTCAAATATGATAATGCCAATGAGAAATTTACATCCTATTTTTTCAATAGAAAATTTATATCCAAATTAAGAAGAGGAAATAAAGGAATGAATCATAACAGACATTGAGTGAGAGAAGATAAAGAATCCACAGAGCTATTCAAATATGAAAAAACTGAAAGGAAGTAGATGCAAGCTTTAATGTTGAAGTACAAAAATGCAATAAGGCTTTGAAAACAAAACAGTTTAAAGTGTAATGGAAAATAAATAAGATAATATTATTAAGTTGACAATGGAGTTATTGAGTTCCATATAACAATATGAACTGTAAAAGAAAGAGAGAAAAACATTGATTAGGTTGCATGGCTCCTTATTTTTTTTCTTGTTTTCTGAACATCATTTTGTCCTCTACAATCATTGAGGCAAGGATTTAGTCCTTCAGCGTAATGAATGTTTTCCTAAGCCAAAAATTGGTCCTTGTATCTTCTTCATCTTCCTAGACTCTTACCATTAAAATCAAAGACGCTAGAAAAAGAAGAGTTCTGAGAAGACTCCCCAAGACGCCCCAAACTTTAAAAGTTGTTGGTTCACATCAAAGAAGATCGCTGAGGTAAAAGCCGGATTTTCAGGTAAGACAAACATCTGGGCATGCTGGTTCTTATAAGAGCGACAGTAATGCTTCTTCCATCCCAAAATATAAAAGCCTATTTGACCTTATGAAGTCAATTTAAGACATTGTCAAATTTAAATTTGTTATAAATTCATTTGATTTTAGTCCATACAATTATGAAATTATATTTATAAACTATCTAAAAAGGATCAAAAATAAAAGTACTCAAAAATGCATAATAATGTCATAAAAAGGATGAGATAAAGTACATAAAGTGAATATGTCATTTAGTAGAGTCCATTAATATAAAATTATAGAAGTACTCATTACTTTATATAATCTTGTGGAGACACTAAGGATAAATTTAGAATTTTTTTACTCTCTTTCCTCTTTTACTTTTCTTAATGTGTATAAATTGTACTTTTGTTCATCCTTTTTTGGGGACGGGGAAGCATTATTTACAAGAATTATTATTTTCAAGACTTAAATATATCACATCAATTTTGATCTAAAAATGTCTCAAATTGACTTCAAAGGGTCAAAATTGCTCTTATGGGAATAATATTGTCTAGGAACATGAATGAAACTGCCAAAATTATTCCATTGAACTTTCTCAACCTTCTGTATTTGGACTAGTATCTCGGTTATCCAGTGCCTTTATGGGACTACTCTCATTTCAACAAGTTTGCATGACCGAAATGGCTTCATTTCATATTCAGAGAAAATATTACTACATCATTAGTGTTGGTTTTCCTTTCTTGATAAAGGCAAAAAATTCATGTTATTGGACTAGAATGCTACCTATATCACAGTTTGTCTACCTAAAACACCAAGAACAAGAATCTTATCTAAACATTGTTATACTTTACAAAGATGGACAAATCGCACAAGTTTTTGAAGACTAATAAATATGTTTGATAGCCCTCACCAAATGCAAAACCTTGAGAAAAGCTGTCTTCTATTACAGTTATAGAAAACAATAGTGAATAAATTTAACTGGCATACAGAATAAGATAAACATGTAACCCTGCAGAGCTATTTTTACCAGTAATTCCATCTGCGTGAAAAGAAGGATCATGAGGTGTATGCTGCAATAACTGAACAAGAGAAGAAATTCCAGGAACTTCTCCAGAATCTCCATCCTCAAATTCTGAAGACAATGTTTGTCTATTCCAATCAACTGAATTTGGATACACAGAAGATGTTTGAGTTGTCGTTTCAGGAGAGTTAGTTTGTTCCAAACATGGTGATGAATCAGTTTGAGGACTTTGAAGTTGTGGTTCAGAATCTGCATTTTGCAGACGGTGAACTCCTAATTTGTAACCCTGCATAGCATGTATTACAAATTGAATCATTTAAGCATGCCATGGAAATAAATAAAGAACAAATAAATTAAGGAATCATGAACTTAGAATAGTCAAGTAACTACAACTCAAAAAACAAAACAAATTCGACCATGTACAAAGAGCTTCAACTTGCATGCCAATTAACAATCCCAAACATAAAAACAAAAAGGGGTAACAGAACAGAAGAACAGAACACTAATTAGTTTTTGGCCTTAATAAGTATAAAAGAAGTTACAAATCAAACACATGATATACATAGTCTGGATAGCATGGTCAACTTCTAAAACTCTAGATGGTGATCACGTACTCAAAATCATGATCAGTTATGCATTGAAATTCAACACATTCCATGCACAATATATCATTGCACAGGCTCCATCCAACCAGTTAAAACCTACAAATAATCTGCACATCCCTCTTCAACTCAATGGTATGCTCTACTATCTTTTAAGTAATGTAGGATCAATTGGCTGGTGCTAGTTACCTACATAAGCATAGTATGTCGCTAAAAAAAAATGATCTATTAATTTCTTTTACGTTGTTTTAGGCCGATTGGCTGGTTTACAAGATAATCATAGGATACCAAATTTCACAAGGTAGAACACATCACTCACCCAGTAAAGATTATATGTGTCTTTGATAAACTAAATGCAGGGGGATAGCACATATTGCATCACATAGTATGAATAAGTAGATATTTACGAAATACATTCACGCTCATACATATAAAAAAATGAGATTGTATTATTAGAGTATATAATTATTAAAACTTGGTCACCTAATATGCTTGATGCCCACACATACTTGGCCCCTACTCAACTAGTAGCTTATATATAGTTTAGTACTATTTATAATGACAAAAACAACAATATTCAATATATCTATTTTATCTCTAACATGGTATCAAAGCTATAGGTTAGATCGATATACTTTCGTCGTCGCCGACAACGTATGTATAGCCATCGGCAGGGATATTATATTTTTCCTTTCGCTGCATTAATCTCAAGTTTAGTTTTGTTACTGATCTTCGGTTCATTTTCAATTTCTATTAGCATTTCACCATAATTGTTTTACTAATATGTTCTTTTGCATCCTGAAATTATCGCATGACATCATTAGCATTCTTTACCGGTCATGATGACGGGCATCATTCCTTCTTATTGAAGAAAAATTAGGTGGTTACAGTTCAATTTTAGTTCATTTGTTGGAGCTGTAGTTTGAGTTTTGACATGCGTTGCTAAAGTTGGTGTTCTAGCCCAAATTTGACATTTTTTTTGAAGATGCAGGTTCCTTGTTGCATGTGTATTTTAATTGTCGCAAATTTCGGTGCATGGAGATGCAGTCCCCAACATATGGATGAACTACGGCTTTACGGTATGTTTGGAACTAACGGAGTTTTTTTCTTAACAAGGGTGATATGTAGGGTGATATGTGCTGAACATTTAATTTCTAGGGTTGAAATATGTCAATGAATTTGATTGGAGTAAGGATTTTTATGGGAGAGGTTTGAGGAAGGCGTGTGCCCTTCGATTTGCTGGGAGGCTTAAGAATCCTCCGTTATTGAAAAAGACAAGGAGTACTTCATTGTTGTTGTTGGAGAGAAATTTCTACGTTATTGTCTACACATAATATCCTTGAAAAATAGACATGTGAAGTTATGTATTGAGGGTGAGAAATCAACTTTGGACATAAACTTGTTTTCTTCTTCTTCTTCTTCTTTTTTCATTCGCACAAATTGAAGAGGATCTCAATTTTCAATTTGTTGGGGAGCGTTGGTAAGATAACATAATTTTATTTTATGATTGGTTTGAATCTTTTTATTTTTGGATTTTTAGGATATGTTTTGTAACAAGTTGTAAGTCATAATATAAGACTTTCAGCTTAAGGGAGTGTGTTAAGAGGATTGTAGGATAATGTTTATAGGCATTATTAGAGTAAATTATTATTAGAACTTGGTCACAAGTATGCTTGGTACCCACACATACTTGGCCTCTACTCAACTAGTAGTCTATATATATAATGCTTTAGTACTCTTTGTAATGACAAAAACAACAATATTCAATACATCTATTTAATACATGTGTGGTTACAACATAAATACAACATTTCAGATATCTGTTGGTAATACATCTGTGTACATAAAACTGCAAATGCAATATCCCAAGAACAAGTTATTATATCCAGAAGTAAAATTGAATGGTTAATGCCAAGCAATAAGAGAGAATTCTTGATTTCTACCATTTAAGTGAATGATAATTCAATTGTAAAAATTCTAAACAAGCGGAAACTTTTAAGGGACTAGCCATGACTAAAAATAAACTTGTAAGGGACTAGCCATGACTAAAAATATTGACGTGAACTACCTCTTTTAATTCTCTGTAATGCACAAGAACAATGTTTGATTTCTACAATGTAAGTAAATGAGATTCAATTGTAAAAATTCTAAACAAGCTGAAATTTTTAAGAGAGATACTTGGACATAACTAGGAATATTGACCGGAGGACTACCTCTTTTACTTCTCTGTAATGCACAAGAACAATGTTCTCTAACTGCCTGAAACAAGGAGAGACAAAATGAAAAATGATAAGGTATAAATGTAAAACAAGGAAGTGCTGGAAGTATTCAATGCAGACCCACTAAGACCAAATTCATTTATACAATAAATGACAAGAAACAAGTTTTCTAGCATATATTTTTTGTATGATGAAGCGCTTATGCTCAAAGTCAGGGATAGCTGCAAGGTGAGCAGCAACAGCATCACTGGTCAGCTTTCCCTGCACTAACATTTGGAGCATGAGTAACTACATACAAATACTTTTGCTTTGAAGGAGATGACTCTGCTTAATGAATTTCAACAGGAATGCATCAATAGATCTTTTCCTTTTTTTCTTTTATTAATTTATGATGCATACAACAAGACCCTTGAGAAGAAGACAATTCCAAAATCGTAATGAAAAGCACCAAAAAAATCTTAAATGTAGCCCAACGTGCTATTTTCTTTCTTTCTTTTTTATGGATCCTGCATATGCTGGTTCTAATTTTCTTTTCTTTCCTCGTCCTCAGTATTTTCCTCTGGAAAACAGGGGATGGGACTAAGGGGAATCAGGAACAATAACAAAGGATTGTCTATTCTGCATTAAACATTCTTAAAAAACTGCAACCTCCAAAGAATAAAATAATATCTTAGCTGATCAAGGGTCCGATATTAAAGAATGCCTGAAAGGCAACTAACCCCTGAAGCCTACTCAGGCTACTATGATATAGTGGAGTGAGAGAACTTCAGGTAGAAATGTTATAAACTTTAATTACCAAACAAAAGGAGAGCATCAGGAACACTCACTCATCAAGCATCCAGTAACTTCTTCGCTGAAAATTCTCATTATCTTCACCATGGGCATAGTAGCAATGAAGAACATCCACGCTGCCTGCCTATAAAAATAAGGTAAGTAAGAACTAAATACTACAGCAACAATATATAGCACAACGTAGCAAAAAAATGTGCCAAAGATGTAGTTAAAGATCTGTAAACTTTCTAAGAACTTGAACAACTATGCCAAATTTAACATCAAATTAATTTGTATTGATCACATTTAATACTTTAAACGAAAAAAGTGTAAAGGAAAAACCATTATTTGCTACTAAGAGTAACAACATAAGAAGGAAATCGCAACATATGCCAAATTTGATTCAGAAATGCAGGAGATAGTTAAGTCAAAGTGCTTAAGCCCAGGAATGACCACAGCAAGGCACACTGCAGGGAGGAAAAAACGAGCGAAGCTTTCAATTATTTTTTGGCAAAACTAATGAATTAGCCACTGTAGTTGACAAATTTTACTGATTACACTATTGAACTTTTAATTTTTCAAATTACCCCAATAAACTAATTATTATTTTGAAATTGGGTCATTCTGTAATCTATGTCTCACAGCTCTTAAATCCTTTCAGCTTTTATCCTACGTGGACATGAAAAAGAAAAGAAAAAAAAAATGACTTGGATCAAGGCCAAAAATGCTAGTCATCACTATATTACCCTTGTGCTCGTTTGTAACGGGTCAAACCCGAAAATGCTAAAGTAATCCATGGATTGCTTTCTTTTTAGTAAAATGCTCCCTGACATAAGTCACATGGAATGGATGTATCACATGGGCGTGGGCCCTACAATTTTGATGGTGGGAGAAGCATGAACAGTACCACTCCTGCAACCAAAGATTTTTGAGCTTTATACATCTTCCGTCTTTCAGTTCAGTTGGCTAAAAAATATATTAGATTTGAACCCTTTTCTTTTTCTACTCATCTGATCTATATTAATACTAGAATTATTTTAGACCGAAGATGGAAGGGTAATAATTTGTCGAGTAGTGGGATTACAAATATGAATTCGCCAGTGGATGAGACCCTGAATTGGGCGAATCCTAGGAAGGTGAGGCGGTGGACAGCGGTGGTGAAGATTGGGTTTGGAACTTGGATTTGGGTGGGGATTGTGGTAAGAGAAGATGAGACGTTCCATATTTTTGCCATTGGGGAAAGTGAAGAGGAGAGTTAGGTGGTCAGTCGGGGGTTTGGATTGAGGGATTAAGATATTGAGAAATGGGATTTGAATAGTAATGAATTAGACATTCGCATACCAGAAATTTGCAAAAGAAAAACCTTAGATGTCGAAATCGCCTTCTTGCCTTTCTCGTTCTTTGAACTTCGTTTGGTCAAATGAGAGTCAACGTCTAATAGGCAATGTCATTTTCTTTTTTCTTTTTTCTTTTTTTTTTCTTTTTTTTTTCTTTTTCACGTCCACGTAGGATAAAAGCTAAAAAGATTTAACAATCATGAGGCAGAAATAACAGAATGACTCAATTTCAAAATAATAATTAGTTTACTGGAGTAATTTGAAAAATTAAAAGTTCAATGGTATAATCAGTAAAACTTGCCAACTACATTGGTTAATTCATTAGTTTTGCCATTATTTTTTGAGGTCATGGAACCCATAATTACCCCTAAACTTGTGGAGAGGTATTAATGGAGAAAAACACATTGGAACTTTGCAAAACATTTTGCCCACCTAAAAAAACTCCTAACGAAATTTGTTAAAATGAAAGTAAATAAAATTTAAATAAGCGTCACAAGTCAAATTGGCCACAAGCATACATTGTTCTACCTTTCAAGTTAACAAAAGTAAATTCTTGATATCATATAATTATGAAAAAACATAAATTTAATATAATGATTAACAAATAGATAAAGTCACACTCCTCATTTGTCCCAAAAAAAAAAAGTACAGGGATAATTTGAAAAATTAAAAGTTCAATGGTGTAATCAGTAAAACTTACCAACTACATTGGTTAATTCATTAGTTTTACCATTATTTTTTTGAGGTCATGGAACACATAATTACCCCTAAACTTGTGGAAAGGCATTAATGGAGAAAAACACATTGGAACTTTGCAAAACATTTTACCCACCTAAAAAACTCCTAACGGAATTTGTCAAAAGAAAAGTAAATAAAATTTAAAAATCACGAGTCGAAAGCGCCACATACATCAAATTGGCCTTTTAGGTTAACAGCAAACATTTTTCATATAATTTCTACCTTTTAGGTTAACAAAACTAAATTTTGATATCATATAATTCTAAAAACATAAATTTAATATAATGATTTCTTTTAACAAATAGAAAAAGTCACACTTTTTAACCTCATTTTGTCCCCCTTAATATGGAATTAAAAAAGTTATTACTCCTTACTTACTACTGGAACACTCAACCAGAATGAATCATTAAAACATAATAATAATTAACTATGTAATAACTGGTGATAAAAATAAAGCACAAAAAAAATATTTATTAGAAGGGTTAACCAACTAAATTTTATAAATAGTAAGTAGTATATATTGGGACAATTTTGTAACAAGCACCAAAAATAGGGATAACAAAATTTTGTAACAAGCATAGGGATAACAAAAATGCTATGTAGCCTTTTACACCCAAAAGCCACTATAGAAGTCTCTCCTCATTATAAGTGCAATGATGGGCAACAAAAGAAAAAACACCTCAAGCTCCCTATGCAGACTCCCCAAGGAAATTCACAAGAGAGACAATGACCGGAATAAACCTCCAACCCAGCGAATTTGCATGATAAGCAAGACTTAAAGTAAAGAGAGAGAATTCTCAACAAGTTATATTTCCTAATACCTTCAGCTCCTTTAAATTCTGAGGTACATAATTTTCTCAGGACCAGAAAATATCTGATATACTAGAGAGCACAGGAGCCACTATAACCAACCATCTTATATTACCAGGTACACGACACTACAACTACTTGGGATAAAATGGTCTACAAACAAGACATAGTGCCTTGACCGCCTTGGACTACATCACCAAGGCTCTAACAAGTAAAAGACTGAATTTGCAAATAGTGGAAAGAACAAACACCTTCAGCTTTTCATGAGCTTCCTTGACAGTCTTCCCATCTTTTTTCTTCCTCCAGCAATGACCATCTTTACGAAAATATCGGAGGACTTTCCGGTCAAACAGAAACAAGGAGCCAGCTGAAAAGGACAAGATAATGTCATGTAAACTATCATTGGGGAAGGTCAATGTTCTCCATCTTTCAAAAGGTTTAGCAGAGAACAAGATTGATAAGACTAACACTTCACAAGGATATAACTGGGAATAATTCTATTACCATAGAAATACTTATCAATTCAACTAAACGCTTTTTATCTAAACTAGTTGAGGTAAGCTAAGTATAAAAGATGCATTTTTTTACATCATAGCAGTCATGAGAAAACGTGGCACATAATTGTATTCACTATGTCACATACAAATGAAGTGATAAAGTACTGAGAAAGAATATCATAACGAGTGATGGAGTGCACAATGACCAAATCACTCTCCCCAAGACAATAAAGAAACAAATATTCATAATATCCATATAGACGTAAAGAAACAGGAAAAAACATTCACTATAGAACTCGCAAAAGATGTCAATTTTAAACAACAATTAAAAAGTAGAGAGATATAAGAGAAACATACACTTTAACAATTAGTGCACTTGATCCAAGAAATTCAACTTTGAGAACATTTGTATGTTTCCGTGCACAATGCAACTATAGAATTGAAGTCTATAGAACAGTTAGTTCTTGCAACAAACCTGATGGCTTGACAGGTGGATCTGGTGTTAACTGAAACTTTTTATAGCTGCGCAGAATTTCACATATTTCAGTAGGACGCAGCCAACGGTGCTGTGCTTCTTGCAGTATCTGCTCTAGTTCTGCCAAAATAAACATTTATGCGTTTAACATCTACCAACATTACATCTCAAGAGGCTTCTATGTTCATCAATATAATGTATCTCATTAAACGCCTACTACAACTTTGAGTCCACTATTTATCACAATACAAACAAACTCAAAATAAAACCAATAATTAAAGAAAATAAGTATACATAGCATGCATCACAAGAAGTAACTATTACGAGTAAACCTCTATCGTTAACAACAGAAACAAAAAACAATTTATAAGAAAACTATTATAGAACAAGAAAACTTAAATTTCTTAAGAACTATGAAAACTGAAAAGACATGCAATCAGTAGAAGTAAGTGTGTATATATAGATGGCAAGAAGTATAACGAGCTTACCTAAAGATTGATTGGAGACGTAACGCTTGCTATCAGTCATCGAAAACGAATATAACTCCGGCAGAAACCCTAATTTTCATCACAGGAGCTCCGATTACGATCTCACGACTCAAGCGGTGCAGAGAAACCAAAACTGGATCAATTAGTAGACGAACAGGAAACAAAGGACGGAGAAAAACGTGAAATGAAGATTTGATTAGGCGAAATTGGAGCGGAACAGGAAAAACCCTAACTGCAATGTATCGTCTGTTACATAGGTAGGGGATTCTGTTTTTCAGATGAAAGAACTGGCGGAGAAGAGAAAAAAAATATACATAGGAGAAATGCGCAAGGAAAGAGAAGTCAAAGTTCGCGTTTACACTTTACTACTACGATTACCATATAGGGAGGGAAGGTTTCTAGTTATTGGAATTCGTAACAATATCCGACGTGGCACGCGTTGCTTTTCCGTGAAGCAAATGTCACGTGGGACCGTTATGAAACAGATGGGCCCCGTAAGTGGATTCCCTCGGTGAACTTTTATGCAGCTCCTTTATTTCGAATTTTTTTTTAAATAAAAAATATTATTTCTATAAATAAAAATTAATATTTTTATAAAATCTCTCTGGACGTATTTATTTTTTATATAAGAAAGATTTTGTAAAATTATTATTTTTATTTGTAAAAAATTAATTCTTTTTTTAATTTGGTATTTTGTTAATATCACATATTTATGAAAAATAAGAAATTAGTTGACATTTTCCGTGGTTTAATTTTCCTATTAATTTTTTTTGATTAAAAATAGTAATTATAATATGATGGAGTATTACAAATGTAATTCCGCTGCAATAAAATATGATTTAGTAATTGAAACGTTATTTTAAGAAACTATATGCTGTTAGTTGCATTCACTTCAATTTCAAACAATTAAATAAACTTAAATTATAATTATAAATAAATAAATAAATTATAAATTTTGTTTCATTATGTTACTGGGTTTATAATGAAAAAATTAGTTATTATTTATCCTTCCATTATTTATTTATTTTGTATTTATAACAAAAAGGTTACGCATAATATTACTGTTTATAAAATATTTGTTTATATATTTACTTATTCGTATTATTTTTCACAACAAACATGATCAAGTTTTGTGTCTGTTTTTTTTTATAGTTAATATGAAATAGTATGGATAAAATTATCTAAAATTTTAAATCATATACTCATTTTATTTCAAAATATAAGATTATTATTGACCTTTTGAAATCAATTAAAAGATATTGTCATACTCAAAATTAATTTATGTTTTTTAATTTTGATCAATATAATAATTAATATTATAAATTATCTATAAAGTATTATTTATTGTAAAATTTATTATTTTATTATTTTTAATAAATCATGTATCTCAGTTTTAAGTTTAAAAATATTTTAAATTTAATTTTAAAAATCAATACTAGTCTTACAATTTAGAACAGAAGTAATATAATATAATTGTAAGGAAAAAATTGTGTTGCAATAAGCTAGCCTAAGAGCATCTCTAATATTAATCGCAAGAAAAAAAAACTCTTCAAATTTGACTCACGTGTCAATTTGAAGAGAATTATTTGTTACTTTAATATTTTGTACTTCATCGGTCTTTTCAATTCAATTATTGCAGTATTTGACTTAAATAAATAAAATTGAATGATATTAATTTTTAAAATGAACTGCACATCAAACCCGTCGAGCAAAATAAACGTTTTTAGTATTTTTGTATGATTTTGATTCTCCAAAACAAAATAAATGTTTTGAAAAGATAGTGTCAACTTATCGGTTTTGAAAAAAGATAATGAGATTACAAATTTGATTATTAAGATTGGAGAGGTTGTTGAAGATAATGTTTTTGATCCGACTCACCTGTTTGAGTATCTCAAAGTGGTTGAAGAAATTTATTGGAATCTTTCGAATAAGTGAGTTACATCGAAAAAATTATCTTCAAAAGTCTATCCAAACCTTATTCATTAAATTTGTAACCTCATTATCTTTTTTTAGAACCCGGTAAGTTGACATTGCCTATTCTAAACATTTATTTTATTTTTGGAGGATCAAAATCATATAAAAAATGTTAAAAAGATACCGTATATATATATATATATATATATATATATATAGAGAGAGAGAGAGAGAGAGAGAGAGAATATAAATACCTATATTTATTTTATTTGGACTCTTTTGAGTTTTTTCCTTATGGCTTATATCATTAATTTATACTCTCTATTCACTGCCAATACTCCAAATAGTATATAGATATTTCTCTCTATAAATAAAAACTAATTCATTGTTATTTATATATCACAAAATAGGGTATTGATAATTTTACAGATAAAAATGATAGTTTCACAATATCAATCTCATAGAATATAAAATGGACCCCACACTCATATGAGTCAAAATTTATTTGTAAAAATATTAAATTTTATTTGTATAAATATGAATTGCATATAAAATATGGTGGAGTTTTAGACTTGGCCAAACTAACCTTTTTAGGTCGGTTTGCAATGGTGAATTTGATCGGAACATAAATTATTTCTTTTTACGAAAGAAGTTTATTATTACTGTTCAATATCATACTATATCAAGTACATACCAAATACTTGTTTTAAGGACAAATTAAAATAGCAAAATTCCCTTTTTAAAAGTGTAACACTTACTTTTGATATCTTTAGCATATGAAACATTGTTCAGCATAAGTAAAAAAAATGACTTTAAATTTACATAAATGAAAGGAAAAAGATCCTTTAAATTTACATAAGCATTGTGTTAGTCATTTTTTCTGTCAAAGTTTTTCGTCCAAAATTGGTCTGATTTGGACGAAAAAGAAATTAGAATAAGTAATATTTTTATAATTCCCATATTATCCTCAACTTTCAAAATAATAAATTTTAAATTACAACTCATATTCCCAATTTATTTTTATCTACTTAACATAATCGATGTGATGAACAAGCTGATGATCCCAAACCCCGTAACCATTTGAACTATCAGAGCTAAATGATGCATCAACAACCGCACTTGGGCTGCCAGGGTATGAGACCCCAGATTTTATCAATAATGATTTAAATTTTGTCGAAATAATTTTTTAATATTATGGTGTGAATTTAAGATAATATTATAGTTGTGGGTAGTATTTATAAATTTTGCAAAGTATGCAGTGGTTATATTATATTCGATTGGTGGAAATATTAGGTTTAGTTAGGGGAATATTATAACTACCAATCATTGGTGGACCTATTAACGTAATTATTATTTGGATTGAGAAAACGACAAAAATATTTTATTGAAATAATTGGCGGAAGTTTTTCTGGTTGATCTTTGTTGAACAAAAGTACAAGATGTCGTGTGGTGGTTGCATAAGACACTAGCGGTATTGATTATTGATGCTTATGTGAGAAGTCACCGGTTTGATTCCATTATTGTCGATTAATAATATGAATTATTATAGCGATAATGACGTTTTGTTTTATTCAGTATTATTAACGTAATAAAAGCGTAAACATCTTTTATATAAAGCGTAATATATACTTTATTAAAGTTATTACATAAATAGAATATATTATATTTTATTACGTAGTGTTGCGTAGTGTTGCGTAATGTTTGTATAGTAAAATGTTTTATATAAATAGAATATATTATATTTTATTTAAAAGATTTTGCTTTAAATATGGATAGTCAGATTAAAGTAAATCAATCTGGACCGTTTCATGGATTAATTATTATGCATTCTATTTTCCTATAAATGAAGCTCATTCCTTCATTATTTTCTTACAATTAATTTTGAAACTACAGAGAGAGAAGTGTTTATAGAGAGAAAATCATAGAGAGAAAGAAGAAAGTATTCTGCTACTTCACTTTGCCAATATTATTCTTCTTACAGGTAAAGGGATATTATTTATTTAATCCGTAAAGGGTGTTATTCTTTCTTATTCATGAAGAGAACTTCATTATTCCATTCATTATTATTCTATTGGAATAACTTGTAAAAGTGGCATACCCTATACATAACTCAGTATATCTGTGATAACCACTATCTTGGTGAAATCCTTATATTATTCCATTCTTATTTATTACATTGGAATAACTTTTGTATCTAGGAATCCCCTATACTTGGTGATCTTCTTACATTATTCCATTCTTTATTATTACATTGGAATATCCATCGTCATGTGTTTTACGGGACACTGGATCCTGTTCCATTGTTTATTATTCTGCATTTATTATTACATTTGGAATATCCATCGTGTGTTTTACACTGGGACTGGTTCCATTGTTTATTATTATTCAAAGATTTATTATTACATTGGATCATCTGCCGATTGTGAATTTCACCGACTTGGTTAGATTATTATTATTCTGTTGGAATAACACCGCTTACATCCAAATCTGCATGCATGGTGATTTTTTTGTTATTCCATTATTTATTATACCCAGGTTGTTTAAAACTTTGACTTATATACTCCATGAAATTAGTAGAATATCCATGATATTTGCGTTTCATCCAAAGTATCTTTTCATGGAAATATTCTTACGATCATTCTTGAATTTTACTCTACAAAACAATTATCTTGTTGACAATTTGGACGTTAATAAATCCTAGAGAAATTAATTCTTGAACTTGTTTTATTGAATTCTTATATCATTATCATCATCCTCACGTTTATATTATGTTGAAAGTTATCTTTTGGCTTACGTGCATGCGTAGATGAACTTAGTATGATTATAATGGGGTTCATTCGGTATAATCGTGAAGCGATATAAATGATGTGACAAAAGTCCTCGAGTGGCTGTAATGCGATGATGGATAGTTTTTGGTATGATTATGACCAAGGGTGATTCGGTATAGTCATGACCATTGATATTTTGATGAAAATCCTTGGCCAGTAATGCGGGGATGATTAAATATTGTGGTTTATTCATTAAACCGAGTCTTAATGATAAAAATTGATGAAAACCTTTTAAAACTTAAAAGATAGTAGACTTTATTTTCTACTTGACTCTCTTTTAATGGATCGCACATTCCATTGCAGTTAAACTGGTTGTCATTGTATTTTATCGGTTTAACACTTTGTTGAAAGCTAATGATAATTTATTCTGCATTATCTTAGTCATAATATTTCTTATTGAAGCTAGTTGAAATTTCACCCTTTCTTTCACCGTTTCTCTTGGAAATGAGAACATAGTTTGAGACGAGTCGAGAAGCGGAGTAATGGTCCGGAGGATAAGCATTAGTAGTCCTCACTATTACGTGAAATAGTGTGATAATAGTTGTAATGAAGGCTCCTTTTTGAGTTTGTATAATATCTAAGTAGACAATATTTGTATTCAAATTTCACGGTTTACGTCAGTATAAGACACTTACGATTATGTTAAGTAAGTTGTATTTGAATTTATATACTAGTATAAGTGGCGGCCAAGATGGGTGGCGTATCACCTAATTTTAGGCGTCACACGGGGATTTTGATTTCTTCTTCATACTTAAGTTTTTATGCGACTTTTTTTTACCAATGCAAAAAATATTTGATATGTTTCTAATGAGCTCATAGCATTCATTTATTTCCTCCTATAAATAATGAAACTCCTAAATGTCAACTTTTAGAACAAAGAATGAATAAATTTTCGAATGAAAATATGTGATACCTTGGTGATTTTGAGAACACCTAGAAGCTGGTTTTGATATTGAATTGCATTAAAAGGCTCAATTTGGTGTATAAGGTGAAGCATTGTTGTAATGACTAACACAAATGGTAAATAACGTATGAATCTCGAATCTACATTAATAATCATGAATAAAACGTTCATTAGAGTGAATAAATTCGTTTATAGGAGCAAAGCTTCACATTTCTTGAAAAACTCCCGATGCAGATCACTCTTCGATCCAAGCCTCCTTATGATGTGATGAAGAAATGAAAGTAGGGTATGATATGACAATTGACTTTGTTCATTTATTTGAATATTTGTATTTTATTATGAATTTTTTTTTCTTTTATTAAATTTATCTTGTATATTTTATTCATAGTTTAATGATTATAATTAATAAAAGGGTAAATTTGTAAGAATAATTTTTTTTTCTTTTCATTACAATTCAAAAACGCAAAAAAAGATTTTTTTTTAAATTTTTTATTTTTTTTATTAAAAACTCAGATGCAAAAAAATACTAAATTTTTTTTATTCTTTTTCTTTTCTATTCTAATTTAAGTTTTTTATTTTATTTTTTTTTGTTCCAAAACTCATAAACAGTGAATCAATCCAATTCCAGTTCCCATATAGAATCGCCAAACTATCAGTTGAAAAATGGAGTGAAATTAATAAAACGACCTAAAAATGGAGGACCAAATGTGTTTTGAGTGTCTTCAACGTCGAATTCTCGACGATTTCTCAGACAAACTCGTTTTCAATTATGGAATCTCCAATTCTGTCCTCCCTTTTGGCACCACTGCCGTCGTTCAGGTTTCTTCCTTACGATCTCCCGTCTCTCTCTATATGTATGTATTATGTATATATATCATATACGTGTTATTGTATTTTTTTTCTTCAATTTAATTAATGTCCTTATGATTTTGATGCAGATGAAAAATTCTAGTGGGGATGCTTCACCTCAGTTTATATTGGTGTATATGCCAATAAGTGAAAACAATTGCTTTGCCAAATATATGTATGATAATCTAATCTTTTGTATTTTTTACTTTTAAACTAGTCTGTTGAAGAAATTGATGTTTTCGGGAGTTGTGTTATCTAACTTGCACTTAATTGTGCCGTTTTTAGTTTTCCTGCTCATATTTTTGTTTATTATCATGGTTGTAACTCGTACTAGTTTTATTGGGACATTTGAATGAGTTATGATACTAAATCTAATTTACTGAGAAACATGGCTATTATGGCCATCTAAGAGAACCGAAGATAGAGTAAAAACCTTTTAATTTTATTAAGTGAAATTCTGATGCCATGTAACAAGATTCACATTTTATTTTCAGTGATGAGTATAGTCAAGAAGATCTTGATGGTTGTTAACGCCAAGATCTTCTGTCACGTCCCAATCACGTAAGACGCCTTGATCCTGCACAGTAAACACGATAAACACCACAAGCTTGACGGCGGTTCCGTCGGGGGATAGCTCAGGCGTGAGAGTCAGTAAACGTGTTCACAAGGTTTAGCAAAATGGAGGCCGTAATGCCTAGTGTATTGAGAGAGAGATAATAATAATTCTTTTGTGTATATCTGATTTATGAATGAATAAGTATATGAGAACGTACCTCCTCGTAATGACTTCCTTGCTAAGCTATATTCTCTCTTCCTGGATTACAGTGCCACCCACTATTACCTGACACACCCCCCTGATCTGATGGGTTCCACCGACTGCATGTAGTTTATCCACCGCTGTCATTTGTTTCCACCGCCGCACGTACGGTTATAATCCCATCCACATTAATGCATGAGTTCTCTAGTCAACCGTCATGCTTTTTTCATCATCAGCAGTCAAAATAATAGATATTAAAATGTCCAAAGGATCGACCCATCGGAATCAATCTTGGCCTTATAAGTCAAAATGGAAATAATAGATAACTGGGCTCAAAGACTTTCATGGTTCAATAATAAAGGCCCAATAGATTAATTAAAAGAGTAAGCCCAATATACCCGGCCCAATGAGAGAAAATATCAGGACCCAACATTGCCCCCTAGTTTTTTGTTAAACAGAATGTTTAATAGAAAACTATAAATAGTCCATGATATTTTACTGAAAATCAATAATAATAAGAAGTAATTGAAATGTACCCTTGCTATTGCTCACTTAAATGAGATGAAAGGAGATTAAAGGCCCAAATCAGAAAGGCCCTATCTATTAAATATCCGGACCCGAGACCGGACGCTTCCCATTCAAATTCCAAATTATTACTAACATTTAATGTACCCGCCTTGAACACCGTGTAACCGTCAATATAAAAGGATAACTTTACCAAATTTGACAGTTTTACCTGTTCATTTGAAATTCGAGCGCCTTCTAAACTTTCTGATCTTTCTCTGCAAATCGTCACAAATGGCTTCCCACAACTCTGAACAAAGTTCCCCAATACTAGTAACACCAATCACAGTGGTTCCACCAAACCCCAACCCTCATGAAGGAACTACAAGCGCGAATCCCAAGCCGAAAACTCCAAAAACCCCCTCTGAATACTACAGGAGTACGGATCGCTTCTCACACGCCAACACTCCTTCTATCATAACTGAGGTTGAACTAAAGAGGGTTCGATCTTGCCCACATTCCGGATACCCACGCCGATCGTGGTACTTTGGCCCGGTGAAAAAAAGATGTAACAACTACTCAAGGTTGGACTACCGTCCCGGTGACCTTTCTTTGGAGAAGGGGGTTCGTTTTTCCCTACACATCTTTATAGTGACCCTACTGGGGTTTTCGGGTGTGGGGTTCTCATTGGTGCCAAACTCCTACATTCACATTTCGCCTTCGTGGCCTTTCGCCATGAAGTCAAGGCCGAGCCCTCCTCGACTTCTTCTTCACCGTATATAAAATAGTACAATCCAGAGAGAAGGGTTCAAGGCCCTTAGCAAGCATTCTCCAAGTATGGAGAAAAGTTCGATAGACGTTTCATGGTGAACACCCTTCGAGCAATAGGGGATGGCACGAGAAATGGTTCTTCGTCAAAGGCCCCGAGATTTCTTCTTTACCGAATCGGGCAATCGATTTAAAAGATATCTCACGACTTTGAGACATTTCAAGAACGGGAAGTGGAAATGATGGAACTATTCGACAACTTCCCCAAGGAAGAGTGGAAATACGGACTCCTCTCAAGTGTATGGTTATATGACCATAAGTGTAAGTACCAACTCATTTCATATATATATAAATTTTTGAAAATATTTTATGATGTGTAATTTTAACATAGGATCGTTTGATTTATGCAAAGATCTCTCGATCGATCGAGCTCCTTAGAAATAAAGGAGTTCAAGATTTTTTGTCCGGAAGTCTTCTAAGCAATTGAGACTATACCAACCGCAATTGAGACTATACCAACAAGTTACCCCAAGTCGAATTCAACCCCGTAAATTCATACGGATGAATTTCAAACAGAAGAAGCAGAGGTCAAGAGGTTCGGTACCTGTAAGAGACCCTTCATCCTCGCCGTAAGAGGAGAGCCACCGTAGAAACCCAGTGTTCACCCTCTTGTCACCCTCCCGAATCCACACCGTAAATAGAGCCAACCCCGTAACTATTCCTCGACAAAGCGGTTTACTTGATCGTCTCCGATCAAGAAATATACTTCGGACCAAAAAATTAAAAACAAAATAACCTCTAACCGGCCAAGAACTCAGTGGTGCCTCGGTCTTTCATTATCCCACCTTTCGTGCTCCCCCTCAGAAATACAGATCGACGAGACGGTGACTGTGACGAAGGGATTCCAACGCTATCCAGAAGAGGAAACGAACTCGATAGCCATCCGAAGTTTCGCTTCGCCTTCAACACCTAAAGGACCCACCCCAAATAAATCTCCCACAACCTCGAAACCATACACGCAGACCCTACCCTCCCGAACAGTACCCACTCTCTCTCTCCCGAAAGGCCGAGACTTTCCCGAAACGAATCTTGGCCCCTCGTGTCAGGTTATCACGCCGAGGTGTGGGATCTCCGACCTTGTGGCCTGTGTTCAATGCCAACTTCCCTTCGACCTCTTCTTGAGCTTTCGTTCGAACACCGACGACCACCGGTTCGTTGATCACACAGACGGAAATCTTCTCGATGAGGGATGAACTATTCGCTAAGGTAAATAACAATCTCTTCTTCCTCTATATCTCTGCTTTCTTTCAATATTCGACGTTTGACTTGAATATTTTGAAAATACGCAGTTAATCGTCGTCTTTGACGATCGCGGTCCCGAGACACATAAATGGAGAGGCCGAGGAAGATTTCATGAGACAAGAGATAAATATGTTGAAATCAACCTCGACCGAGAGAGAGCCGGTCGTGAAGATGCTTTTCATACCATCAACGGCCTTCAAATGTAATTAGATCGGGCCAGATGGATTCAAGACATCCGATGACGAGTTAAGGCCACGAGGATGGGTGGGTCACGTCAAAAGCCACCAACAAACTTCGATCGATACTTAATCTCTGGTTTGGGTCAAGAAAACTTACCTCAAGGCAAAAATGAGGAGTTTTTTTCACCAACCGAAGCTTGGCTATACAACTTGGTGAGGCCGAGACGAAGGCTCAAGACGAAGCACAAGGCATAAGGCCAAACGCCACAAGCTTCGCCACAAAATAAAGGATCTCAAGGATCGAGGCCCCTCTCCGATCGAAGAGATCCTAAGCGATTCAAAGTGACTACAGGTGGACTTGGATTTAACTTAATGTTGAAATCATGAAGGTATATTCTGAGGGTACGTAAGATCGCCGAGAGCGAGGAAAAGAAAAGCTATCTATCGCTACTCGGTTGGACCCGCAGATCGCTTCAACTCCGATGACGAAGGTGGTGCTCGAATGTCCGTCTGCTTTTTATTCTATGTAAAAATTTTAACTACTTTAAACTTTTTTTGTATTTTAGGGGAAATGGTTTATTATTAATATATTATGAATGAATCTTTAAACTGTCTTGATCATGACTTGCTTTGATTAGTTTCTTGTCAATAATTCAAGATAATAAACTAATCCCAACTAGTGAATCGATATGGCACATAATGATTAATTTATGAAAATAAAGTAAAGTGAATTTTTGGACAGATTCAATCTTAACCTGAATTAAATGAATCGAACTCAACATTTAAACAAAATAAATTAATATATGCCCCTCGACATCAAAGTATGATCCTCCTCGCACCATCAAAATCCTCCTTACACCTCGTAATCTCGCGATACCACTCGGTAGAACAAATATATAAGGGCCAAGATTCAAGGATCAAGATATAAGGATCGATAGTGACCATCGACTTACCACCCGATAAGATCAATATAGATCATAAGGACTTTAGGCTACCATCGAATGGCCAATGAGTCCTACCATACCTCCTTACACCATAGTGACCTTAGGACAACAGACTGGATCAATAGTGACCATCGACTTACCACCCCGATAAGATCAATATAGATCAAAAGGACCTTGGGCTACCATCGAACGGGCCAATGAGTCCTACCATACCTTCTTACCACCATAGTGACCTTAGGACAAATAGACCGTGGATCAATTATGAAAAGTGACCTTTATTAATAACGAACAATCGGTATGGACTTCCTAAGAACCGACTTAATCTTTATTGAAAATATTTAGAAGCCCCGCCAAAGATGCCAAGTATTCTCGATCTCTAACCATCGAAAGTGCCTTTTTAACCGATAAGTACGGCTTTGTACTTCGATCACTTCATATGGCCCTTCCCAGCCTTCTAAGATTAGCTTTCCTGTGTTTTAAGGCGTAGGCTTTGGCTTTCTAAGGATCTAAGTCTCCTACTCAATCTAATAAGTTTGACCCCTTTGTTGTAATGTTTGGCCACCCTTCGTTGATAAGTTGTACCAATTTGAGCAAAGCTTCCTCTCTCGACTTCGTCTAGCAGAAGTCAAGTTAACTTTCAATCCTTCGTCGTTGTAGATTTCTTTGAATCGACTTACCAAGACTTGAGATCCGATTTCGACCGGGACTAAGGCATCGCATCATAGCCAATCGAAAGGGCTTAAATCCCGTAGTAGTCCTCGTGTAGTTCGGTATGCCCACAAAGACGCTTCAAAGAATTCTTTCCGCCATCTCCCTTAGCTTCATCCAATCCACGCTTGATTCCGCTCAACAGTCATCCCGCTGGTCACCTCGACTTGCCCATTCGATCGTGGATGAGCCATGAAGTCTTCGTGTTCAATCTCGCATCATTCAAAAATTCTTCAAATTTTGAACCCACGAATCGGCGTCCGTTGTCCGATATCAACACCTTAGGGATCCCGGTTAAACACCATGCACTCCTTTATAAACTTTAGGCACTCCTGTTCGTTATCGATCAAGTGGTTTTGCTTCCACCCACTTAGTCATATAATCAATAAAGAATTGCATGACGGTCGACTCGACTTTTAGCTTTTAGGTAACGGTCCCAATATATCCACCCCTGCACAAATAAGGGTATAGAGATAAAATCGAGTATAGCTCTTCCGTGGTCGATGTGGGATCGGACTATCGAAATGACATTTTCACATTTTTCGACGATTCTGTAGCTTCTTTGAAAATCAGAGGCCAATAAGATCCTGTCAAGCATTTTATGAGCCAAAAGACTGGCGCAAACCATACGATCACCAAGAATACCTTTCGAACGAACCTTCCAAGAGCATACTCGGCTTGGACGGAACCAAACATTTCAACAATGGTGAGGAAAATGCCAATCGACAGAGATCCCCATCAATAAGACTAAAATTCGCACTTCAGATTTAATCTTCTTTCACAAAGATCTCGATCCAAGGAAGGACGCCATCCGCCAAATACTCGATGTAGGGGGTCATCCAACAAGTTAGATCGCCGATACACATCATCGCCGTCAGGTCAACACTCGTCGTCCGTAAAACTTCCAAATATACCGATCCGTGGAAAACATCAAGATCTCAGAGGGCCCGCCTTCGACAATGCATCAACAATAGAATTGTCATTACGCCTATGCTCTCAAACTCATACGGGTTA
The DNA here is from genome assembly GCA_020205615.1 of Panax quinquefolius. Classification (NCBI taxonomy): domain Eukaryota; kingdom Viridiplantae; phylum Streptophyta; class Magnoliopsida; order Apiales; family Araliaceae; genus Panax; species Panax quinquefolius. The sequence goes on along the minus strand of CM035173.1, from coordinate 17,459,840 downwards.
AATATTGAAGTCGGGTCTCTTAATTCCGCCAGATATTTGATCATCCGGATCCCACGAGCTTCATAATCTCCGACAACCGCTTAACGACCAATCGAGAATCACTATAAATGATCAATCGTTGACTTCGAGACTCTTTCGCCAATCGGACACCGCTAACACCGCTTCAGATTTCAGCTTCATTGTTCGTTGCTTTAAACCCGAACTCGACGGGCTCGTTGACCTTGAATCCTCCGGACTTATTAAAATGATTCTCGCCCACTAACACCATCGTAGAGGATCCATCTGCATACAAACGCCCACGCCTTCCGACCTCGCCAAGAACCACCATCGCCTCGATCGTAAGATTCAAATTTCTTCGCAACTCTTCATCCGCTTTCGCTGAACGAAAGCATTCTACCATAAAGTCGCCAGGCTTGGCCTTTGATGGCGCTTCGGGGACGATACTCGATAAAAAATCGATAACTCCATAGTCCACGCCGCTAGTCCGCCTCGAGACCTCCGGCTTGCCCATCACCTTCTTCAATGGTCGATCCGTAGACGCACCAGAGTCGACTTTTGAAAATATTGCCAAGCTTTCTACCGGCAATTATTAAAGCAAAGGCAAATTTTCAATATTTCGATACCGGTTTCAAAGATCTCGTAGACGCATGGTCGATATAATAGATCGGATGTCGCTTCCCACCGATCTCCCGAACCAACACCGCCTCCAACCGCCAATGAACTTTGCGAAAGGTACAAATATAAGGTCTCTCACGGGCGTGCTTTACCAATAAAGGAGCAGAAGATGATATGTCTTTACGCTGAAAGCTCTTCACACCAAGTCCATCGAACGTCTTCGCATTCTTCGGTCCCTTCAATGTGTCAAAGAAAGGAAGGCATCTCTCCGCAGATTGGGCGACGAACCTCCTCAAAGCCGAATCCTACCACCGACGCCGGACGCCCTTGAACGACCGAGGAGTCTTCATGTCAAGAATGGCCGGATCTTCTCCCGGATTGGCCTCGATGCCCTCCGATCGACCAGATAACCTGTAAACTTTCCAAAGACCGAGGCCGAAAGTACATTTGGGCGGATTGAGTCTCAATCGACGATAACTAATAATACCGAAAAGCATTCCTCCGTGTCGCCCAAATGCTTTCGAATCGCAGATACTCTTTACGCATCATGTCATCTACATAAACCTCCATGTTCCTCCCCACCGCCATCAAGATGAAGTTCATCATTCTTTGGTAGGTAGCCCAAAGATTTATGAGGCCAAAAGTCATTTTTTGTAGCATACACCGAATCTGTGTAATGAACGCCGTTTTTGGAACGTCTGTCTTTCGCAAATGGATATTTGATGATAACCTCGAAAAAGCATCCATAAAACTTAGTAATGCATACCTCAAGTGGCATCGACGAGCCGATCGACATGGGCAGAGGATAAAAGTCCTTCTGACAAGCTTTGTTGAGATCGGTAGTCGATGCAAACCCTCCACTTTTCATTCTCGCTTCGCACCAACACCACATTTGCTATCCATTTCGGGTAATCAATCTCGTAGATGAAGTCGTTAGCCTAGCAATTTCGCAACCTCTTCATCGATGATCTTTCGCCGCCTCGAGCAAATATCCGCCTCTTTTCGACGAATCGCTTCTTCAAGGATCTATCTCCAATTTATGCTCAAGAACCTTTCGGCTAACTCCTGCACGCTCTTGTGGTTCCTATGCAAAAATATCCAGATAACATCGTAAGAGTTCCATAAGGTTCGTCCAAGAGGTTCGCAGACCGAACCAATCCTCACCGTCTTGGTCTCGGCTTCACGACGACCAACTCAATCTCCTCCGTCCCTCCAATGGGATCACCAACGGCTCGAGTCGCTTCTCGGTGAAGGGTTCGATCTCAATTGCCATCGTTTTTTCTCACATCAATTTCATTCCGGATGAAATAACAAAGATTCGATAACATCGCCGCCAGTCTAAATCACCCACCACCTCTCCTACTCCACGCGCCGTGGGGAATTTGATTTTGAAATGTGGGACGGAGGTCACAAACCTGGAGAGTCACAACGTAGGTCTTCCCAAAGATGGCGCCAGAAGTTTAATCCACACGCACAACATAAAATTTACACGTTATCTCTACCGCCGAGGGGCCGCGTCAAGATAACCGGAGTTCAATAAGGCTCGCAAATCTCGATCGGTCGTCGCCAAACCATATAGAGGAGCCTCCCGTCCGACCTCCATTTTGTGCCCATCGAGATGCATCCTCCGATAAGTATGGGCATAAAGAATGTCAACCAAGATCCGTTATCTATCATCACGCTTTTACATCCACCGAGCCCACTTCATATTGTGGATCACCAATGCCCCTTCATGCGGCTCGATGGGCTCAAGGATAATCCAGATCCGTAAATGATACGACGCCTCGGAAAAGGTCTCACTAATCTTCGTGGTAAGATCCGCCACCGATACGACCGAATCAAGATAAGCCCTTCTTCTTCCCTACTAACTTCCCCAAACCCACCCGCTTATTACATCAACGACTCGCCATGTGGTATCGAGCATTTTGAATGGGTGGTGCTTGAACCGCTTCGAATCAGACGATTGATAATCACGATCCTCGGCGGTCCTTCTCACCACATATCGAATCGCCAAGCCGCTTTTAATCTTGCTCTCCACGAAATCCTTTAAATTGCAACACTCATTAGTGTCACGACAAAGCAACTTGATGATAACCACAATATTTACGAGGGTTGCCATGTCCCCGTCCCGTAATTATCACGAGGTGGCTCAAAGAAAGGTCGGTTTCGATCCGATCCAAAATTACCGACCTCTCCGTATTCAATCGGGTGTAGACCTTATTAACCTTCGGTAGTAAACAGTGTACGATCGCCGCCTTTGCCGCCACGAAGTTATCAGACTTCTTCGAACTACCTTTCCTTCCTCGTTGTACTCCCCACTCTTCTCCTCGATCAACCTCGCCTGGGAACCTCTACCTCCTTTAATCGCCCAAAGAAGGATTTTTCAGACTATTCATAGCCTCTTCTACAACAATATAGCCTTCGCCTTTTGTCAAAGGCTTCGCAGTTTTCTGGATGGTGAAACATCAACTTCTTTACCAATTTCTCCGACTTAACCAGATCTAGCCCATTCTCGAACAAACCAACAAACTTGAGATCATTAAGGATTCTGACACCGAATCGATCGCTTCCCTAAACTCTTTACATATCGCCTAAAGATTCATTCAGAACTCACGGATCTGGTAAGCTAAAGAGCCTCATGAAGCTTTCCTTCTTCTATTGCTTCCAAAACGTGTATGGAACTTATCACAAAGCTCTGGTCCACGAGGAAATCGAATCCGATGGTAAAGTCCCCATCCATCGCCTTTCGCCTTTTCTCAACGTCGCGGACAAAAGTGTGACACTGGCAAAAGATCGCGAAGTCATAAGAATCCATCGCCCTATCGAACGCTCGACTATGGTCATAAGGATCTCCTGACCCATCGTAGCTTTCCATACGAGGCAACTTTTGGTAATATCCGCTTCTCCTCGAGAATATCGGAGGAGGAAAAGGGGACGCCTTTTTCCGTGAGTGTCCTTCACCGTTGGACTCAAACCTAACTGCTTTTCGGAGTTCTTTCAACTCCTTTACCGTAAAATCAACACCTTCTAAGTCATGCGATGAGATCTCTTTCTCCGAGCGACGTTAGCCTCGAATGGATCGACCTCTCCCCGCCGATCCCACCGCCTCGGGACTTTCGATCTACTAGGTGTATAATCTCATCCTCACGATGAGAACGGTTCAGGTTTGCATCTCCTCTTCTAAGTTTCGCACGATTTCTCTCGACCGCTTCTTCGCTCTATCATCGTCGCGATGCGGTGAACCAACGACCATCAAAGGCCTTCTTCGAGGCCAAGGGTGTTCTCGCTTCTTCGATCTCCTCCCATCGCGAGAACGATCCCTGACACATGCATGTAATGTTCCGGCCTTACCCTTCTCCTCGGTATCTCCTTATGCCTACTCCGCCTTTCTGAATGAATACGGCTAGATGCTTCGCCCTCAACTCATCCACCAAGCATCCGTTTCGGCTATATCTTCCCTTTGTTTTAACAGTAACCTCCAAAGCCTTATCTCGCTTCGTTCGCCATCCTCGCCAACTTGGCGCTCTGCCTTCTCGACCACTTCGGCCGATGAGTCCTGCTCGGTGAGCCTTTCTACCCGCCCCTCGATCAGATCACGCCTTATCGCGTTGAAAACCAACTTCCGTCTGCTCCACCGTGGATCTTCTGACGAAGTTCTCCGAAGTCATGTTTAGAGGCCGCAGTTTCGTGAGCACTTTTTGAAGGACCCAGACGGTCCTTTATCGAAATACGAGGCAAATGATGAACTAATGTACCATCGCTCGCCCTTCCGTGTACCATCTCTACTCCTCATCATCTTTCAAATAAGTTAAACAATTGTGATTGAAAAGCCCTCCTTCTAGCGCCAATGTTAACGCCTAAGATCTTTCGCCACGCCCCAATCACGTAAGACGCCTCGATCTCGCAGACAAGAAACACTATAAACACCACAAGCTTCGACACGGTTCCTCACGGGGATATCTCAAAGCGAGAGTCAAGAACGTGTTCACAAAGGTTAACAAAATGGAGGCTGTAATGCCTAGTGTATTGAGAGAGAGATAATAATAATTCTTTTGTGTATATCTGATTATGAATGAATAAGTGTATGAGAACGTACCTCCTCGTAATGACTTCCTTGCTAAGCTATATCCTCTCTTCCTGGATTACAAGTACACCCACTATTACCCCGACACACCCCTCGATCCGATGGGTTCCACCGATCGCATGTAGTTTATCCACCGCTTTTTGGTCATCGCTTCCACCACGCACGGTTATAATCCCATCCACATTAATGCATGGGTGTTTTCTAGTCAACCGTTATGCTTTTTCATCATCAGCATGTCAAAATAATAGATATTAAAATGTCCAAAGGATCAACCCAATGGAATCAATCTCCGGCCTTATAAGTCAAAATGGAAATAATAGGATAACTCGGGCTCAAAGACTTTCATGGTTCAATAATAAAGGCCCAATAGATTAATTAAATAGTGTTGCATAAAGATTTGCAGATAAGTAAAATATTTTTATATAAATAGAATATATTATATTTTATTTAAAAGATTTTGCTTTTAAATATGGACCGCCGATTAAAGTAAATCAATCCTGACCGCTTCATGGATTAATTACTATGCATTCTATTTTCCTATAAATGTAAGCTCATTCCTTCATTATTTTCTTACTAATTCAATCAAACTCTGTAGAGAGAAACTATAGTAGAGAAAGAAGAAAAGTTAATATTCGCTACTTCACTTCGCTAATATTCAGCTCTTTTCTAAGTAGGAATATTATTTGTCAGAATCTCGTAGTGGGTGTTATTCTTTTGTATTCTGAAGAGAACTTCTTCATTATTCCATTCTTAATTATTCTCGTTGAATAACCTATATACGCTTAATCCCTCATACTTGGTGATCTTCTTCTTTATTCCATTCTTCTATTATTCTCATTGAACATCCCTGCTCTGGTGTGTTTTACATCTGACCGGTTCCGCTTTTTATTATTCTCGTTGAACATCCCGTCTGCAGGTTTTACAACCGACTCGGGTTCCGCTTTTTATCATTCTCGTTGAATATCCTATTCGCAGTGTTTTACACCTGACCGGGTTCCATCTTTTATTATTCTGCTTGAACATCCCGCTTCGCAGTGAATTTCACCCCGACCCGGTTCCGTTATTATTATTCTATTGAATAACTCGCCTGGCGCTAAGTACCGCATGCACGGTGATTTCTTTTGTTATTCCATTCTTTATTATACCCAAATAAGTTAAAACTTCGATTTCTATACTCCATGAAATTAGTAGAATATCCTCGATATTTCAAGCTTCATCCAAAGATCTTTCACGGAAATATTCTTCCGATCATTCTTGAATTTTACTCTACAAAGCAAAGATCATGTCGATAATTGATGTTATTAGTTCCCGGATAACTTAATTCTTGAACTTGTTTTATCAATTTTATATCATTGTCATCATCCTCATGTTTATATATTTTTTTTAAAGTCATCTCGTGGCTTACGAGAGCATGGATGGACTTGGTATGATTACGACTGTGGATTATTCTAGATAATCACGACCGTAATGTTACAAATGATGTGGGTAAAAGTCCTCAAAGGGTCAGAATGCATCGATGGATAGTTTTGTTGGTACGATCATGACTATTAATGAATACACAACTATTCTCGCCCATAATGCATGAATAATTGTGGTCGCGATACTAAAGAATATCCTCGCCAGTAGTGTGGGTGATTCGATGATGTGGATTATTTATTAAAGTCGAGTCTCAAATTATAAAAATTGATGAAAACCTTTTAAATCATAAAAGATAAGAGATTTTATTTTCTACTGACTTTTTAATGGATCGCTTGTTCACCGCAGCTTAAACTTGATGTTTATTATATTTTATCGCTTAACATCGGTCAAGGCTATTGATAATTTATTCTCGCATTATCTTAGTCATAATATTTCATCGGGCTAGTCGAGCTCACCCTTTTCTTTCACCGCTTTCTTCGTACCCCAACTTTTATAAATAAAGATGAATTTTTCTATAAATATTATTTTGAATATTATGGAATAAATTTGATATAATGTTATAATGTGGGTAATATTTATAAATTTTGCAAAGTATGCAAGTTGTTATAAAATATTCGTTTATTCTGGGAATATTCTTTTTGTTAGTGGAATATTCGCATAACTACTCAATCATTGTGGACCCCATAATGTAATTATCATTTTGATCGAGAAAACGACAAAAATATTTTATAAAATAACTACGGAGGTGTTACCGTTAAAACCGCTGAACTACCCTAAGTGGTAAAAGTACAAGAATACGCTGTGGGTCAGATAAGAAGACACTCAGATCGATTATCGATGCTTACGTGAGAAGTCACTCACTACGCTCAATTATTGCTACAAAGAATTGTCGTGATCATATCTCTTATATTATCGATTCAATTATTATCAAAAGATCATCTCAGATAATATGTTATAAGATTAAATCAATAATCGAGACGACAAGTTATAAATGATTAATAATTGTTGAAAGATTAAATATGTGTTGATAAAAAAAAAATGATTTGTGGTAAGTTTGATTATTTATGGGGGGGCCATATGTCATCATCTAAGAGTCTCTTCATGAAAGAATTACCTTCACAATATTAATTACCTTCAGTAATAGTAATTACCTTCACAATAGTAATTACCTTCATAATAATTATTACCTTCACAATTCCTTCGGCCAATAAGAATTACCTTCGTCGGAATAGTATTTACCTCGTCAATAGTATTTACCTTCGCTAATAGTAATTACCTTTAGTAACGTCGAACCACTTGTTGTTACTTCACATTACAAAGCGCCGAACCACTTGTCGCTTCACATTACAAAAGGCCGAACCACTTGTCGTTTCACATTACAAAAGGCCAAACCACTTTTCTTTTCACATCATTAGTCGCTGCCACTCGCTTTTTCACACTAAGAAAAGTGCTAAGCTAGAAATCTTCTATAAATAGAGGCCTAGGGCTTCATTATTTTTCACTTAATTCATTCAAGCTTATAGAGAGAGAAAGTATATAGAGAGAATAAGAGAGAAAGAAGAAGAGTATTTTGTTACTACACGTCAGTAAAGATTCAATCTCCTACCAAAAGTAAGTGGGTGTTATTCTTTCTTATTCACGAAGAGAACTGTTGTTATTCCATCGCTTATTATTTCTGCTGAATAACTCAGATACGTGGTTTACCCTATACTTGGTGACATTCTTCTATTATTCTCATTGAACATCATCCTGTGTTTTACACCCGACCGGTTCCGTTCCGCTTTTATTATTATTTCGCTGAACATCCTCGTCCAGGTGTTTTACACCGACCGGTTCCGCTTTTTATTATTATTCGCTTGAACATCCGCTCGCAGGTTTTACACCCGACCGGGTTCCGCCTTTTATTATTATTCGTTGAACATCCCGTCTCTGTGGTGTTTTACACCGACCGGGTTCCATTCTTTATTATTCTGTTGAACATCCCGTCTTCGTATGCTTTTAATTTCACCGATTCGTTCCGTTATTTATTATTCTCGTTGAATAACTCGCTCAAGTATAAGGCCTATCGCATTTACGGTGATTTCTTTTGTTATTCCATTCTTTATTATACCCAAATAAGTTAAAACTTTGACTTCTATACTCCATGAAATTAGTGGAATATCCTCGATATTTCAAGGCTTCATCCAAAGATCTTTCATGGAAATATTATTCTTCGATCATTCTTGAATTTTACTCTACAAAACAAAGATCACGTCGATAATTTGACGTTAATAATTCCTCGGATAAAATAATTTTTGAACTTGTTTTATCAATTTTATATCATTGTCATCATCCTCATGTTTATATTATGTTGAAAGTCATCTCGTGGCCTCGTAGAAGGTATGGGATGGACTTGGTATGATTACGACCAGAGACTATTTGTAATCACGACCGTAATGTTACAAATGATGTGATAAAAATCCTCAAAGGGTCAGAAAGTATCGATGGATGCTTGTTGGTATGATCATGATTATTAATGAATACACAAATATTCTCGCCCAGAAAGGTATGAATAATTGTGGTCGCGATACTAAAGAATATCCTCGTCAGAAAAGTAAGGGTGATTCATGATGTGGAATATTTATTAAAGTCGAGTCTCAAATTTATAACAAAGGATGAAAACCTTTAAAACCTAAAAGATAGTAGATTTTATTTTCTACTGACTTTTTAATGGATCATATTCACCGCAGCTTAAACCGGTTGTTTATCAGTATTTTATCGCTTAACATTGTCAAGACTATTGATAATTTATTCTCGCATTATCTTAGTCATAATATTTTTATCGGGCTAGTTGAGCTCACCCTTTCTTTCACCGTTTCTTCGTGAAATGAGAATATACCGGATTTAGCCTGGGAAACGAGTGATGGTCCCAAGATAAGATTAGTAGTCCTCACTATTCTCGTGAAATAGTGTGATAATAATTGTAATGAGGACTTTTTTCGAAGTTCAGATAATATCTAGTAGATTTATATTCAGTATTTAAACTCACGCTTTATGTCGATTGATACATACCTACGCTTATGTTAGTAAGTCAGATTTAAATTTGCACTACGTAAAGTCCGATGCACCCAAGACGGGTGATGTATACCTAATTTTGGGGCGCCACAACAGTATCGTAGCTAGGATACGATCCTCGCTAAGATGTGAGAATAGTACTAGAGGGGAGAGACGGGAATACCTTCTCGCTAAGTATTTGACCTACCTAAGTTTACGTGCTATTTTATTGGTTGGTCAAGATAGGATAATTTGTTATACGTCAATTAACCTTTGTTTTGTGGCAAGATTCAAAAATGACATCCGAGAATGTTGAGAATAAGAATGGAGCGCAGCGATCGCCGATTCACCACATATCAATAATCGTGATAATGTGCATCGTGAAGGCGATAATCCTCACGCAAACAACAACACCGACCAAAATGATGAACGATCAAATGTTCGAGGGTTTTTTATGTAATTTATGCAACAAAGAAAGTAGAGCGATTCTCGCCCAAAACGTAGTGGAAACATTGAACTCTCAAGGCCACCGCTAAACAATTCAAGGAGCCGGGACCACCGAGTTTAAGGGAGAGCCAAAACCACTTCGCTGAAGCATGGATAAAGCAGATTACCAAGATATTTGATGTCTGGGATGCTCCGAGGAGCAAAAGGTTCTTTCACGCTTTTATGTTGCGCGAGAGAGGCAGACATCGTGGGAATTCCAGAAACGACTCAACCCGTCAGATCAAGATATATTCGGGAGAAGTTCCAGAGTCGTTTCAACGACAAATACTTTCCCGAAAGTATTCGCCACACGAAGGAGGTGGAGTTTATCAAGTCGAACAAAACAATACGACCGTGTCGCAACACGAGGCAAAATTTATGAGTTATCACGGCCACAGGCCCCACTGTGGTGGATAATGAAGAGAGAATGGCGCTAATGTTTTTAAGAGGTTCAAGTCGAGATACGCCAACATCTTATTTCTCATAAACCGTGGTTCAGTATTCGATGTTAAAAATAGGCTCGCTTAGTGGAACGCGATAACGAGTCAACACAACTAAAAAGAGAGCAAACCGCAAAATTATAATACCAAATGAGAGAGTAGTCATCAAGTTAATGACAACAAGCGGAGGGAATCAACAAAGCCGATATGGTAACCACTTTTGGTAATCGTACAAAACAATAAGAATGGACATTTCAAGAAAAGGAGATTCAACAATGATGGAAAGACGCCAAGACCAAAGACCCATTGTTAAGGAAGGAGAAAGACCACCTATCATATGCTTCAAATGCGAGGAGAGGGACACATCACCCAAATCGCGCCATGCCATTCCAAAGCATGTTATAATTGTGGAAGAGAAGGTCACTTAGCTCGATTTTGTTGCCATCAAGACAAATTCACTAGGATGGAGGCACCAAAGGCCATCCCGTAAAATTCAAAACCCAGAAAGTGCAAGGGAGAGCGTTTGTTGTGACTCCCAAAGAGCAAGGAACCGAATGAGGTCATCATGTAAGTTTATCATAAACTCTAATGAAGTCTATACTTTATTTGATACCTGTTCTACCCCATTTTTATTTCTCCTACTTGCGCCATCGATTAAATTTGACCGAGAAATTAGACTTTCGACTTATCTCGTGGAAACTCCGCTGGGAGAAACCTTCATTACATCCATCGCTTATAAGTCTTGTTTGGTTCAAATCTGCACTTCACATTACCCGTCGATCTTATTTCATTAAAAATACTCAGATTTGACGTGATTCTGTGGATCGATCGTTAACTACTTATCATGCAAAATCGATTGTTTTCGTAAGGTTGTTAGCTTTCATATTCCTAATCAACCTATTATGCTAATTCAAACGACCAAACCATTAAAATCAATCACGGCCATCTCAAGCCATAAAGCTATTCGCTTATTGAAAAACGGATGTCAAGCTTTCTTAGCTCATGTCACGATTTAAACAAAAATACGCCGCTTTTGAACGATATTTCTATTGTTAATAAATTTCCGACGATTCCCTCAAGAACTTCCCCGCCTACCCCTCAGAGCGTGAAATTGAATTTCAGATCGAATTTGAACCCCCAGACAAAACCTATTTCCAAAGCCCCATATCGAATGGCTCCTATGAACTTCGTGAGTTAAAGACCCAACCGCAGGAATTGTTAGACATCGCTTTATTCGCCCTAAGACTTCTCCTCGGGGTGCCCTGCTCTATTCGTGAAGAAGAAAGATGGGAGTATGCGATTTCAGACGATTATCTGGAGTCAATCATGTCACCATCAAAAATAGTATCCATTGCCACGTATCGATGACCCGTTTCGACCACCAGTAAGGAGCCAAATTCTTTTCAAAGATCGATCTTCGCTCCTGATATCACCAATCAAGATTGTAATCACCGACATTCCAAAGAGACGCTTTAAACCCCAGACGGCATTATGAATTCCTACCATGTCCCTTCGATCGACTAATGCCCCGCCGCCTTTCATGGATATGATGAACCGAGTATTCAAGGAATATTTAGATCACTTTGTGGTCGCCTTTATCGATGACATCCTTATTTATTCCAAAAGCCGCCGAAGAAGATCATGAGCAACACTTGAGGTCGACACTCCAAAAGCTTCGTGAATATAAGCTTTATGCCAAGTCAAGAAATGTGAGTTCGTCAAGAAGAAGTAGCATTCTTGGGCACGTGGTATCAAGTCATGGAATATCCGCTGACCCAAAGAAAGATCAAGTTATTCAAAGTCGGGAACAACCTAAATCAAATGATCAAGACGTAGCTTTCTTGCTTACCGGGTTATTATCTGAGATTCGTGGAAGGATTTTCTCTAATCGCTACTCCATCGACTCAAACCGACTTTAAAAGATACAAAGTTCTATTGAGTTAAGAATGTGAGAAGAGTTTTCAAGAACTCAAGAGAGACTTATTTCAAAGACTGCTCGACAATACCATCCGCCTTGAGGATTTGTCATCTACATGTTGATGCTTCAGCAAAGGGTCGGGATGTGTTCTTATGCAACATGGAAAAGTTATAGTTTATGCCTCGCGACAACTCAAAGAATATGAGAGGAATTATCCTACTCACGATCTAGAGTTGGTAAAATGTTGTTTCAGACTTAAAATTGGAGGCATTACTTCAGATGGGGAGAAAGTGGAGATCTTTACTTGATCATAAAAGCCTCAAATATTTCTTCACTCAAAAGGAACTCAACACGCGCGACAACGACGCTGGTTTTGAATCTGTTGAAAGATTATGATCATACCATCCAATACCATCCTCGAAAAGCGAACGTGGTAGCCGACGATCGAAAGTAGTAAAATCATATGCAAGCACGAAAAGCGATATTGTCAACGCAAAGGCCCATTTTGTGTGACTTGCAAAGGATGGAGATAGAGTTAAAGACCTGTGGACGCATGTGATGATAAATAAAGTATACGAAAGTAGAACCGATTTTAATCGATAAAGTTAAAGTCGCCAAGCTACGCATGCACTGGAGTCGATGCGATGATGAGGAAGAAAGTGCAAAAGGTGGTGCTACGTTAAGCAAGAATCGATGAAGAAGGAATACTTCGAGTCAACTCCTGCATTTTTGTTCCTAACGACCCGATTTAAAGTATAATATCGCGATGGAGGCGCACAACACACCATTTGCAATCCATCGGGAGTACCAAATGTATCATGATATTCGCCATACATTTTGGTGGAGCAATACGAAGAGAGAGATAGCTGCTTATCTCAAGGTGTCTAACTTGTCAACGAAGTTAAAGTTGAGCATCAAGTACCAAAAGGTCCATCAGAACCACTTGAAATTCCGTAATGGAAGTGGGAGCACATTACCATGGATTTCAAGCACGGCCTTCCTAAGGTTTCTCAAGGCATCGATGCGATTTGGGTCATTGTTGATAGATCGACCAAGTCCGCTTCATTTCTTACCGACACGAGAAACTTATACACTTGAACGCCTTCGTCAGATGTATATAAACGAGATTGTAAGATCGCATGGTATGCCCAGATCCATAGTTTCGATCGAGACCCAAGATTCACTTCACGATTTTGGGTTAGTTTGCAAAAAGCTACGGGCATGATTTCACGATTTAGCTTTAAGATATCATCCTCAGACGGACGGACAATGGAGAGGACTATTCAAACTCTCAAGATCTATTAAGACTCGTGGTCCTTGATTTCAAGGGGAGTGGGACAAGTTCTTACCATCGTGGAGTTTTCCACAACAACAGCTTATCAAGCAAGTATCGTAATGGCTCCATTCAAGCATCAGATGGAAGAAAGTGTCGCTTCCAAAGATGCCGGGACGAGGTGGGTGAAGCAACGTTGTTGGGACCCGAGTTGGTACGTATGACTACTTTTAAAAGATTCAAACGATCCCGACAACGATAAAAACCTCACAAAATCGATAAAAGAGTTATGCCGATCTTCATCGAAAGGACGGGAATTCGATATAGAGATCATGTGTTGTTAAGAGTCGCTTCCATGGAAAGGAGTTACAAGATTTGGAAAGAGAGGAAAACTTAATCCTCGATTCATCTGGCCCATTTTTAATCCTCGATCGAGTAGGAATCGTGGCCTATAGACTCGCTTTTACCGCCAAATACGTCTCGTGTTCATAACGCTTTTCACATATCCATGTTACGTAAATATGTGAAAGACCCAACCATATTATCGAAGTTAGAACCGATTTAAATATGGAAGATTCGACGTATTTAAGAGGTTCCTGCTCAAATTTTGATAAGAAGGAACATATTCTACGCCCAAGGTTATACCTCAAGTCAAAGTTTCATGGAGGAACCACGATGTCGAGGAAATGACTGGGAGTTAGAATCAAATGAAATCAAGGTATCCTTACCTCTTCGACATACTGTGTACGCATTCTAATTTCGAGGGCTTAAATTTCATAAGAAGGGAGGTCAGAAGACCCCAACTTTTATAAATAAAGATGAATTTTCTATAAATATTATTTTTGAATATTATGGAATAAATTTGATATAATGTTATAAATGTGGGTAATATTTATAAATTTTGCAAAGTATGCAAGTTGTTATAAAATATTCGTTTGGTCTGGGAATATTCTTTTTTGTTAGGGAATATTCGCATAACTACTCAATCATCATGGTGGACCCCAATAATGTAATTATCATTTGATCGAGAAAACGACAAAAATATTTTATAAAAATAACTATGAGGTGTTACCGTTAAAACCGCTGAACTACCCTAAGTGGTAAAAGTATAAAGAATACGCTGTGGTCAGATAAGAAGACACCAGATTGATTATCGATGCTTACGTGAGAAGTCACTCACCTACGCTCAATTATCGCACACAAAGAATCACGTGATCATATCTCTTATATTATCGATTCAATTATTGTCACAAGATCATCTCAGATAATATGTTATAAGATTAAATCAATAATCGAGACGACAAGTTATAAATGATTAATAATTGTTGAAAGATTAAATATGTGTCGATTAAAAAAAAATGATTTGTGGTAATATTTATTCAATTAATGTATAAGTTTGAGTATTTTATATGAGACGCTTATATGTCATCATCTAAGAGTCTATTTCATCATCTAAGAGTAATTCTTCACAATAGTAATTACCTTCACAATAGTAATTACCTTCGTGAATAGTAATTACCTTCTTAATAGTAATTACAATAAAGAATTACCTCAATAAGAATTACCCCTCGTGAATAGTATTTACCTTCGCCAATAGTATTACCTTCGCTAATAGTAATTACCTTTACCGACGTCGAACCACTTGTCGTTTTCACATTACAAAGCGCCGAAACCACTTGTCGCTTCACACAAAGGCCGAACCACTTGTCGCTTTCACACATAAAAGGCCAAACCACTTTTCTTTTCACATCATTAGTCGTCAAGCCACTCGCTTTTCACACTAAGCAAAAGCTAAGTTTAGAAATCTTCTATAAACAGAGGCCTAGGCTTCATTATTTTTCACTTAATTCATTCAAGCTTATAGAGAGAGAAAGTATAGAGAGAATAAGAGAGAAAAAAGAAGAGTATTTTGTTACTACACCGTCGCGCAGATTCAATCTCCTACCAAAAGTAAGGGTGTTATTCTTTTCTTATTCACGAAGAGAATCGTTGTTATTCCATCGCTTATTATTCTCGCTTGAATAACCTCAGATAATGCTGGTTTACCCTATACTTGGTGACATTCTTCTATTATTATTCGCTTGAACATCCCGTCTCAGGTGTTTTACACCCGACCCGGTTCCGCCTTTTTATTATTATTCGCTGAACATCCCCGTCTGCAGGTTTTACACCCGATTCGGTTCCGCTTTTATTATTATTATTCGCTGAACATCCTGTCTCAGGTGTTTTACAACCGACCGGTTCCATTTTTTTTTATTATTCGCTGAACATCCTCTCTGCGTGGTTTTTAACCGATCGGTTCCATTCTTTATTATTCGCTTGAACATCCCGCTTGCATGCTTTACACCGATTCGGTTCCGTTATTTATTATTCTCGTTGAATAACTCGCCTGCAAGGCCTATCGCATTTACGGTGATTTCTTTTGTTATTCCATTCTTTATTATACCCAAATTGGTTAAAACTTCGACTTCTATACTCCATGAAATTAGTGGAATATCCTCGATATTCAAGGCTTCATCCAAAGATCTTTCATGGAAATATTCTTCCGATCATTCTTGAATTTTACTCTACAAAACAAAGATCACGTCGATAATTTGACGTTAATAATTTCTCGGATAAAATAATTTTGAACTTGTTTTATCAATTTTATATCATTGTCATCATCCTCATGTTTATATTATGTTGAAAGTCATCTCGTGGGCCTCAGAAAGCAGTATGGGGATGGACTTGGTATGATTACGACTCAGAGACTATTCTTAAGGTAATCACGACCGTAATGTTACAAATGATGTGATAAAATCCTCAAAGGGTCGTAGAGGCATCGATGGATGCTTGTTGGTATGATCACGACTATTAATGAATACACAAATATTCTCGCCCATAAAGGTATGAATAATTGTGGTCGCGATACTAAAGAATATCCTCGTCAGAAGTAAGTGTGGGTGATTCGATGATGTGGAATATTTATTAAAGTCGAGTCTCAACTATAATGTTGATGAAAAACCTTTAAAACCTAAAAGATAGTAGATTTTATTTTCTACTGAATTTTTAATGGATCGCTTATTCACCGCAGCTTAAACTTGTTGTTTATCATATTTTATCGCTTAACATTGTCAAGACTATTGATAATTTATCTCGCATTATCTTAGTCATAATATTTCTTATCGGGCTAGTTGAGCTCACCCTTTCTTTCACCGTTTCTTCGTGAAATGAGAATATAGCCGGGATTTAGCCTGGGAAACGAGTGATGGTCCTCAAGATAAGATTAGTAGTCCTCACTATTCTCGTGAAATAAAGGTGATAATAATTATATGTTATAAAGATTAAATCAATAATCGAGACGACAAGTTATAAATGATTAATAATTGTTGAAAGATTAAATATGTGTTGATTGAAAAAAAATGATTCAGTGGTAAGTTTGATTATTTTATAAAGACTGAGGGGCTCATATGTCATCATCTAAGAGTCTCTTCACAATAGATTTACAAATCATCATTCACAATAAGAATTACCTTCACAATAGTAATTACCCTCATGAATAAGATTTATCCTTCACTAAATTAAGATATTACCTTCGCTCAATAAGAATTACCCTCATGAATAGTTATTTACCTTCACAATAGAATAGTATTTACCTTCGATTAATAGTAATTACCTTTACCATTACGTCGAACCACTTGTCGTTTCACATTACAAAGCTTCAACCACTTGTCGCTTCACATTACAAAGGGCCGAACCACTTGTCGCTTCACATTACAAAAGCGCCAAACCACTTTTCTTTTCACATCATTAGTCGCCAAGCCACTTGCGCTTTTCACACTAAGAGTGCCAAGCTATATAAATCTTCTATAAATAGAGGCCTAGTATTTCATTATTTTTCACTTAATTCATTCAAGCTTATAGAGAGAAAGTATAGAGAGAATAAGAGAAAGAAGAAGAGTATTTTGTTACTACATCGCCATGCAGATTCAATCTCCTACCAAATGTAAGTGGGTGTTATTCTTTCTTATTCACGAAGAGAACTGCTGTTATTCCATCGCTTATTATTCTCGTTGAATAACTCGTATACGCTCGGGTTTACCCTATACTTGGTGACATTCTTTTATTATTCTCGCTGAACATCCTCGCTCAAGGTGTTTTACACCTGACCGTTCCGCTTTTTATTATTATTCTGCTGAACATCTCGCTCTGTTCCACTTTTCTGAACATCCTCGCTCATCCGTCAGGTTTTTTACACCCGACCGTTCCATCTTTTATTATTATTCGTTGGAACATCCTCGTCAAGGTGTTTTACGCCGACCGGGTTCCATTCTTTATTATTCTATTGAACATCCCGTTCGCAAGGCTTACGCCGACCGGGTTCCGTTATTTATTATTCTCGCTGAATAACTCGCCTCCGTAGGCTTCATCGCATTTATGGTGATTTCTTTGTTATTCCATTCTTTATTATACCCAAATAAGTTAAAACTTTGACTTCTATACTCCATGAAATTAGTGGAATATCCTCGATATTTCAAGCTTTCATCCAAAGATCTTTTCATGGAAATATTCTTCCGATCATTCTTGAATTTTACTCACACAAACAAAGATCACGTCGATAAATTGATGTTAATAATTCCTCGGATAAAATAATTCTTGAACTTGTTTTATCAATTCTTATATCATTGTCATCATCCTCATGTTTATATTATGCCGAAAGTCATCCGTGGGCCTCAGAAGGTATGGGGATGGACTTGGTATGATTATGACTGTAGACTATTCTTGTAATCACGACCGTAATGTTACAAATGATGTGATAAAATCCTCAGGGTCAGTAGTGCATCGATGGATGCTTGTTGGCATGATCATTAATTATTAATGAATACACAAATATTCTCGCCCATAGAAGGCATTAATAATTGTGGTCGCGGATACTAAAGAATATCCTCGTCAGAAAAGTGGGGTGATTCGATGATGTGGAATATTTATTAAAGTCGAGTCTCATTTATAATGTTGATGAAAACCTTTTAAAACCTAAAAGATAGTAGATTTTATTTTTTACTGACTTTTTAATGGATTTCTTATTCACCGCAGCTTAAACCTTGTTGTTCATTGTATTTTATCGCTTAATATTGTCAAGACTAATGATAATTTATTCTCGCATTATCTTAGTCATATATTTTTTATCGGGCTAGTTGAGCTCACCTTTCTTTCACCGTTTCTTCGTGAAATGAGAATATACGGGATTTAGCTCTGGGAAACGAGTGATGGTCCCAAGATAAGATTAGTAGTCCTCACTATTCGTGAAATAAAGGTGATAATAATTGTAATGAGGATTTTTTTCGAGTTCAGATAATATCTAGTAGATTTATATTTGTATTTAAACTCACGCTTTATGTCGATTGCATACCTACGCTTATGTTAATAAGTTGTATTTAAATTTTGCACTATGTAAGTGGCTACCCAAGACGGGTGATGTATACCCAATTTTGGGGGCGCCACATCAGCTTAGGATACATTCCAAAGACGGCTTTAACTCCCAGACGGCATTATGAAATTCTACCATGTCCTTCGATCGACTAATTTATCCCGCCGCTTTTCATGGATACGATGAACCGAGTATTCAAGGAATATTTAGATCACTTTGTGGTCGCTTTTATCGATGACATCCTTATTTATTCCAAAAGCCGTGGAAGATCACGAGCAACACTTGAGGTCAATACACTCCAAAAGCTTCGTGAATATAAGCTTTATGCCAAGTCAAGAAAAGGGAGTTCGTCAAAAGAAGAAACAGCATTCCTCGGGCACGCGGTATCAAAGATCGAAGTTATTCAAAGTGGGAACAACCTAAATCAAAAGGACCAAGCAAAATTAGGTATACGCCACCCATCTTGGGTCGCCACTTACATGGTACATAAATTCAAATACAACTTACTAATATAACTCTGCTGGTATAATATTTATATAAACCGTGAGTTTGAATACAAATATTGTCTACTAGATATTATACAAACTCAAAAGGAGTCCTCATTACAACTATTATCACACTATTTCACTGTAATAAGTGAGGACTACTAATGCTATCCTTCCGACCATTACTCCGCTCCCCGACTCGTCTCAAATTTATGTTCTCATTTCTCAAGAGAACAAAGGAAAGAAAGGGTGAGCTCAACTAGCCCAAGAAGAAATATTACGACTAAGATAATGCGTAATAAATTATCATTAGCCTTCAACAAAGGTTAAACCGATAAAATACAATAGACAACCCGCTTTAATCGCAATGAATATGCAATCCATTAAAAGAGTCAAGTAGAAAATAAAGTCTACTATCTTTTAGGTTTTAAAAGGTTTTCATCAATTTTTTTATCGCCGACTCATTTTAATAAATAAACCACCACATCTAATCATCCTCGCATTCACTGGCCAAGGATTTTCATCAAATTATCAATGGTCACGACTATACCGAATCACCCCCGGTCATAATCATACCAAAACTATCCATCATCGCATTATGTGCCACCGAGGACTTTTATCACATCATTTATAACAAGCCACGATTATACCGAATGATCCTCGGTCATAATCATACTAAGTTCATCTACGCACGTAAGCCAAAGATAACATAATATAACATGAGGATGATGACAATGACATAATAATTCAATAAAACAAGTTCAAGAATTAATTTATCCAGAATTATTAACGCCCAAATTGTCAACAAGATACTGCTTTTAGAGAGTAAAATTCAAGAATGATCGTAAGAATATTTCCATGAAAAGATATCGACGAAACGCAAATATCAAGGATATTCCACTAATTTCATGGAGTATAAGTCAAAGTTTTAACCAACCGGGTATAATAAAGAATGGAATAACAAAAGAAATCACCACGCACGCGCAGATTGTGAGATGTAGACAAAGTTATTCCAATGTAATAATAATAATCTGAAACCAAAGTCGTGAAATTCACAATCGATGTGATGATCCAATGTAATAATAAATGCCTAATAATAAACAATGGAACCAGTCCTGTAAAACACACGCATGTGATATTCCAATGTAATAATAAATGCTAATAATAAACAACGGAACTGTGTCCTGTAAAAACACATGCATGTGATATTCCAAATGTAATAATAAAGAATGGAATAATGTAAGAAGATCACCAAGTAGGGGATTCACAGATACAAAAGTTATTCCAATGTAATAAATAAGAATGGAATAATATAAGGATTTCACCAAGTATGTGGTACGCACAGATACAAAGTTATGTATGATAGGTATGCCACTTTTTACAAAAGTTATTCCAATGTAATAATAATGAATGGAATAATGTAAGTTCTCTTCATGAATAAGAAAGAATAACACCCTTACTGCACAACAAATAATATTCCCTACCGTAAAAAGAATCAATATCAAAGCAAAGTGAAGTACCTGTAATACTCTTCTTCTTTCTCTATAGATTTTCTCTATAGCTTCTCTCTATAATTTCTCTCTGTAGTTTCAAAGAATTTGTAAGAAAATAATGAAGGAACGAGCTTCTATTTATAGAAAATAGAATGATAAGTAATTAATCCATGAACTATCCGTATTGATTTATTTTAACTGACTCATCCATATTTAAAGCAAAATCTTTTAAATAAAATATAATATATTCTATTTATATAAAAACATTTTACTATGCAAACACTATTATGCAAAACACTATGCAAAACACTACGCAACACTACGCATAATAAAATATAATATATTCTATTTATGTAATAACTTTAATAAAGTATTCTATTTTTTATATAAAGATGTTTCGCTTTTATTACGCTAATAATACTTAATAAAACAAAACGTCATTATCGCTATAATAATTCATATTATTAATCGACAATAATGGAATCAAACCGAAAGTGACTTCTCACATAAGATCAATAATCAATACCGCCGCGCTACTACGCAACCACACGACATCGCATTTTTTTACTACCGAAAGTAGTTCAACAAAGATCAACAGAGAAACTTCCGCCGTTATTTCAATAAAATATTTTTTTGCTTTTTTCAATCCGACAATAATTTCGCTAGGGGTCCACCAATGATTGAGTCATTGTATTTAATATTCCCCGCTAAACCTAATAATATTCCCCACCAATCTAATATAATATAACCACTGTGATACTTTGCAAAATTTATAAATACTACCCACAACTATAATATTATCTTAAATTCACACCATAATATTAAAAATTATTTCACAAAATTTAAATCATTATCGATAAAACTGGGTCTCACAATCTCCCTCCTTATGGAATTTCGCCTCAAATTGTAGGGTACGATCGGTATGATAAGAGGTGAGGATACTTCAATACCTTTTATCGTAAAAAAATATTAAATTCATCTTCGCAATCCTACCAAAGATATATCAATTCATCTTTGCACTACAGCCAAAGATATACAATCAGAAACCAATAATGCCGAGACGCAGCTTTTAATAAGATTCACTTACCATTAATTATCCATGCACTAATCGCCAAGGATATTCGTGTTTTCAATTACTACCATGATTATAATCAATAACTTGGTCATAATCATACCAAGTCTATCAATGCACTACTACCAAAGACGACTTTTATACATCCATGAATTAATATTTCATCATCGAGACTCAAATTTCAATAATTAATTCATATCATCGAATCATCCCCGCACTACGTGCCAAGGATATTCATTAAGATCACGCACCACTTAATTATCCATGCACTACTACCAAAGATAATCGTGGTATTCATTAAGATCAACGCACCACAAATTATCCATGCACTACTACCAAAGATAATCGTGGTATTCATTAAGATCACCACAAATTATAAATTATCCATGCACTACTACCAAAGATAATCGTAGGTATTCATTAAGATCACGCACCACAAATTATCCATGCACTACTACCAAAGATAATCGTAAGGTATTCATTAAGATCACGCACCACAAATTATCCATGCACTACACCAAAGATAATCGGTATTCATTAAGATCACGCACCACAAATTATCCATGCACCACTACCAAAGATAATCGTGGTATTCATTAAGATTACCACCACAAATTATCCATGCACTACTACCAAAGATAATCGTATTCATTAAGATCACGACACCACAAATTATTATCCACGACTACTACCAAAGATAATCGTATTCATTAAGATCACGCACCACAAATTATCCATGCACTACTACCAAAGATAATCGTGAGTTTTCAATTACTTGCTATGATTATATTATAACAATCCTCGGTCATAATCATACCAAGTCCATCTATGCACCACAAGCCACGTATTTACTTTCAACATAATATAAAAAATGAGGATAATGATATAAAGAATCAATCAAATGAGATAAAGGATAAATATTAAACATTTATAATATAATTTATCCAGATTCAAGAATATCCCCATGTTATCAATCACTTAATAATCTCATAATCTAATATCATTAATATTACAACAATATTTTAATCACTTCTTAAATTTATAAACAATTTATCTCAATTGTTTACGCTTTTACCATATAATGCATTTAATCATTCAAAATGCCATACTCATAAGATATCATCACCAATTATCAAATCCTCATCAAAAAAAAATATGCATATACTCTATATAGATCCTCTAGCCATAAAATCCTATTTTCAACTTTGTTATTTCACATAACATATTTAACTCATATGTTCAGAATTAAACTATTTTCATGAAAAATACCAAATCAGTCCCAAAAATATTTCTTTTCTGGGATTTAGTATAATATAGTCCCATAATGAAAATATATTTTTCTAATTTTTAAAATTCATTTACTATTTTTCAAAAATCAATTTCTAATTAATTCCTTAAGAAATTAGCTACCTCAAGTTTAACTCCAAAATTCCCAAATCTTGGCAGGACCTTACACATGTTAACGTGAGCTCCAGTTTAAATTTCATGGTCATCTGAGTTATAGAACTCCTGTTATAGCATTTTTCATTTAAAAACCTAAATATGAAATAGTCATAACTTGCTCATTTTAAGTCGTAATGAGCTCATTTTTGGACAGGAGGTACTTTTATACCATATACTTTCATGTCCCAAAAGGCCAGAATTTTTCTCATAATTTAAGTGGCCGAAACAGCCCCTCTAAAATCATGGCGCAGCTTTTTTTTGCTTTTTGCAGCTTTGCACCTTTGCTAAAATCAGTCCACACAAAAATCTACAACACCTTTTCCAGTAATTCCACTTGGATTAGTTAGGTAACTCATAGATCTAACTCTAGGACTTGACCACATTCAAAAATTCAAAATATAATAATAGGAGATATGGTCAATTGAATTTCATGTTACGCTTTTCACCAAAATCTGATTTTCAACTCTTTCAGTGATTTCTAAGAAACTTTCATGTTTTCACATACTAACCAACATAACTCATTATAACACTTACTAATACCACGTGATACCCATGATTTTCATTAGTCCAATGCTTTTATTATGACTTTCATCATAATCCACGAAATGCATCCTTTTAGTCAAGAAATATTCGAGGGTTTAAGAAATGGGTTTTTTCAGATCGGGTCAATACAAAATTCGATTTCACGCCTAAGTAGGCTAAGAAGTCTTCAAGAATACGCCAGAAATTTATTAATAATAGAAATATCATTCAAAACGTGACTTTCATCCAAGACTTGATAAGACATCACATCGATACCAACTGCGACTTCTATCCCTTAACCTAGATAAAGACCTCACAATGATACCTATAAACTTGCCATCTTCATTCACGATGTCATTTACAGTAAAGTCCTCGCTTTGCAGCATTCCACACAAGGAAGTCAACAACTAAAGGTTCTCGGGGCTCTTTACTTATGGCTTGATATGACAATGATTAACTTTAGGTTCGTTGTTACTTTAATTTGTAATGTGGTTGTTATAAATATAAAAGCTAACAACCTTATTTAAAAGCATGATGAGTAGTTAACCAATCGATTCCAAAATCACATCAAAGGCAAATATTTTCAAAAAGATAAGATCGATGTAACGTGAAAATGTTTATTTGAATTAAACAAGATTTAAAAATAAGAAAGCAGAATTAAGGCTCCTACTAACTAAGTTTCAACCAATAAGTCAAAGTTTAACTTCTTCTGAGTCAAATTCAAACGCTGAACACAACTAGTGAAATAAAAGAGTGGGTAGAATCTGTATCTAACACTCAGATAGACTTCGCAAGAGCTTATGATTAACTTACCCGTGATAATTTTATTCGTGTTCCTCGTCACGAAAAAAAACGCCTCTTAAACCACGGCTTTGGTTTGTTCGGGACACTTTTGGTGCTCCATCCTAGTTGAATTTGTCTTTCAGAAACCACAAAATCGAGCTAAGTGACCTTCTTCCACAATTATAACATGCTTTTTGACGGCACGGGCGCAGCTTCGGATCGATGTGTCCCTCTCCTCCGCATTGAAGCATATAATAAGTGGTCCTTCCTTCCTTAACAATAAAGTGCCGGTGTCGACGCTTTCCATCATCATGAATCTCCTTTTTGAAATGTCCATTCTTATTATTTTGGCCCCGACACCACCAAGTGGTTACCATATCCGCCTATTGATTCCTCCACGCTTGTTGTCACCGCTCGACGACTACTCACCGGTATTATAATTTTGTTTACCGCTTCTTTTAGTCATAGGCTGACTCGTTATCGCGCTTCCACTAATCGAGCCCTATTTACAACATCCTAATAAAAACACGCTTTACGAGAAATAAGATGTCGACGATCTCCGCTTCAAACCTCTTAAAAACATTCGCGCCATTCTCTTCATTATCCACCAAGTGGGACGAAACCGTGATAACTCCGCAAATTTTGCCTCGTATCGCGACACCTGGCCATATTGTTTTGTTCCAACTTGATAAACTCCACCTCCTTCATGTGGCGTAATACTTTCAGAAAGTATTTGTCGCTGAATGCCTCCCCGAACTTCTCCCAAGATATCTTCAAGACAAAGAAGTCGAGTACGCTTTTACCGATTCCCACCAAGAATCGCTTCCTCACAAGAACATAAAGGCTTAATAAAAGGAACGCTTCTTCTGAGCATCCCAAGACATCAAATATCTTGTAACTGCTTTTATCCATGCTTCCGCCGTAAGTGGTTTTGCCTCCCTTAAACTCCCGGTGGTCCCAGCCTGAATTGTTTAATGTGACCGCCGAGAGTTTTCCGTGTTTCCACCCCACGCTTTTGGACAGAGTCGCTTACCGATGTCGCATGAATTCTAAAACCTTTAAACGCACTGTCATTCATCAATCGATCGTTGTTGTTGTTTATGTGAGGATTATCGCCATCCCGTCAGACATTGTCCCCGATTATCGATCCGTGGAGAATCAATACCTCGGCTCCATTGCTATTCTCAACATTTCTGATGCCATTTTCAAACACCGCCACAAAATAAGGGTTAATCGACATGCAACATATTATCACTATACTCGATCGACCAATCAAATACCAAATAAACTTAGTAGGTCATACTAACTAAGGTATTTCTGCCTCCCTCCTAGTACTTATTCTCACATCTTAGCTGTGGATCATATCCCTAAGCTCGATACCAACCGCGACGCCCCAAAATTAGGTATACGCCACCCATCTGGGTCGCCACTTACATGGTACATAAATTCAAATACAACTTACTAATATAACTGTCAGGTATAATACTTATATAAATCGTGAGTTTGAATACAAATATTGTCTACTAGATATTATACAAACTCAAAAGGAGTCCTCATTACAACTATTATCACACTATTTCACGTAATAAGTGAGGACTACTAATGCTATCCTCTCGACCATTACTCCGCTCCTCGACTCGTCTCCAAATATGTTCTCATTTTCAAGAGAATAAAGGAAAGAAAGGGTGAGCTCAACTAGCCCAAGAAGAAATATTACGACTAAGATAATGCGTAATAAATTATCATTATTTTCAACAAGTTGTTAAACCGATAAAATACAATAGACAACCAGCTTTAATCAGCAATTTGAATACGCAATCCATTAAAAGAGTCAAGTAGAAAATAAAGTCTACTATCTTTTAGGTTTTAAAAGGTTTTCATCAAATTTTTTTTATCGCCGAGACTCAAATTTTTAATAAATAAACCACCACATCTAATCATCCCTCGCATACTGGCCAAGGATTTTCATCAAATTATCAATGGTCACGACTATACCGAATCACCCCCGGTCATAATCATACCAAAACTATCCATCACCGCATTATGTGCCACCGAGGACTTTTATCACATCATTTATAACAAGCCATGATTATACCGAATGATCCTCGGTCATAATCATACTAAGTTCATCTACGCACGCAAAGCCAAAGATAACATAATATAACATGAGGATGATGACAATGACATAATAATTCAATAAAACAAGTTCAAGAATTAATTTATCCAGAATTATTAACGCCCAAATTGTCAACAAGATATCGCTTTTGTAGAGTAAAATTCAAGAATGATCAAGAATATTTCCATGAAAAGATATCGACGAAACGCAAATATCAAGGATATTCTACTAATTTCATGGAGTATAAGTCAAAGTTTTAACCAACCGGGTATAATAAAGAATGGAATAACAAAAGAAATCACCACGCACGCAGATTCAGATGTATAAAAGTTATTCCAATGTAATAATAATAATCGAAACCAGTCGTGAAATTCACAATCGGATGTGATGATCCAATGTAATAATAAATGTCAATAATAAACAATGGAACTGTGTCCTGTAAAACACACGCATGTGATATTCCAAATGTAATAATAAATGCTAATAATAAACAACGGAACCAGTCCTGTAAAACACACGCATGTGATATTCCAAATGTAATAATAAAGAATGGAATAATGTAAGAAGATCACCAAGTATAGGGATTCACAGATACAAAAGTTATTCCAATGTAATAAATAAGAATGGAATAATATAAGGATTTCACCAAGTATAGGTACGCCAGATATACAAAGTTATGTATAGGTATACCACTTTTTACAAAAGTTATTCCAATGTAATAATAATGAATGGAATAATGTAAGTTCTCTTCATGAATAAGAAAGAATAACACCCTTTACGGTACAACAAATAATATTCCCTACCGTAAAAAGAATCAATATCAAAAAAGTGAAGTACTGTATACTCTTCTTCTTTCTCTCTATAGATTTTCTCTATAGCTTTCTCTATAATTTCTCTCTGTAGTTTCAAAGAATTCGTAAGAAAATAATGAAGGAACGAGCTTCTATTTATAGAAAATAGAATGCATAAGTAATTAATCCATGAACTATCCGTATTGATTTACTTTTAACTGATTTATCCATATTTAAAGCAAAAATCTTTTAAATAAAATATAATATATTCTATTTATATAAAAACATTTTACTATGCAAACACTATGCAACACTATGCAAAACACTACGCAAAACACTACGCAACACTACGCATAATAAAATATAATATATTCTATTTATGTAATAACTTTAATAAAGTATTTGCTTTTTATATAAAGATGTTTCGCTTTTATTACGCTAATAATAATAATAAAACAAAACGCCATTATCGCTATAATAATTCATATTATTAATCGACAATAATGGAATCAAACCGGTTGACTTCTCACATAAGCATCAATAATCAATACCGTAGCTACTACGCAACCACACGACATCGCATTTTTTACTACCGAAAGTAGTTCAACAAGATCAACCGTAAAACTTCCGCCGTTATTTCAATAAAATATTTTTGTCGCTTTTCAATCCGACAATAATTTCGCTAGGGTCCACCAATGATCGAGCCATTGTATTTAATATTCCCTCGCTAAACCTAATATTCCCCACCAATCTAATATAATATAACCACTGTGATACTTTTGCAAAATTTATAAATACTACCCACAACTATAATATTATCTTAAATTCACACCATAATATTATTAAAAATTATTTCGACAAAATTTAAATCTTTATCGATAAAACTGGGTCTCAAATACTTGAGTCAACTTTAGACTTTCAGGTTCCTAACGAATTTCGATTTAAAGTATAATATCATGATGGAGGCGCATAACACACCATTTGCAATCCATTCTGGGAGTACCAAATGTATCATGATATTCATACATTTTCAAAGCGAGCAATAATAAGAGAGAGATAATGATGTTTATCTCAAGGTGTCTAATTTGTCAACTAGTTAAAGCGGAGCATCAAGTACCAAAAGGTCCATCAGAACCACTTAAAATTCCGTAACGGAAGTGGGAGCACATTACCATGGATTTCAAGCACGGCCTTCCTAAGGTTTCTCAAGGCATCGATGCGATTTGGGTCATTGCTGATAGATCGACCAAGTCCGCTTTCATTTCTTACCGACACGAGAAACTTATACACTTGAACGCCTTCGCTCAGATGTACATAAACGAGATTGTAAGATCGCATGGTACGCCAGATCCATAGTTTTCGATCGAGACCCAAGATTCACTTCACGATTTTGGGTTAAGTTTGCAAAAAGCTACGGGCATGCATTTCACGATTTAGCTCTACATATCATCCTCGACGGATTTCGGACAATCTGGAGAGACTATTCAAACTCAAGATCTATTAAGACTCGTGGTCCTTGATTTCAAGGGCGCTGGGACAAGTTCTTACCATCGTGGAGTTTTCCTACAACAACAAGCTTATCAAGTAAGTATCGCATGGCTCCATTCAAGCGCCAGATGGAAGAAAGTGTCGCTCTCCAAGATGCGGGACGAGGTGGGTGAAGCAACGTTGTTGGGACCAGAGTTGGTACGTATGATCTACTTAAAAAGATTCAAACGATCCGACAACGATAAAAACCTCACAAAATCGATTAAAAGAGTTATACGATCTTCATCGAAAGGACGGAATTCGACATAGAGATCATGTGTCATAAGAGTCGCTTCCATGGAAAGGAGTTACAAGATTTGGAAAGAGAAGAAAACTTAATCCTCGATTCATCTGGCCCATTTTTAATCCTCGATCGAGTAGAATCGGGCCTATAGATCGCTTTTACCGCCAAATACGCCTCGTTCATAACGCTTTTCACATATCCATGTTACGTAAATATGTGAAAGACCCCAACCATATTATCGAAGTTAGAACCTGACAAAATAGCGTTAAGATTCGACGTATTAAGAGGTTCCTGCTCAAATTTTGATAAGAAGGAACATATTCTACGCTCCAAGGTTATACCTCAAGTCAAAGTTTTCATGGAAGAACCAATGATGTCGAGGAAACGACTTTTAGAGTTAGAATCTAAAATGAAATCAAGGTATCCTTACCTCTTCGACACATACCTGTACGCATTCTAATTTCGAGGGCTTAAATTTCATGTTAAGGGGAGGTCAGAAGACCTAAAACTTTTATAAATAAAGATGAATTTTCTATAAATATTATTTTTTTGAATATTATGGAATAATTTGATATAATGTTATAGTTGTGGGTAATATTTATAAATTTTGCAAAGTATGCAAGTGGTTATATTATATTCGATTGGCTCTGGGAATATTCTTTTAAAGCAGGAATATTCGCATAACTACCAATCATCAGTGGACCTTAATAACAAAAATTATCATTTGATCGAGAAAACGACAAAAAATATTTTATATCAAATAACGATTTGAAGTTTTACCGCTGATAATCGCTAAACTACTCAGTTGAGTAAAAGTACAAGAATACGGTGGTCGCACAAGAAGACACTACCAGATTCGATTATCGATGCTTACATGGTAAGTCACCTATTTGATTCCATTATCACGATTAATAATACGTAATTATTATAATGATAACGACGCTTTTGTTTTATTCAGATTATTAACGTAATAAAAATAAACATCTTTTATATAAAATGTAATACTTTATTAAAGTTATTCTATAAATAAAATATATTATGTTTTATTACGATATAGTTGTTTTTCATATAAGTTGTTGATATAATGTCAAGATAAAAGGTTCAGATAGTAAAATATTTTTATATAAATAGAATATATTATATTTTATTTAAAAGATTTTGCTTTTAAATATGGACCGTCGATTAAAGTAAATCAACTGGACCGCTCATGGATTAATTACTACGCATTCTATTTTCCTATAAATAAGCTCATTCCTTCATTATTTTCTTATTTAATTCATCAAAACTCTAGAGAGAGAAACTATATAGAGAAAAAGAAAAGTATTCTGCTACTTCACTTCGCCAATATTCATTCTTCTAAGATAGAGAATATTATTTCATTGTAATTCGTAAGTGGGTGTTATTCTTTTCAGATTCACGAAGAGAACTTCTTTGTTATTCCATTCTTATTTATTCTCGGTTGAATAACTCAGATAACGCTAATCCCCTATACTTGGTGATCTTCTTCTTTTATTCCATTCTTCTATTATTCTATTATTCTTTGAACATCCTTGTTCTCAGTGTTTTACACCCGATTCGGTTCCGCTTTTATTATTTCTCGCTGAACATCCCTGCTCGCAGGTTTTACACCGATTCCGGTTCCATTTTTATCATTCGCTGGAATATCCTATCTCCGTGTTTTACACCGGATCCGGTTCCATCTTTATTATTCTCGGTTGAACATCCCGCTTTGCAGTGAATTTCACCCGACCGTTCCGTTATTATTATTCTGCGTTGAATAACTCGCCTACGCTAAGTACCGCATTTACGGTGATTTCTTTTGTTATTCCATTCTTTATTATACCCAAATGGTTAAAACTTTGACTTCTATACTCCATGAAATTAGTAGAATATCCTCGATATTCAATGCTTCATCCAAAGATCTTTTCACGGAAATATTCTTCCGATCATTCTTGAATTTTACTCTACAAAGCAAAGATTATGTCGATAATTGATGTTATTAGTTCATTAATAACTTAATTTTTGAACTTGTTTTATCAATTCTTATATCATTGTCATCATCCTCATGTTTATATTTTTTTAAAGTCATATGTGGGCCTCGTAGAGTATGGATGGACTCTTGGTATGATTATGACTGTGGATTATTCTTGTAATCAATTAACCGTAATGTTACAAATGATGTGGTAAAAGTCCTCAAGGGTCAGAAGTGCATCGATGGACAGCTTGTTGGTACGATCATGACTATTAATGAATACACAACTATTCTCGCCCGTATGAAAGGTGAATAATTGTGGTCGCGATACTAAAGAATATCCTCGTCAGTAGTAAGCAGTGGGTGATTCGATGATGTGGATTATTTATTAAAGTCGAAGTCTCGCCTATAAAAAGATGATGAAAACCTTTAAATCATAAAAGATAGTAGATTTTATTTTCTACTGACTTTTTAATGGATCATTGTTCACCGCAGCTTAAACTTGATGTTTATTATATTTTATCGCTTAACAATGTCAAGGCTATCGATAATTTATTCGCATTATCTTAGTCATAATATTTCTTATCGGGCTAGTCGAGCTTCACCCTTTTCTTTCACCGCTCTCTTCGTAAATGAGAACATAATGGGACTTAGCAATGGGAATGGAGTAATGGTCCAGAGGATAAGATTAGAGTCCTCACTATTTCGTGAAATAAGTGATAATAATTGTAATGAGGACCTTTCGAGTTCAGATAATATCTAAGAGATAATATTTGTATTCAAACTCACGCTTATGTCAGATTGTATACCATACGCTTATATTAGTAAGTCAGATTTAAATTTCGCACTACGATCCGACTACCCAAGACGGGTGATGTATACCTAATTTTGGGGCCATGTAAACAAAGAATCCATTGTAAGAGTCAAGCAGAGAAAAATTTACTATCTTCTAAGATTTAAAAGTTCATTATCAATATTTTATCCTCAGAATAACAATCAATATACATCTTTAATCAATATTCATCTTTGCACTACATGCCAAAGATATTCATTTCAGATCACCAAATGGGTCATGTTCATCTCAACACTGCTCATCTTCGCACTACTAGCCAAAGATATTCATCGCTTAATCATTCATCTTGCACTACATGCATCAAAGATATTCAAGAATATCATCATTTTGGACCGAGGATGATGAAAATATTTTAAAGAAAGCTAATCTAAATGAGATGTAAGGACAAATAGTAAGGATTCAGATAATGTTTTATCCAAGATCAATAATACTCCATAATAACTAATTTTGAAGTAAAATTCAAGAATAAAGATCAAAACACGGATACAATCAAAGATAAGAACCATAATGTACATCTTGGGCAAAAAAAAGAAGAAAATTTCATTTTCTATGAATAAGGTCAGATTCGTGAATAAAGGTCAGATAATGTGAATAAGAACTCCCCGACACAAAATGTTCCAAATTAGATAAAAAGTTCATACTAATATTTTGGTATAATGATATCAAGAAAATATCATTTTAAGAAGAATATAACACCCTTACCTCAAAATATCAAGATTTCGACCTAATATTCTGTGATAAGGTCAAGAAAACTCAGACCGATGAATGTAAACTCTCAAAATATCTAAATACTCACAAAATACACTCAATAATCTAGAGAGAGAAGAGAGAAAGCTTATGTTTCGTGTTATTTTCAATTCTAACTTAGCCTCTATTTATAGGAAAATTTTAAGTAGACTCGACCAAGAACCCCGATGGCTTTTACCGCTACTATTCCCACCCACCACATTTGAAATAAAATTTAGCACATTTCTTCACCAACCACAAGTGGGGCCCACTCAATTCTAGAATTTTCCACCAAAATGCTAAATTTTGATATTTCAACAATTTTTCAACCAACCAACTCTCTTAAAATTCATAACAAATCATAATGCTCAGCTTTTAATTCGCTCAAAATTTATGGATATATACTCAACTTATATATGATAATATATCCAAAAATTACAACGATCCAATACGATTAAAAATTATAACTCACTCAATATATCTCAAAAACAAAGGGTTTAATTTTTAATACCTCCATTTCACAAAAAATATCGATAAAACACATCAACATTAACTCCTTCATTTTTAACCACAATAAATATATCCAACATTTATATCCACATAAAATAAATATTTTCTTATCATATGAATCAATAATTAATTATTTATAAATAATATTACGTAATCATATTTACGACAACCGCACTGCTCTCGTGAAAGCAGGGGCTTTTCAATAAGAATTTCTCTCATCGCGCAAGCAATTAGTGTGAACAAACCTCTCCTTAATGTAACTTTCTAGACATCGCCAATAATGCTATCTAATAATATTATTCAAATAATATGAATTATCGATCCGATAACGGGAAAATATCGCAAAGGATAATTATCAAACAACAATAATATAAAATATCAACGCAAAGAATTATCAATCAATAAAATAAAATATCGAATAAAGAATCACCAGAATAATTATCGAGTAAAGGCCTTCACGTAAGGATCAATAATTCATCAATACTGCGGCATCCACGCCAGACATCGTATTTTAACCACCGGTATTCCAACAAAGTTAATCTGTGAATAACTACGCCTGTAATTTATAAAAACTCAAACTTGTCATTTTCTTTATCCCCACAATTATTCTCAGTATGGGCCCATAAATGATCGCTACTGTCAGCATTTAATATTCTCCACAACAAGAATATTCCACCACCAAACTAATATTCTCCACAACAATGATTATTTTATAACCACTGTGATATTTTGCAAAATTTGCACATTTCACCCATAACCGTGAGAATTATATCAAATTAATACCTTATTATTCATAATAATAATTAGAGGAAATTAATTTTATTTATAAGAAGTCAGTCTTACAACCTCCTCCTTATGAAATTTTCGTCTCTAAATCGATATAACGCATTCTGTGTTTCAAAAGCGCGAGGATACCTCGCTTAATTTCTCGATTCCAACTCCTGTGTCATTTCTTCAATAAAGCATGGTTTCTCCATAAAACCTTAACTTGTAGTATAACCTCGTGCGTAGGATATGCTTCTTTCATATCCAAGATCTTAACAAAGACTTCTTCAGACGTTAAATCTTCGGCTATCTCGCCCCTGGGTTCTAACGCAATAATATGGTTTGGTCTTTCACATATTTAGAAACATGGATACGTGAAAACATTATGAACACGAGACATACTGAGGTAATGCGAGTCTATAGCCACATTTCCTATTCTTCAAGAATCTCAAATGGACCAACAAATCGTGGATCGAGCTTTTCCTCTCTTCCCAAATCTTCAGAATTCCTTCCACGGTGCAAACACATAACAATACATGATCCCCAATATTAAATTCCACGATTTTACGAAGATCTGATAACTCTTTTGTCGATCTTGTGCCGCTTTGTATACGCTGTCAATCATTCGATCTTTTATGTAGTCATGTTGCATTAATTCTCGGGTCCCAACAACGTTGTTTCTCCTACTCGGCCCCAAAGATAACGGGAGAATCTACACTTTTGTCCATACAATGCTTCAAATGGAGCCACACCTTTACTTGTCTTCGATAATCGTTGTTGTAGGAGAATTCCACCAAGGGCAAGTACTTATCCCAACTTTCTTTAAAATCTAGGACACAAAGTCTTAATAGATCTTCAAGGGTTCGATACCCTCTCGATCATTCATCCATTCGAGGATGGTACGTCAATCAATCGAACTCCGCTCCATAGCTTTCAAGCCAACCCAAAATCGCAGAAGTGAATCTTTGGGTCACGATCCAAATTACGGATATCGGCATGCCATGTAATTCACAATCTCATTCACGTATACGCGAAAGCAAAGACGCTCACGGAGCCACACCTTTACTTGTCTCGATAACCGTTGTTGTAGAGAATTCCACCAGCCAAAAGTACTTATCCCAACTTTCTTTAAAATCTAGACACAAAGTCTTAATAGATCTTCAAGGGTTTGAATAGTCCTCTCGATTGTCTCATCCATTCGAGGATGGTACGCCGAATCAATCAGAACTGCGCTTCATAGCTTTCTACAAGCTAACCCAAAATCGCGGAAGTGAATCTCCTGGTCACGATCCCAAATTACGGATATCGCATGCCATGCAATCTCATTAATCTAATTCACGACACGCGAAAGCAAGACGCTCAAGGAATAAGTCTCACGACGGAAGAAATGGGCGCATTTGGTTAATCTATCAAC
The DNA here is from genome assembly GCA_020205615.1 of Panax quinquefolius. Lineage (NCBI taxonomy): Eukaryota > Viridiplantae > Streptophyta > Magnoliopsida > Apiales > Araliaceae > Panax > Panax quinquefolius. The sequence goes on along the minus strand of CM035173.1, from coordinate 17,424,449 downwards.
AATAACCCAAATCGCATCTACGCCGAGAAACTTTGGGAAGACTCAGAATCTAAATCCATAAGAATGTGTTCCCACTTCTATTTCTAATCTCAAGTATCAGAATGGAGCCTTTCGCACTTAATGCTCCACCTTTACACGCCGACAAGTTAAACACCTCGAGATAAACTTCGCGATCTCTCTTCATATTGTTCCACCAAAATGAACGTGTAATATCACGATACATTTCGTACTCCTGTGATGGATTGCAAATGTGGTGTTACGTGACTCCATCATGATTCTACGCTTCAAGTCGTAATCGCTAGAACACAAAGTCCGGAGTCAATCTAAGTATTCCTTCTTTATCGATTCTCGCTTCTGAATAGCCCTTCGTGACTTTTTTCTTCATACGACGCTCTCCGTGTCCGTAGCTCGGAAAAATTTTAAACTTTATCGACAAAGCCTCATTTCTACTCAGATATTTGCCATCATTACGTGGGTCCCTCGAGTCTTTAATTCTACCTCCATCCTTTACAAGTTGATACGTAACGGGCCTTCAGATTAACAATATCGCGACTTGTCAGATCAAAGATATGATCTTCTACTCAACGCACACTATTACGCTTGCTTTTCCAAGATGATATCAATAGTGTGATCGTAATCTTCAATAGTTCAAGCCAACGCCGCTGTCAAGATGTTGAAGTTCTTTTTGGGTGAAGAAATATTTCGAGACTTTTACGGTCCGTGATAAATCTCCACTTTCTCCCCATACAAGTAGTGTTCCAAATTTTCAACGCGAATACGATCGCCGCCAACTCTAGATCATCAAGAGGATAATTCCTCTCATATTCTTTTCGAGTCGTCATGGAGGCATAAAGCTATGACTTTCCCATGTCGCATGAGAACGATCCTAACCGCGACGCCTCCAAAATAGTATACATCACCCATTCGAAGTCACAATACATGGTACGTAAAACAACTACAACTTTATTATTACAACAAGAAACTGTGAGTTTGAATACAAATATTATCTTCTGCATAATATCTATACTCAAATAGATCCTCATCACATTTATCGATACATTATTTTACAAAATGGTGAGGACTACTAAACAACTCTCTCTGTAACCTTCATTCCATACCCCGACTCGCATCGCTTATATTCTCGCCTCCCCGAGAAAATGGAACAAAGGAAAAGTGGTGAGCTCAACTAGCTCAAGAAGAATATTACGACTAAGATAATATACAACAAATTATCGTTAGTCTTCAACAGGAAAAATCTAATGTAATACAATAGACAAACAAATTTTAAATCAATATTCGCAATGAAATAATAATTCATTGTAAGAGCTAAGAGAGAATGCAAACTACTATCTTCTATGATAAATTTAAAAGTTCATCGCCTCATCTTTTATCCTCGTAACATCAATCAATATACATCTCAGAATCAAATATTCATCTTTGCACTACTGTGCCAAAGATATTCATCACTGTCATGTTCATTTAAACACTGCTCATCTTCGCACTACGGGCCAAAGATATTAATCACCAATATGTTCATCTCAACACTGCTCATCTTTGCACTATATAGCCAAAGATATTCTTCGAAATCATTCATCTTCGCACTACATGTGCCAAAGATATTCAATAATATCATCATTTAAGATCGAGGACGATGAAAAATATTTTTAAAAAACTAATCCAAAGGAAACAAAACGACAAGGATTAAGGATTTAGGATTCGATTTTGTTTTATCCATGTTAAAAATACCTCAAAAATAATCATAGTGGTGTAAAATTCAAGAATGATCAAAACATGGATACAATCAAAGCTAGTATCCGTATTAGATATTTCGACTTAAAAGAAGAAATTTTATTTTTCAATGAATAAAGGTCAGATAACGCGGAATAAAGGCCGATAATGTGAATAAGAATTCTACACCAAAAGATAGAAATTCCACAAAAACATCTTCACGCTTTTAACGAATAGTATTGTGAATAAGAATCGTGAATAAGAACTCATTAATAAGAATCGTGAATAATAACCTCATTAATAAGAATCTGATATAAAAAAGTTCCAAATTTGATAAAAAGTTACAACCAATATTTCAAAGATAATGACATCAAGAAATAATATCATTCGAGAAGAAAATAACATCCCTTTACCTCAAAATAACCGCATTTCGATCAATTTTGATATAAGGTCGATGTAAACTCAGATCAATAAAGAACTCTCAAAATATCAAAATACTCACAAAATACGCCAATAATCTGTAGAGAAAGAAAATTTGTTTCGTGTAATTTTCAATTCTAACCTAAGTCACTTATTTATATAGAAAACGCTAGAACGCCAAAGTTTATAGCACTAAATAATAAAATATTATTATTCTTTATTCTTCTTCACGCCACCTCAATTGTCAAGCCAACCATTTTGAAAATCAAACCCGCCATCTTGAAAATAAGAAATTTCACATGTGTTAAAACATTCGGGTCCCACCCTTTATTAATAAAAATTATTTTATTTTTCAAACTTCAACAATTCATAGAAAAAGACCCAAGCATCGTAAAAATACTTAATTTTATGTCCATTCCACTCAAATCAATTTCACAACTTTACGTAAGAAATTTTTTCCAAATTCCAAAACTAAAACGACCAAAATCAAAGATACTGACAAGTTTTCTAATTTCCTTCTCTTCCTTTCTCTTTCTTCCTTTCCCATAATTCTCCACTAACTCTCTCTCTTCCCCCACTTTCTTCTCTTACCCCCACCACTTCTTCCACACACACACACAAATACATATATATATATATATATATATATATATATATATATATATATATATATATATACATTAAAATATTTACAATTATTAAACGATTCCAATTCTATCTTCTCTCTTCCAACCTCATCTATTTATAACCCATGAATTTATTGTAAAATATCACCATCAATATATTATTAAAATAATATATTTAAATGAATTATTTTATCGTAAAAAGATAAAATATTAATTTTCAACAATTGTCATTTTAAAATTTTTCTCCATCTATATCCATATAAAATCAATATTTTCTCATCATATGAATCAATAATTAATTATTCACAAATAATATTACAGTAATCACAATATCGACAACCAGTGCTTCCTGTGAGAGGGGGCTTTCCAATAAGGATTTCTCCTTACCTCGCCGCAATTAAAGTGATTCAAACCTCTCCTGTATGTAACTTTCTAGACATCGCCAATAATGTTTTCTAATATTATTATTCAGATAATATGAATTATCGTCTCCGATAATGGAAAATAATCGTAATGATAATTATTGAAACAACAAAGAATATAAAATATCAACACAACAATTATCAATCAATAAAATAAAATACCGAATAAAGAATTACCAGAATAATTATCGAGTAATGCCTTCACGTAAGAATCAATAATCGTGCAATACCGCAGTACTCACTGCTCAACAACGCCAGATACAAGGTGTTTTAACCAACGGTATTCCAAACAAAGATTAATCTAATAACCAACTACTGCTATTTTTAAACAACTTATATTTGTCGCTTTTCTCATCCAATCGCTCACATGGGCCATATTACGGGTCGCTACTGGCCGCATTTAATATTCCCCTGACAAAACATTTAATATTTTACTTACCAAACTAATATTCCCCACAACAATGTAATATTTTATAACCACTGCTTATTTTCAAATATTCATGATTTAACCCCTAACTATCCACATTAATCAAATCAACCCTTACTATTTCAAAATAATAACAGAGAAAATTAAATTTCATTAATAATAAGTTCGGGTCTTACACTAACCCTTTCGTCAAGATCGTCAGATATAACAAATCCATCCGCATCGTATGGTATCGCTGTAACAAAGCCGAATCGAAGTCTCCTCTCGAGCTTTTTGAAACTCTCTCGTGATTCCTCGCCCATACTAATTTTGTATCTTTCCGAAGTCATTGAGTTAATCTGAGTAAGCAATTCCGAGAAAATCCTTCCACGTTAATCTCCGATAATAACCAAATTTAAGTCCAGAAAGTTACGACTTCTGGCCACCGACTTTTGGTTGCTCCCAACTTCAGACCGCTCAATCTTCACGGATCAACAGATACTCCATGTTTCGACACCACGCGCCCAAGGAATGCTACTTCTCAAGCTTTAACTCGATTTCTTCAACTCGACATAAAGTTTGTTTTCACGGCTTTTCAAGTATTAGCTTCAAATGGTGCTCATGATCTTCACGCCTTTTGAATAAATGAGGATGTCATCAATAAAGACAACAAACTAATCGATCCAAATATTCTTCAATACTCTGCTCATCATATCCATGAAAACAAGCAGAGCATTAGTCAATCCAAAAGATAATGACTAAGAATTCATAATGCCTGCATCGAGTCTCCAAGGCGCCTTTGAATATCCTCGCTTTTAATCTTCAAATGATGATATCCGTAATCTAAGATCGATTCGAAAAGAATCAGGTTCTTCAGAATCGGGTCGTAACAGTCATCAACGCGAGGTAAATGGATACCTATTCTCGATGGTGACATGGTTTAATTTTCTGTAGTCAATACAAAGTCGCATACCCCGCCTTTCTTCTTTATTTAATAAAACAGAGCACCCCAAGGAGATGTACTCAGACTAATGAAACCTATGTCTCAACAATTCCTCAGAGTTGGACTTTAACTCCTAAAGTTCAATAGAGCCATTCGACATGGGTTTTAGAAATGGGTTTTGTAGATCTTACCAAGGTCGATAAAGAATTCAACATCACGCTCGGGGTAGATCGAAGTTCTTCAGAAATACATCAAGAAATTCTCTAACAATGTAAATATTATTCAAATCGATTTGTTTTGTTCAAATCCATAACATGGGCTAAGAAAGCATGACATCCATTTTCAATAAACTAATAAATTTTACGGGCTTGATACGATAAAAATGATCGATTTTAGTGATTTAGTTGTTCAATTGTGATGACAAAGTTGGTTAGAATATAAAACTAACAACCTTATTTAAAAACAATCAATTTTGCAATACGATGAGTGGTTAACCAATCAATTCCTAAAATCACATCAAAAGCAAGTATCTCAGAAAGAGATAAGATCAACAGTAATGGATAAAGGCCAACTCGATTAAGCAAGATTTATAAACAAAATGATGTAACGAAAGTTTCACCCAACTGAGTTCCATCGATAAATCAAAGTCTAATTTCTCCTGAGTCAAGTTTAAACGCTGAGCACAAACAGAGAGATAAAAGAATGGGTAGAACCCAGATTCAAGAAGGTATAAACTTCGCAGAGTTCAAGATTAGCATACCCAGAATTACCTCGCTCGTTCCTCACGCTTTTAGCCAATCACGACAAACGCCTTCCAGAACTGGCCGATTTCGACTTATCCGGATAGTTTCGAGTCACCATCCCCGTTGAACTTGGTTTCGCTTATGTAACAATCCCCGAAGCTACGCGCTTCCTTCCTTTCCACAAACAGTAACATACTGATTGTTGGGATGCTTTGACTTATATGCCCTCCTCTCCGTGATCTCAGAAGATCTAATCAAGTACGTCGTTCTTCCCCTAGAATTTGTTCATTGTGTCAGGTGCCGCTGCCGACGCCTTACCGTCATCGCTAAATATTCTTCGAAATTTCCACTTGAATCATTTCTTCTATTATTCGCCATGATTACCACCAAGCGGTTACCATTTCCGCATGATAATTTCTTCCACGATGGTTATCATTGTTCACGATCGCTGTCACCGGTAATGCATTATTATCGTTGTTGCTCGTTATCCTTCGATCATCGGCTCATTATCACGCCCACTAATCGAGCCTCATTCACAACATCCTAATATAAACAAAGTTTGTGAGAAATGAGATATCGACGATTTCGTGTTTCAAACCTCGCAGAAACATTCGTGTCATTCGCTCCTCATTATCAACCAAATGGGATGCAAACGGATAACTTCGCAAACTTAGCTTCGCATCGCGACATCGCTCATATTGTTTTGCTCCGTACTGATGAACTCAACTCCTTCATGTGATTTAATACTTTCGAAAGTATTGCTATCGAACAATTTTCAAACTTCTCCCAAGACATCTTCAAGAAGTCGAGTACGCTTTACCGATTCCCACCAAGAATCAACCTCTCCTCGCAACATAAAGGTGGTAAAGCGGAACCTTTGCTCTAAACATCCCAAAACATCAAATATCTTGGTGATCCGCTTATCCACGCTCTCGCCGAAAAGTGGTTCTCGCTTTCCCAAAACTCGTGGTCCCAAATTCGAATCGCTAATGCAACGACCGACCGGGTCGCCATTGTTTCCACCGCAGATATCAATAAACCGCTACCGATGTCGATAAATCGTGATAAAGCTCTCCGAATATCCCATCATTCACCATTTCATCGTTATTGCTACCTAAGGATTATCATTTCCCGCCGCACTTATCCTCGGTATTGAAGTAAAGGTGTCTCCACCTGCCTCATTCACTCATCGTTAATATTTCCCGATGCCATTCTTAAATACCGCCATAAAACAAGCGGTTAATTAACAAATCACATATTATCCCTATACTCCTAATTTCCACCAATTAAATACTAAATAAAATTAGGTAGGTTATACTAAAGTGAAGGAATTCTGCTCTCCCTCCTAGTTCTTATCTCACATCTCACCCTGTAGATCATATCCCTAATTTGATATTAACCATGACGCTTCTAAAATAGGTATTCAACACCCATTCGAAGTCGCCAAATACATGGTATGAAAAGCAAACTACAACTTCAATAATACAATTGTCATGCAAAATACGACAACACATATCGTGAGTTTAAATACAAATATCATTTCTGCATAATATCCACACTCAAATAAGTCCTCATTATAATTATTCAAACACTATTTTACGTAAATAAGGAAGACCGTTAAAACATCTTTCTAGTAACCATCACTCGCACACTCTACTAGTTCCTCGCTATGTTTCGCTCTCCCGAGAAAAATGGAACAAAAGGAAAAAGGTGAGCTCAACTAGCCCAAGAAAAATATTACGACTAAGATAATATACAACAAATTATCGTTAGTCTTCAACAGGAAAATCTGATAAAATATAATGCATAACAAGTTTTAGATCAACAATCGCAATGAAATAAAGAATCCATTGTAAGAGTCAAGTAGAAAAAATTCTACTATCTTCTAAGATTTAAAAGTCCATCATCAATATTTTATCCTCAGAATAACAATCAATATACATCTTTAATCAATATTCATCTTTTGCATCACATGCCAAAGATATTCATTCAGATCACCAAATGGGTCATGTTCATCTCAATACCTGCTCATCTTCGTGACTACTTGCCAATGATATTCATCGCTTAATCATTCATCTTCGCACTACAAAGCCAAAGATATTCAAGAATATCATCATTTAGTAACCCGAGGATGATGAAAAATATTTTAAAAGAAAACGAATCCAATGAGATGTAAGGACAAATAGTAAGGATTCAGATAATGCTTTATCCAAGATCAATAATACTCCATAATAACCAATTTTCAAGCAAAATTCAAGAATAAAGATCAAAACACGGATACAATCAAAGATAAGAACTATAATGTATATCTCTGGGCAAAAAGAAGAAAATTTTATTTTTCTATGAATAAAGGTCAGATTCGTGAATAAAGGAAGGTCAGATACGCTGAATAAGAACCCCGACACAAAAAGTTCTAAATTTGATAAAAATTCATACCAATATTTCTAAGATAATGATATGAAGAAAATATCATTTTAAGAAGAATATAATACCCCTTACCTCAAAATATCAAGATTTGATCTAATATCTAAAGATAAGGTCAAGAAAACTTGCATCGATGAATGTAAACTGGCCAAAGTATCTAAATACTCACAAAATACACTCAATAATCTCTAGAGAGAAAGAGAGAAAGCTTATGTTTCGTGTGATTTTTAATTCTAACTTAATTTCTCTATTTATAGAAAATTTTAAAGCAGACTCGACCGCAGAACCCGATGGCTTTTACTCTCGCACTATTCCCACCCACCACATTTGAAATAAAATTCAAAGACATTTCTTCACCAACCACAAGTGGGGCCCACTCAATTTTAGAATTTTCCACCAAAATGCTAAATTTGATATTTCAACAATTTCCTAACCAAATACCCTTAAAATTCATAACAAATTATACATTCTTTTTTTAATTCGCTCAAAATTTGTGACATATACTCAACTTATATATGTATAATATATCCAAAATTACAACGATCCAACTACGATTAAAAATTATAACTCACGCAAAATATCTCTAAAAACAATCGTTTAATTTTTAATACCCATTTCGACTAAAAAATACCGATAAAACACCTCAACATTAACTCCTTCATTTTTAACCACAATAAATATATCCAACATTTATATCCACATAAAATAAATATTTTCTTATCATATGAATCAATAATTAATTATTTATAAATAATATTACGTAATCACATTTACGACAACCAAAGCCGCTCCTGTGAAAGCAGGGCTTTCCAATAAGAATTTTTCCTTACTAAATACAAGTAATTAAAGTGACCAAACCTCTCATCGATGTAACTTTCTAGACATCGCTAATAATGTTATCTAATAATATTATTCAAATAATATGAATTATCGATCCGATAATGGAAATATCGGCAAAGGACAATTATCAAACAACAATAATATAAAATATCAACGCAAAGAATTATCAATCAATAAAATAAAATATCGAATAAAGAATCACATCAGAATAATTATCGAAAAAAGGCCTTTTCACGAAGCGAACAATAATTCATCAACATCATCGATCCACGCCAGACATCGTATTTTAACCAACCGTATTCCAACAAGGTTAATCCAGAATAACTACGCCAAGCTATTTATAAAACTCAAACTGGCTGCTTTTCTTCATCCGACAATTATTCTCAAGCATGGGCCCATAAACGATCATACTGGCTGCATTTAATATTCCCTACAACAAGAATATTCCACCACCAAACTAATATTCCCCGACAACAATGATTATTTTATATCCACTGCATATTTTGCAAAATTTATACATTTCACCCATAACCAGAATTATATCAAATTAATAACCTTATTATTCATAATAATAATTAGAGGAAATTCGATTTTATTTATAATAAGTTGGGGTCTTACAGAGCTATCCTCCGACTACACGTTCGCCGCTTTTTGGTGTCGATCGTGGTTTATCAAGAAGATCGTAACGCCCACGCGATCGAGACGCTATAGTAAGATTCATGCTAACACCTATAATTAAAAAAATTAATATTTAAATTTTTAATTATAGTATAAATAAATATAATTATCATATATTAACTAAAAAACTAGTATTTATATTATTTATTAATTACAAATTGCAAAACTTAAATGAAAGTAATATTTTATATTATAAAGCATTCATGGAAAGCTGACATCATCTTTGTAATTTTGTGTCACCCTTTGTCTTTTATTTTTCATCTTTTCCTTTTGCCCTTATAACTGTAATCATATTACTATTTTGATATTAATTGTACCCCTGCCCTCCCCTAATTTAAAAACAATAATAATAAAATTAATAAACACCTGCTCTCACTTAATAATATGGTATCACTTGGTGAACTGCATACATATCATACTGTTGAAAATTTGTGTAATGGAAATAATATGTGTGTGTTTCGGCCATATCATATTATGTTGATATGGAAGGTAGCCCAGGGGCAGGGGCAGGCCATCACTTTTCCATTGAATAAAAAGTTTATATATGTTTTCCTGTTCTGGATCCGATCTTAATTCTTGTCCCCCACTCACATGGCCAACATCATATATGCAGGGGCCCGGCAAGCCCAGCCCTTTTCTCTCCAGCTTTTAGGCTATGCTGTGGTCCCACCTTGGATCACCTTAGCTGTTTGATTGGCTGGGTCCAAAGGCTATCGCTTTGACCATGTCTACTTTGGCCATTTCCTTTTGATTTGATGATTTTATTTCGTTGCGGTTGTGTGGATGATGTTTTATGCCACCAACGCTCCAAAAATGATTACGATTACGATTCATATATATAAAATAAAATGTGAGAGGTAGAGAAGGTATTAAGAAAAAGACTTCATATATTATTTTATTTTATTATTTTAATTTTATTTTTTAAATAAAAATTTATATTTAATATAAAAGTAGTCAATATATAAATTATTTTACTAAAAGATAATTTTATACAATAATAAATGAAAAGGAAAACACCTATGTGGATCTATAAAATTTGATGATACTGAGGGACGAAAAGAATTCTAAACTATTTTTAAATTTTTTTATATGTAAATAATTTCGGACACATTAAAAAATAATCCTGTTTCTGATTCTCTATGATATAAAGCCCAAGTCTTCTTTAGATAAATATCATAAATTGTTTGTTTTCATATTTTGATTTTGTTTCGATTCTAATTATTAATCGAAAGCGCCTATTATTCTAAGATCCACGCATTTAATTTATGTGTTCTTGGTAAAAACTAAAGAAAATTTGAATTGACTTAAAACTACAATATTTCTCAATCACGTCGGGTTACGATACTTAATAGGCGTTAACTACGTATCGATCCCCTATATATAACAATTTGTAAAGAATTCAACTTATTATTAACGAAATTTAATTTTTCTATTTATTATTTTAAATAAGAAGTATTGATTTGATTAACGCGATAGTTAGTGTTAAATACGCAAATATTTCAAAATAAAGAAGTAATTATAAAATATTCATCGGTTGTTTTAATATTCGTTTTGGTCGCTAAATATTCAGATCGTTTTAATATTCGCATTTACACAGCCAATAAAAAAGCGATCCCATAACGGAAAAGTTTGATCGACATTTATGAAAACGATAAATATAAGTTTCGCTTAAAAAATAACTACAGCCATACCGCTAATATCACGGAATAATTCGCCTGGTTAAAACACACTATCACGTTGGTCGAACAAGAAGATACCAGATTGCACCAATTATCGATTCTTACGTAGCAATGATTACTCAATAATCGCTACAAGAATTATCGTCTCAAGATTTTATTTTATCGATTCAATAATTGTCAGGTTGATATTTTATATTGTCGTTGTTTCAATAATTATCATTACACAAGATTTTCCATTATCCGAGTTAATAATTCATATTATCCTAATAATAATATTGTAAAACACATTACTCTAGAATGCTGTAAAGCTCGCTTCATGAGTATATTCGTCACCTAATCGCGCTACCAAGTAGCGAGAGATCCTTATTTGAAAGTTCCCCTTCCCTTAACCCATCAGTCACAATATCGCGATTCAGTAATATTATTCATGAATAATTAATTATCGATTCATACGACGGCGAAAATATCGATTTTATATATATATGTTTTATAAAATTTTAAAACGACAATTGTTGAAAATTAATATTTTATCTTTTCCGATAAAATATTCATTTAAATATATTATTTTAATAATATATCACTGCGATATTTTTACAATAAATTCAATGGGTTATAAATATGAAAGGGAAGAGAGAAGACAGAATCGAATCATTTAATAATCAGAAATATTTTAACGTATATATATATATATATATATATATATATATATATACGTATTTATTGTGCGTGTAAAAGGAAGAAGTGGTAAAAGGTAAGTGGGTAAATAGCAGAGAGAGAAGTTAATTGTATAATTACGGAAAGGAAGAAAAGAGAATAACAGGCTTAGAAATTAGAAACTTATCCGTGATGCCGATTGGGTCATTTTTCGCTTGGAATTTGGAAAAATTTCTCTCAGAAAGTTGTAGAGAATTCGATTTCGTGCAGAATGGACATAAAATTCAGATTTTTCCGATAACCGGCCTTTTTTTCTATGAATTGTTCAAGTTTCAAAATAAAATAATTTTTTATTAATAGGTAGGGACCCACTGTGTTTTAATACATGTGGGCCGCTATTTTTCCAAGATAAGGTGTTTGATTTTCAAAATGGTTGGTTTGGACAATTGAGGTATGGAAAGAAGAATAAAGAATAATAATATTTTATTATTTAGCTTCCTTTCGAATGTTTCTAAAGATTTTCTTCCTCTATAACAAAGCGCCAGTTAGAATTGAAAATCACACCGTAAATAAGTTTTCTTTTCTCTCTAGATTATCGAAAGTTTATTTTTGTGAGTATTTTGATATTTTGAGAGTCATATTCAAAGGCAAGTCACAAAGACTATATCCAAAATTCAATGTAAGATTTGCTATTTGAGGTAAGTGATGTTATTTTCTTCTCAAATGATATTATTTCTTCAATATCATTATGTCAAATATTGGTTGGAACTTTTTATCAAATTTTGAACTTTTTCACGTTCTGGGTTACATTATTCATTCAGCTTACTATTCACAAGTACTATTCACGTAAGCCAAGATATTTTTTTGTGGAATTTCTATCTTTTCGTGCTCTGAGTTACTATTCACGATACCAAGACTATTCATCTAAAATAAAATTTCTTCTTTTCGTCAAAATATCTATTCGGATACTAGCATTGATCAGATCCATGTTTTGACTATTCTCAATTTTACACCACTACGATTATTTTCGAGGTATTTTTAAATACGGATAAAACAAAGTATTTAATCCTAAATCCTTAATCCGCCATTTTGTTCACCGATTCGCTTTTAAAAATATTTTTATCATCCTCAGCCTTAAATGATGATATTATTGAATATCTTCGCCTCAAGCAAAGATTAATGATTTTCAAGAATATCTTTACTGTATAAGTAAAAGATTAAATGTGTCGAGATGAATACGATCGATCGATTAATATCTTCGCTCATAGCAAAGATGAATAGTGTTTAAATGAATACGAATTAATCGATGAATATCTTCGGCATTCAGAAAGGCAAAGATGAATATTCGATTACGTACGATATCGATCGACGTTATAGGATAAAAGATAGATTTATGAACTTTTAAATTCATACATGTAAGATAAAGTAGTTCAGATTCTCTACTTAACTCTTCTAATGAATTATTATTTCACTGCTAATATTGATTTAAAATTTGTTGTCTATCGATTCTATTAGATTTTTCCCTATGAAGACTAACTATAATTTGTCAGATATTATCTTAGTCATAATATTCTTTATCGAGCTGTTGGAGCTTCACCTTTTCCTTTTTGTTCCATTTTTCTCGTGAGGCTGTAATATAACGGTAGTACGTAGCCTGGGAAAATGGAATGAAGGTTCTGTAGAGAGTTGTTTAGTAGTCCTCACCATTTTTGTAAAATAAAGCATCAATAAACGATGAGGATTTATTCGAGTATGATATCGGTCTGTAAGATAATATTTGTATTTAAACTCACAGCTTTACCGTCAGAATAATAAAGTCAGTAATAGTTTCGCATCACGATCGATAACCCGTAATGGGTGATGTATACACTTCCCTGGGGAAGGCCACAATGGTAGACGTAGCTTAGGATACGATTCCATGAGATCGTGAATAGAATCAGAGGGAGAGACGAGTAAAACCTTCGCCAGTGTGTCCTACCCAAGCTTATTTTGTTAGTTGGTCAAGATATAGAGATATTACGTGATATATCGATTTCTTAATTAACCCTTTGTTTTACGACAAGATTCGAGAATGTCGACAGGAATATTAACAATGGAAATGAGACCGTGGAGACGCTCAGACTCACCAACGAGGAGAACGTGGCAATGACCGGGCAATGTTCCTCCCGCGAACAACACC
>CM035173.1:17113038-17410607 GCA_020205615.1 Panax quinquefolius | reverse complement strand
CTACTTGGAGAGTGGTATCTTGCCTAGATTGATGAAGGAGCTTCCCCCTCATACTGAATTGGTTGTTGAAGCATGCATTCAGAAGGAATGGAGGAGGTATTATTTTTCATTTTCCTTTCCCTATTAATATGGTCAAAGACGGGACTAAAAGCTTCCAAACTTCTGTTGTCCTATTTATCGTTCCCAAAGACATTAAGTCTTTTTTGTTTTTCTGTTTATCAAGTCTGAAGTGTTCCTTCTTATTTTCAAAATAATTAGGAGGCCTTCTGCCAAGTCTCTTTTGGAATCTCCATACTTCCCAACAACAGTTAGGTCCTCCTATTTATTTCTATCCCCACTTCAACTTTTATCAAAAGACGGATCACGTATTCGATATGCTGCAAGTTTTGCAAAACGAGGAGCCCTGAAAGCAATGGGAGCATTTGCAGCTGAAATGTGTGCACCTAATTGCCTAGCACTGATAGTTACTCCTTTATCAGATGTCGAAGCGGAGTGGGCTTATATAATTCTGAAAGAATTCTTGAGATGCTTGAATACAGAAGCAATTAAGACACTCGTCATGCCTGCCATCAAGAAGATTCTACAGGCTAGTTGTAAACTTCGTTGTTTAATGTGTGGCTTGGGTACATAACTTTCTTCTTGACTTCTTACGTCATAAGGCAATTGTTTCAGGGTACAGGTTATTCACATTTGAAGGTTTCTCTTCTGCAAGACTCATTTGTGCAGGAATTATGGAAACGGATCGGTAAACAAGAGTATCTGGAAAAAATACACCCTATGGTTCTATTGAACTTGTATGTTGTTCCTCATAAGAGTACAGCTGCTGCTGCCTCTGTGCTACTGATTTGCTCTAGTGAAGAGCTTGGTCTACCAATTACAGTTCATCAGGTTAAACCAATTCTAATGTTCTGATTTTTGTGATTTGATAGAGGAAGCCATTCCTTTAAAAGTTAATTATCACATTTCATTAACCTTTCGGTTGTTACACAGACAATATTACCTTTGATTCACTGTTACGGTAAAGGGCTTTGCAGTGATGGAATTGATGTCGTCATTAGAATTGGTATCCTCAGTTCTTTAGTTGGGAGATTGATATTGTTTCTGGAAATGCATCTCTTTGGATCGTAAGTTTTCCCCCCTTTTTCTATCAGGTGGTCTTTTTGGGGAGAATTTTGTTGTCAAACAAGTGTTACCACTACTCAGAAACATTGTTAGCTCTTGCATTGATGTTTCACATGTGAATAAGTCTGAACCAGTGCAGAGTTGGGGTGCTTTAGCCCTTATGGACTGTTTGAGGACATTAGATGGCCTTGTTGCAGTCTTGCGGAAGGAGGTGGTTGTGAAAGAGCTGGTTGAAGAATGAGACTAACATACAACTTTATTAGCGTTGGCTTCTTTCCTAAAATTAAAACCTGAATTACTGTAAACCAATTGCTTGTTTGTGATACTTTGCAGGAGGGAAGTTGTCTATATGTACAGGTGCTCATGCAGACCAATTTGGGAGTTCCAGTGCTTCAGGTGTTTCATTTTTGTTCCCTCAGAATATAGTTACGCATGCTTTAATTTTATGTAGATGTGCATATTTTAAAGATTGCTGATCTGAGGCTCAAAGGGCAGACTCCCAACACCATTAAGACATTGACTAGTCATTTTTACTTATTAATTTATTATATAAAGAAAAAGAAAAAACAGATTTTGCCCCTTTTACCATTTTAATTGCAATCTTGGTTTCGTTGGTCATTGTGTACCAAGCCTTTGCTTTTGTACCATACTTCAATACCCTAATTCTTCTTGAATCTTTCATGGTGATTGATTATCTTCACAATTCAGTTGACTTTTATCCCTTCCTTTTGACAGGTTGCTGCGACAAGTCTCATTGCAGTTTGTCAGCAAATCGGGCCAGATTTAACGGCATTGCATGTCCTGCCGAAACTCAAAGAATTGTTCAATGAACTTGCTTTTTCTCAGGAAACTCCTAGTTCTGGCTCTTTTGGTGGAAGCCTGAAGGTTGGCAAGACCAAAATGGATGAGGTTCAGATTGAAAGCCGTATGGACCTTGTGTAGGTTCAAGTTCTGTTTCATATTATTTGCTCCAAAAATGGTGCAGGATATGTTACTTATGCTTCAGCATTACATTTTTCATCTTCTTCACCATGTGAGTAGGATTTGGAAATTTGCAGGTGTCTTTTGTATCCTCCTTTTGCATCTCTTCTTGGTATAGAGAAACTTCGTCAGTGTTGTGCAACATGGTTGCTTCTTGAGCAGTTTCTTCTACGGTATCATAATTGGAAGGTATCCCTTATTTCTTTCTTCCAAAATTAGCATGCTTTGTGTTTGATACAAAAAAATGCTAGTTGGTTGCACCATTTTTACTAGTTACACTTTTTTTTCTTTTCTTTTCTGAACCTGTCATGATTCAGTGGGAATATACAGGGGAATCATCTCGTACTGGTTCAGAAAACATAAATGCTAGAAGGTCTGGTTTCAAGAAGAGCTCAGCATCTGAGTACAGTCCTGCTAGACAGTTGCTTAATGGGTCTGGGTGGTCGATACCACAAGCACAAGGAAATAGAGGTGCCAAAACCTTGCTGCCTCATACAAGACCACGAGAGGATCATCATAATCCACTTGAGAGGCATGTTATATCCTCAAACGTTGAAAAGCATGAACCCTGGTATTGGTTCCTAGTCCAGCATCTAGCTGGGATGGACCCAATTTTCTTGGTCGTGTTGGGGTTCAAAGGATGATCTTCCATGGAAGATCAGAGCATCTGTGGTACACTCTGTTCGTGCTCATCATGGAGCACTAAGGTGTTTTGTTGTTCAGCAAGATGAGTGTAAAGTTCTCACCGCAGGAGTTGGTCAAGGATACAAGGGAACCATTCAGAAGTGGGATTTGTCAAGAATCAATTGTTTATCTGGCTATCATGGCCATGAGGAGGTATGTGTGGTTTATGCATCATCTTTTTATAATCCATAGCAAGCAAAATCTTCTTCGAGTTAGGGAGCTTGACTTTCAAATAAAGCACGTCTGTCAATGATTTACAAAGGATGAAAGCCACAACGCCATAACACGGCTAAAGGCAAAGTCCTAAAACACGACTTGGGTGACGTTCCACTTAATCAGAAATCAATTTAAATCTATCTCATCTAGTAAGATGGCATGAATGTTTAAAGGCATATTAAATATATCTTTACAGATAAATTATTACATATATGATCTCATAAAGTTACTGTTGATTTGGGGGTCTTCCCAAAACTATAAGTCGGCCGTGTTTCTTCCTGTACGGTCGCTTTTGTTAAGACAATATAATGTTCGATTTATAAAATTGTTCTAAGAAGTAAGAACGATTATAATTATCTCATTGCTTGATTGATATCTTTTTTTGTAACGATTACTATTTTCAAAGATGATAATCTAAAAGTTCAAGTAAAGAAACATAATAATTAATGGATGCAATTATTAAGACTTACGGAGGAGTCTCTGGATATCTTCAAACTCCAGTTTATATATATCATTCAAATATTTTACGAAAGAGGTAAAAAGAGAATACAGAGGGAAGAGTATATAGAGTTCGCCTCAACAAGGTGAGGTCTCCTTATTTATACAAAGAGAAGGAAAGAAAGGATCGGATGTGTTCAGATGATGGAGACTTTACATTAATCCTTATCTTTATCCTTTATCTCTTAGCCAGTAGTAGTGGAGGATAAGAGACAAGTCGCTTGCTAAGTGGGAATATCAGTAGTGGACGGTGGTCATACTGCTTCGATAATGGAATATGATTATTGCTTTGGTGAAAACATCGCTGCTTGTTTTCTTCTAATTATTGATGCTGTAGTGGAATGACTTTACGACTTTCCTTTTCCCTTTTTATCCTGTGCCATTTTCTCAGAAATCATTGAAGTGAGAGAATCCCAAAAGTCTCAAGAATAATTTGTTCATAAACACATACGACATCGGTTAAAACGGGGAGGAGACCGCTGAGTCGTTAAATAACGCCTCTTTATCTCCCATGGATCTTTCATCCATTTCTCGTCATTCGCTTCAATGATCAATCTTTGCTTTCTTCCGTATTTGTATTGGGAATGTCTTGCTTGTAATAGGAGAACATCCTTTCTCATTGGTTGGCTAGAAGAAGTCAAAAATCTTTGGATTGAGTATTCAAGGACGGAAATTTCAGATAAGATGATTAGCTTCGCCTCGGCCTCGATCACAAGACACGGCTTCTACTGGGTCATTCTGCAAATATTCTCGGGTTAGAAAATGGTAAGAATTACTTTTCCTTTGATATACTCAATATCAAAGTCAAATACTGGATAAAGTGCTCGCCAGTTGCAAATATCTGCTTAGATGCTAAATTACGAACATCTTTTTAAATATCTGCTTTGGCAAATTTGAAGCAATCAACTTTGGATTAAAAAGTCTGATTCAAAAGATCATCCTGAAATTTTAAAACACATTTAACAATTGAAAGACATTCCTTCTTTATAGTAGGATAATTTAAAGAGGGTCCTTTCCAAGTTCCTGAAGTAAAGCGGACTAAATCTTCTCTTTTACTGTTAGGATTAAATTGTTTTAGAATCCACCATATCCTGTGTCAGAAGCATCAGTTTGGACAATCTTTTTCCAATCAGGATTTGGGAGGGAAAGACAAGGTATCTGTTTAACCCTGGTTTTGATTTTTATTACTGCTTCAGTGTGTTCATTAGTCCAAGGTAAAGGATTTTTCCGTAATCGAGCATACAGAATAGCAGTATCTTGGGAAAGATTCGGGTAAAAATCACGAAATATAATTAAGACTTCCCAAAATCTTTGGTAAATTGGTTAATACCTTTAATTTCGTTTGGAAATTTGGATGCAAATTCGATCCTCATCAATTGGAATTATAGTTCCATTGAAAATATTATGTCCAAGAAATCGATTTTAGTTTGGAAAAGTTTCATTTTAGGGGTGAAACTACCAAACCATTTTTATGATAACATTTTGAAAAATATTTAAATGTTTAATATCTTTGGTCTATGGATGAAGAGAAAATTAAAACATCATCAATATAACGTATAATAAATTCAATAAAGGGATTAAAAATATCATTCATGATATGTTGAAATTGAGAAAGTCCATTTTGACACCAAATGGAAGAACATTCCATTCATAATGACCAAAGGGTACCGTAAAAGCGCTTTTATAAGTATCCTGTTCTCTAATTTGTATCTCCGAAATCTCGATTTCATGTCAAATTTAGAAAATAGTGGCATCATGAAGTCTGTCGAGAAGGTCCTTTTTATTTGGGATTGATATCTAATCCATTGAAGGGCTTCATTAAGCGGTTTATAATTAATAACGAGTCTAGAGTTCTTCGTTCAATTTCTGAATTTTATCGACATAAAAAGTCAGTACAACTCCGGGGGAGAAGTACTAGGTTTTATCAATTTTTTCCATTTAAGGGACTCAATTTCAGCTTTTACAAAGAAGTAAATATTCCTTTTTCATTTGGCTAGAGTCGAGACTTAGTAGGAATATTTTTCTCATTGTAATTAGGGACATAAGGAAGAGAAATAATATGCTTCTTCCTGTTCCAGAAAGCATTTGGAACATCACTACAGATTTCAGTTTGAAGAGTCTTATAGATCAATTTTATCTTGTCTGTAAAGAAGGTTGTAAAATTCTCTGTTCTGTAGTAAGAAATTTTATTTCTTTTTGAATAAAATTAATCTGCTTTTCTTTAGAATAAATCATGTGTTTTAACTTGATTTAACTCTTTTATATATCTGATTCATTATGAATTCAAAAACAATATATCATTGTTGTTAAGAGTGGTATGAATTCCTAAAGTGTCAATTTTAGAAATAGGCATTAAAAGGCATAGAAAGGGGGTGCCTAATATGATACTTTGATTCATATTACGGATAAGGACAAAAGAAGTAGGTAAACAAAGACCTTGATTACAGATTAAGGCTTCAGGTATCTTGTATTTAATATTCATGGTGTTTTCACTTGCATTTAGTTAAAGATCGAGTGGTCTTACGGAAGTATTTAGTAGGGATTAGCCCTTCACGAATACAATTCATATCGACACCACCACTATCTACAAGTAGCGATGGCATCTTTAATAATAAAATCCGGTTTAATAACAAAAGTAATTCTGATATACCATTTTTGAAAGACTACTTGGTTCATAAGCATTAGGTATTGTTCAGAAGATTCTAATTTATCAAAAGATTCAGTTTTAGAGGATTCTGTATTATTATCCTGTTTATGAATTAATTGGTCTTTAATATTTTTTAAGTCTTGAAAAATAATAACATTGGTATTCTGTAATTGCTTTATTTCGGATTTCAGAATATTAATATCATTCTTAAGATCCTGAATAGTAGTAGGCTTTTCAGCAGTAGAAACATTTTGAACTCGTTTCATGACTTCTCTCATGCTATAATGTTCTGTGGGAAGAATTTCTTCTGTTTTTTGATTTTTATAACAGGTTTCTAAAAACTTTAATTTAATTTCTGGATCTCTGATCTGTTCTGCCAAATCGAGAAGGGACTTTTGGTTTTCTGTTAGGACATTGATCTTTGGGTCGCCCAATATCTAAACCATTCATTTCAACAACGGGCTTTCCAATAGTCGACTTCAATAGTTGTATTATTTTTAATTGTACAATCCTCGACATTGATCCTTAGCGAATCATTATCGAATCGTAATAAATTTACGCCAAGTCTTCTTCTCGCACTTGATTACGAATCATTCTTTGGATAAACAATTAAGAATTTTTTGTTGAATGTCTTCATCGAGGACATTTCATTTAGTTTTACTTTTAATTTTGATTTACATTTATTAGCAAAATGTCTGGTTTACCACATTTATAACACCGGACTTTAGATTTATCTTTTTACTATTGGTCCTTCTTTTCTTAGGGGTTTTTTCGTGGGTTTTGTTTTTAGATCTCTTAGAAGAGCGTCTTGATGAGGTTTAGAGTGCTTTGAACTCTTGTTTTTTTAATCTTATTAGGATCTTTGTAATTTTGTGTCGTAAGAGAATTGGTCACAAAATTCTCCAATCTCATGTCTTTTAGTGAGATTCATTGTTTCATTAATTGTTGGAGTTTCATATCATTACATAAAGATAATCCTTCTTGAATAATTCTTTGAAATAAGATGGCCATAAGAATCTTTGGTCGTAAGGGATACTAATGCGATCATGTTTATCTCTTAATTTTTACTGGACCTTTTCAAAGAAAGAAAGTAGGAGACCATCTATAAATTTGGCCTTCCAATGCTCACTTTGTTAAGATCGACCTTTGCATGACTTTCATGAGAAAGACATCCTTATACCACCTAAAATGGGTCAAGGAGGGGCAACGAAGGTTCTGTAAAAGTTCTCTACTTCTATCAGTATTCATAAGTCCTGGTCCAACAAAATGGTGGAGTACTGCTTGAACTAAAGTATAACAAGCGTCTTCCTTTCTGGTTTGAAGCCTAGTAATAGGATCAATTTCTTCTTTGTAGGCTTGAAGAACTTCTGTTCTCTGTTTATCATTTAGCATATTATCCCACCATCCTTTAAGAATGCCAATTGAAGCCATTAACTAAAAAGCGGCGGATCGGTGATCGATATTATCATTACATTTGCAAGCGATTGCATACATCATTATATGATGGATGGTTTGAATATTGATATTACATTTTTACCATCGATATTCCATTCATCGATGGTTTTTCCATGATAGGATTTTTGAGAATGAAGAAAATCTTCTTCATACAGAATATCTTGAGGAGTAGGTCTAGGGTAATAATACCTACTGGGTCCAGATAAAGCCATACGGTTTATGGGTTTTTTACTGTAAGTAGTTTTATTAGTATTTTGAATTTCTTGAAAATTATTCTGAATTTCTAAAATATTAATAGGAGAAAAGGAATCAGAATCTTCTTCATTATCAGTATTAATATTACTGGTTTGTGAAGAAGGCTGTCCAGACATCATATTGATCTGGGATGTGGAAGCATGAGTAAGGTTCAAATCTTTCATTTTATTTAAATGATTTTCAATGAACTCATTATCGGTTTTAGAAGATTTCATTTTAAAATTACTAACTTCTAAGGGCGGTTTAACGGTTACTGGTTGAAGATCAAGCTTCTGAGGAGTAACTTGACAATTATCATTGATATGATGAATTTGTTCTTCTATCCTGGTTAACTGTTTTCCTACAGTTTGAAGAAATAAATTTGTATAATTGTTCTGTTTAGACAAGGGTAAAATGTCTTTTATTTTAACATCATCATGTTGACGGGGCAATTCAGTAATATCAACATAGGGATTGATAACCAAAGGTTTTAAGTTTTCATTTCCTGAACTAAGTTCAAGGGACTTAGGAGGTGGATGAATAGATTGGATAACATTACCATTAGTGGTAATCCAGTCTTTTTGGATTCCTGTTAACACATTTAGTTGACTTTTATTGTAAAGGTCTGATTTAGAAGCAAAATCATAATACTATTTAACAAATGATAAAATACATTGGTTCTTGTCCAGATAAACATAAAAATCAGATTTTATTTCTGCTAATTTATCATTGTTATGATTTTTGAAATACCAATTTCTAAAATTCTGATATTTATCCTGCATGAATTCCTGGTTTAAATATTGACGAATTTTACTTTTTGGAGAAAAATCCATTAACATTCAAAATTCATATCACTAGCGATTGATTTGTAAGGTCTTACTTGTTTGGAGTATTTGTCTCATATATACCATGAGGTATTTGATTTTCGTAAATATGAATTCCTCTGATTAAGTCTTTATTTTTGGCAGAGACTCATTCTTTGGGTTCTTAGACTCTTGAAAATAGAGATTCCAAGGGTCGGACACGAATCGCCTCTAAAAATTCGAGGAGATCAATATTATAAGGAATATTATTATTAATAGACCGGCTTCGGGTAAAGGGTCTTTGAAATTTTAAATAAACATTTCTATTACTGGTTTGGACAACATCTTCAATAGATTGTCTAATTATAGGTCTAGTTGGAACATTGTTATTAATTTGCCATTGTTTTGGGAAAGTTATTTCTTCTCAAGGGATCATTCTGGGAATAGCCACTTGACTGCTAAAAAGATTAGTGTCAATTAGGACAGTATGTCCTTGTTGGCTTTGTTTTCTGATATAGGGATTCAAAGTAGTTAATACTTTAAGATGAATACGGAATAATATGGCAAAAGGAGGAGATCCTGGTAGATACTCATAGCCATGAGATATAATTCTCATTTCTAAAACTTTTGACAAATTATTATCAGTTAAAGCAACGCTTAAGTTCGGATAAATATTAAAATAAACTGGTCCATGAGCAAGACTAGTTTCAATAGCACCCATAAGGGAGGCTTTCCAGTTCAGACACCTACCATCTCTAAGTGTGCATTGAATACTGGTATTTTGGCCAAGTAAAGTTAAAGGTTTAAAAGCTACTAGGACAAGTCCTATATGAACATATTTATATTTTTGCAAAAATGGATATAAACATGATCATGTTGATATGTTGAAATTCAGAAGGTCCATTTTTGACACCAAATGGAAGAACATTCCATTCATAATGACCAAAGGGTACTGTAAAAGCAGTTTTATAAGTATCCTGTTCTCTTATTTGTATCTGCCAAAATCCTGATTTCATGTCAAATTTAGAGAAAATAGTGGCATCATGAAGTCTGTCAAGAAGGTCCTTTTTATTTGGGATTGGATATCTAATCCATTGAAGGGCTTCATTAAGCGGTTTATAGATTTCATTTTAAAACACATTTAACAATTGAAAGGCATTCCTTCTTTATAGTAGGATAATTTAAAGAGGGTCCTTTCCAAGTTATTGAAGAAGGATTATCTTTATGTAATGATATGATAATTTCTGGATCTCTGATCTGAACTCCCATCAAATGCAGTAGTCATTATTCCACTTGAAAGGGGATTGAAATTGAGCATATTGGCCTGGTCAGAATTTACCCTTGATGCAGAAGTTAAGGGGCTTACATGGTGCACAGAATTTGCTGAGAATTCAGCGAACACAGATATTAGTTTCCCTGTTTGGCTATTCCAAACATGCACTGTTCCATCACAAGAGGCTACCCTCTCAGAAGATGCCAGGACACATATCTCATTCACAACCTGACAAGTGGAATAATTAGATATATCAATATCCAAGTAAGCAGCATAAAGAGATAAAATCTGTATATGCAAATAGAAAGTTCCTTCCGAATTAGCAAACCACTTAATTACAAGAATACAAGACAATTCACAAGAGGATACACAAAAAATTTGGTACTAGGTACGTAACTTCAAAGGACAATTATGTGATTGTGAATGGGAGCCAGAGTCTTGGTTTAGAGCTTCGATCTTAGGCAGAGTATAATTTGTCGCCTCTTTTGCTTACTTTAGTAGTAGTGTCTTGAGTAGAATGTTTTCAAGAGGTGAGGAGTGGTTTAGTGGTGAGGTGTCTGGTGGGCTACAAGGGGGTGAGGGCGTCGCATCTTCAATTTGCATATAATACTACCCTTTTTCTTTCAGAGGGGCTTCAAGGTTTTAAGAACCTGTTAACAATTTCTCAAGTGCTTGAGGCAATCTCTGGGATGTTAGTTTATTTGTTCCAATGCCATCTTGTAGGGGTCAACATAGGAAGCGGGAACATTATGGTATATTCTTTCTTGGTTGGTTGTGTAATTAAGGACTTTCCACTTCTTTATATTGGTGTGCCCGAAACGTAATATAGGTCCATTACATCTTGGATACAACTGTTGAGAGAGTTGCTCAGCGTCTTGTTACGTCGAAAAGGAGCATATTTTTCTCTAGGAGGATTACTTTGATTCAAGCTTGTCTAGCTAATATTTATATTTACTATATGTCTTTGTTTAGGAATAACGATTGCAGATTCACTACAGAAGTTGATAAGGGATTTTCTTTTGTTAGAGAGAAGAGAGAAGTTAGAGGTAGGTAATTTGGTCCTTAATAATGTCGCCTTCATGGATAAGTGGTTGTGCCGTTGTGCAGAGATTTCTTACCTAATTCCCTTTAGCATGGGGTCACCAATCCATGAGCAAGTTCAATATGCAAATAAATAGGTTAAGGCTGTTAAGCATCATAGAAAATATATTTCCAAGTAATTATCTATTTTGGACTCATTTGAGTGTAAGGTTGGGGTTTGTGGGAAGATATTTGACTGTGTTAGGTTAACTTTTCAATATTTCTAATTGTCTTTTTCACATATTCATTTTACATAATCTCATTTCTAATTTTATTATATCTTGGGATTTTCATTTCTTTAGAAATATCACTGATTAAAAACATTGATAAGTTGTGTCTATATTTAATTTGCTGAATTTATACAGATTCTCCCCCATCAACATAAATATGCTACACTTCAATAGCAAACGAGTATGCTGACGCTATATCATTGTTCAATACAATGATCTAGTCTATACTGATCCCTACCCTCCCTATTTTACAGAAGATCAGATCACATCTCAAATAGCAATTGGTATATTGATAATCCCCTTCTCAAAACTGTATTTTATCCTGGATATTAAAAATAACAAAAATAGAAAGTCAAGCTCCCTAACTCGAAGAAGATTTTGCTTGCTATGGATTATAAAAAGATGATGCATAAACCACACATACCTCCTCATGGCCATGATAGCCAGATAAACAATTGATTCTTGACAAATCCCACTTCTGAATGGTTCCCTTGTATCCTTGACCAACTCCTGCGGTGAGAACTTTACACTCATCTTGCTGAACAGCAAAACACCTTAGTGCTCCATGATGAGCACGAACAGAGTGTACCACAGATGTTCTGATCTTCCATGGAAGATCATCCTTTGAACCCCCAACACGACCAAGAAAATTGGGTCCATCCCAGCTAGATGCTGGACTAGGGAACCAATACCAGGGTTCATGCTTTTCAACGTTTGAGGATATAACATGCCTCTCAAGTGGATTATGATGATCCTCTCGTGGTCTTGTATGAGGCAGCAAGGTTTTGGCACCTCTATTTCCTTGTGCTTGTGGTATCAACCACCCAGACCCATTAAGCAACTGTCTAGCAGGACTGTACTCAGATGCTGAGCTCTTCTTGAAACCAGACCTTCTAGCATTTATGTTTTCTGAACCAGTACGAGATGATTCCCCTGTATATTCCCACTGAATCATGACAGGTTCAGAAAAGAAAAGAAAAAAAAGTGTAACTAGTAAAAATGGTGCAACCAACTAGCATTTTTTTGTATCAAACACAAAGCATTCTAATTTTGGAAGAAAGAAATAAGGGATACCTTCCAATTATGATACCGTAGAAGAAACTGCTCAAGAAGCAACCATGTTGCACAACACTGACGAAGTTTCTCTATACCAAGAAGAGATGCAAAAGGAGGATACAAAAGACACCTGCAAATTTCCAAATCCTACTCACATGGTGAAGAAGATGAAAAATGTAATGCTGAAGCATAAGTAACATATCCTGCACCATTTTTGGAGCAAATAATATGAAACAGAACTTGAACCTACACAAGGTCCATACGGCTTTCAAGGGAATAATGACTACAGTTTTGAGAAGGGGATTATCAATATACCAATTGCTATTTGAGATGTGATCTGATCTTCTGTAAAATAGGGAGGGTAGGGATCAGTATAGACTAGATCATTGTATTGAACAATGATATAAGCGTCCAACATACTCGTTTGCTATTGAAGTGTAGCATATTTATGTTGATGGGGGAGAATCTGTATAAATTCAGCAAATTAAATATAGACACAACTTATCAATGTTTTTAATCAGTGATATTTCTAAAGAAATGAAAATCCCAAGATATAATAAAATTAGAAATGAGATTATGTAAAATGAATATGTGAAAAAGACAATTAGAAATATTGAAAAGTTAACCTAACACAGTCAAATATCTTCCCACAAACCCCAACCTTACACTCAAATGAGTCCAAAATAGATAATTACTTGGAAATATATTTTCTATGATGCTTAACAGCCTTAACCTATTTATTTGCATATTGAACTTGCTCATGGATTGGTGACCCCATGCTAAAGGGAATTAGGTAAGAAATCTCTGCACAACGGCACAACCACTTATCCATGAAGGCGACATTATTAAGGACCAAAATTACCTACCTCTAACTTCCCTCTTCTCTCTAACAAAAGAAAATCCCTTATCAACTTCTGTAGTGAATCTGCAATCGTTATTCCTAAACAAAGACATATAGTAAATATAAATATTAGCTAGACAAGCTTGAATCAAAGTAATCCTCCTAGAGAAAAATATGCTCCTTTTCAACGTAACAAGACGCTGAGCAACTCTCTCAACAGTTGTATCCAAGATGTAATGGACCTATATTACGTTTCGGGCACACCAATATAAAGAAGTGGAAAGTCCTTAATTACACAACCAACCAAGAAAGAATATACCATAATGTTCCCGCTTCCTATGTTGACCCCTACAAGATGGCATTGGAACAAATAAACTAACATCCCAGAGATTGCCTCAAGCACTTGAGAAATTGTTAACAGGTTCTTAAAACCTTGAAGCCCCTCTGAAAGAAAAAGGGTAGTATTATTAGCAAATTGAAGATGCGACGCCCTCACCCCCTTGTAGCCCACCAGACACCTCACCACTAAACCACTCCTCACCTCTTGAAAACATTCTACTCAAGACACTACTACTAAAGTAAGCAAAAGAGGCGACAAATTATACTCTGCCTAAGATCGAAGCTCTAAACCAAGACTCTGGCTCCCATTCACAATCACATAATTGTCCTTTGAAGTTACGTACCTAGTACCAAATTTTTTGTGTATCCACTTGTGAATTGTCTTGTATTCTTGTAATTAAGTGGTTTGCTAATTCGGAAGGAACTTTCTATTTGCATATACAGATTTTATCTCTTTATGCTGCTTACTTGGATATTGATATATCTAATTATTCCACTTGTCAGGTTGTGAATGAGATATGTGTCCTGGCATCTTCTGAGAGGGTAGCCTCTTGTGATGGAACAGTGCATGTTTGGAATAGCCAAACAGGGAAACTAATATCTGTGTTCGCTGAATTCTCAGCAAATTCTGTGCACCATGTAAGCCCCTTAACTTCTGCATCAAGGGTAAATTCTGACCAGGCCAATATGCTCAATTTCAATCCCCTTTCAAGTGGAATAATGACTACTGCATTTGATGGGAGTTTGTATACTAGTATGCATCACCTGGAAAACATTAACAAGCTTGTCATGGGTACTGGAAATGGCTCTGTTAGGTAAAGACCTCTTTCCGAAGTAAGATTCATAGTTCCAGATTATGCAAATTAAAAAGAAGTGATTCCATTTTCCAGCTTAGTTTTCTTAATACCTCTATTGTGTACAGATTCATTGATGTTGTACAAGGTCAAAAACTTAATCTGTGGAGGACCGAATCTACTGAATCCAGTTTCCCTTCTCTGATCTCTTCTATTTGCTCATGTGGTTCTGACAAAACGCAAGCTGGTGGAATTGCAGCTTCACCATCTTGGGTTGCTGCTGGACTAAGTTCTGGTAAATGCAGGTTGCTTGATGTGAGGAGTGGAAATATTATTGCCTCATGGCAGGCTCATGACGGATATGTCACTAAGGTATGTTCATTCTCAAGAAGTCAAGAACAGATAACACTTATGTAAAGTACAATTCATTTATCCTTTATGCCTATAGTTAGCTGCGCCAGAAGACCATTTGCTTGTTTCCAGCTCTCTTGACAGGACTCTACGAATTTGGGACTTAAGAAGGTAACATGCAAACTAGTTATTATCCTTATTTTTTTGATCGGCTAAACTAGCTATTATCTATTCAATAAATCTAATAGGTTTCTCAAGTAAGTACTTAAAAAGAACACAATGGCAGTAAAGATTTGTAGTTTCTTAGTTTAGTCAAACTTGATTTGGTACTCTAAATGATGAAATATTAATCAGATCATTATATGTTAATGTTCGCATTCACCAAGTCTGCTATTATTTAATTTTTTGAACGACATGATCTCCCCTAGAGGAACACTAAATCTGTGATTTTACAATCTTATATAAAATTACTAATAGAGTAGTATTACTCATTAACTGTAGAAGATACCTAGTGGTTGGTATGCTTCTGTTAAATGTTTATTAAAAGTCAGTAATCTATCTCTTGACACCCCATCTCCCAAGACAGCAAGACACATGTGGGGTATTTTCTCTAGTTCTCCTTGTTTTACCTTCAGAAAAAGTGACTTTTGTCCTCCCTTCCATAGTGGTTAACATCTGTGGTTGATACCTCAGGCTGCCTAAAATTGTTCAGAGGCAAAGGAAGGAAGAGAAGAAATTTCTTTTGCTCATACAGACGTATGATGTAAAATCTTTAAGGGTGTCACACTTGGCACTGCCTTGCCTTTTAGAGGCATTCCTTCCCTTTCTTTACTTGTCAAATAAAATAAAAACATCTTGCCCCTTCAGAGACTTCTGATAATAATTGGAATGATACATGCAAGATTAGTATGACCCCTGCACAAGGATGACAGGCACAAATATAGAAATGTTCCAAATTTTTACGTAACAAACAAACCTATGAAAACACACGCATGTGTAATTAAAATCTCATTATGATGAACAGAGAAAATATTAATTATATGTTATAATTAAAATGCTGTTGCTGAAATCACCAAATGGAAATTTTTGGGGAGTTGTGTTCAGTGACAAAGAGAAAGAAAAGGGGGAAAATATAGAGAAAGAACGGACTATGTAAATATGTTATGTTGGTATAAAACACTCAATATTTCATAACACAAAGTTAATCATTACTATTGCTTTTATTGTGAAATCCTTGCTCAATATACTCATTTGCATTGTTTTGCAGGAATTGGGCTGCAGACCCCATCGTTTTTAGAGGTCACAATGATAGTGTATCAGGTTTCTGTGTGTGGGGACAGGATGTAATATCAATATCCAGAAATAAGATTGGGCTTTCTTCTTTATCTAGACCTGCTTATGAAGTAAGTATACAAGAATCTATTTTGTCCATTTTACTTGATTCAGTATCCTTGCATTATGGAGTACACAAAATCGTTACTATTTTCTGTACTCCAGGCTCTCTGACAGGGAAGGAAATTTAGCATAATGAAATACCAGTACAAGTCGCATCTTACCCATTTCATCTCCAAATAGAAGTGCTTCCACAACTATTATCTGTCCCACTAAACAATGAAGGGAGCCATTTTGGATGCTCTGTGTGCAGGGCAAGTAGCAGATTGCACCAAAAAGAAAAATAGAAGGAAAACAAAATAGTCCCAAAATCAATCAATACTGCTCCAAAGTAATAAGTGATGACCTTAAGACTTCAATGGTAGGTAAAACCACCACCATCTAAGCGGCTGACCTACTTAGATCCCTGACTTTCTCGTCAATGCCCACAGAGTTTTAGAACCCTTACCACTACTCCCACCCACATTGATGCCACCATCTCAATGCCCTGCACTCCCTGTACAGTTTGTCCTGTTGGGGCACACACATTACGGGAAGTAGTTAGTTGTTTTGAGGCATTGTAGCCGACCAGGAATCCTCAGGTGATCATTTTACTCAAATCAATGAACCAAGTAGGTGCTCTTGATATCCTAGACAAGCACCTAGAGAAGATCAAACGCATATTCCAGCAAAGTGGGATAGGGTCATCAGAGGTTGTTGGCCTTCTGGGTGTTTCTCTGAATAGCTGTAAATAAGTTCATGTTGAAGAGGTATTTTGAAAGGGCACTTAGGTGTAATGGGTTCTTTAAATTGGTTCATGAAGTTCTGTTTAAAGACATTCGTGGTAAAAATCACTTGTCAGTTGTCACTTTCCAGAAGAAGAATTAGTAAGATGATTCAAGCGATCTAAACTGCACTACATCTTTTGTATTCTGTCCATCAATTTACAGATGTCTGTCTCTGTCTGGGTCTAAGAGAGAGAGAGAGAGAATATAGTTATGTGTGGGATTCATATGCCTGGTGTGCCATCTCTGTTAAACAAAATGAAGATGATTGCTGAACACTCATGGGGTCTTATGACTGAGATGGTAGTTTTAAAGTCACAGCCATTGAATGATGAATCACAGAATAATATATTAGAGGAGAGCAATACAATTTGATGAACTTTTGTAGTGTACGTTCGGCAAACATACTTCCTTGCCAATAGTAACTATAAACAATTAATTGATTTAATCCCTCAATAAATGACATATTTATGCATGAATAGTTTGAAATGTTCACTATGTATATTTTTTATTTTTATATTTCATGTGTGTTTTCTTTTATCTTCATTTTCTGGCTTTTGTTGGATCTTTCATTTGCTAGTGTTCTTTTATATGAACTGTTCTGATGCCATGTGGCAGGACGGGCAGCATTGCGTCACACCTCAGTATCTTTATATGGCGGATCGCGAATTAAGGAACATCTCTGTTTTCTCAAGCATAACTATTCTTCCATTTTCACGGCTGTTTCTTGTTGGAACAGAAGATGGTCAATTGAAAATTTGTTGCTAGAATTTCCCTCTGATGTTTACATGTATAATTCATGCTCTAAAAGCGGCTTTGCCCCAATTCAGAGTTACGGTTTGGCTTCACTTTGTTTCATTGTATATTTATTATTATTATTTTTAATGTATACATTCTTCAATTATTATTTGTTGAGTTGTTTCGACTTCTTTATAGGAAACTTTCAAATCAATATTAGCAAGATATGGTATTATTTGTTATCACCTGGGCTATGTTTGTTTGGGATATGACTATTAATTCCAAGTGTCTTGTTTGTTTTTAAATTTAGACTTGGGACTATTAGTGTAGGGATTATAAAATGACTTAATAGTCTTTAGATTATAATCCCGGGATTATAATCCGAGGATTAATAGTCTTGGATTATAATTTCATGAATTATAATTCTTGCAAACAAACATAGCCCTGGGAAATCGGCAGAAATGATCAAATGGTTTATGCCCTATAAAAAAGCCTGTGGATTTGGAGGTATGGTGAATTAGAATAAAGGATAATGCTTAATGGTGACATTTGAGGGAAGTGTAGAATCTCCATAACTTTGTCTGTACTGGCTGTGCTTAACTGGAATGCTAAGCATAAAAGGATTCTTAACCTATGAAAATGTACCTTCGAAACAAGATTTATTTGTTTTAGTTGTGAACAATGTATATTCTTAGTTTCCTAATCCAACAAGCAGAGAATGAATGATTGTTCCTTGGACAAACAAGAAGTCTGTCCAAGCGAATGATGATTCTTATCATTGTAGCACTATAAAGTTGAAAGTTCCCTCTAATTTCCTTCAATGCATTAAAGGCTAATTCCAATAGTTGCTGCATTCATTCAACTTCGTGAACAACAAACAAGCTAGGGCAATTGTTGCTCCTACCGACAAGGATGGTATGATCTCTCTCTCTCTCTCTCTCCACATATTTACATGTATATACACAAATATCAATCCTTGTCTTAGTTTTCAGTTTAGAATGAAGCTTGTCGGAGTTTTTTGAGTAAATTTACATTCTGGGTGTTCTTACTATATCTGGATTTAAGGTGCATGATTTAATTTATTTCCCATCTTTTCCTGGTGTCAAATAATTTGACCACTTTTTAATTATATTTTCCCTATTGCAGGGGTTTTGAGATCAATCTCAGATTTACCACCAGCCCACTACACAGTAAAAATTCAATTATTTTTATCGCTAACAAAGAACAATTATAGAGAGATACGATTCAGGTGAATTTGAAGCTGGAGGCTACAAATGGTATATATCTCTAATTATACCTACCCCTTTTCTTTTTTTTTTTATCCGACTTTGGTAATTAATTTGTTCTTGCAAGACCTTTTTTGAATGCATGCCCGTGTGATCCTCTTTGCGCTTGCAGGAAATTAGTAATCTTCCCCAATGGCAACAATAACAAGAATGCCGAAGAACATATATCTGTGTACCTGGCCATGGCAGAAGAATGTTTACTCGATCCTGGTTGGGAGGTCTGCCATTTTCATGTTGTTTTTGCTTGATCATAACAAAAACAATTATTTGACACTAGAAGGTATTTATTTATTTTCTCAAACTAAAAAAAAGCTTCCATTTAAGATCAATTTTGATTTTTTGAATTTTCAAATTTAGTATTGATGTGATTCATATCTGTAGGAAAGGGAAAGATGCTTTAACAGAACAAAATTAGAATGGGGATTTGATCAATTCATACATCACAATACATTCAATGATCCCTCTAATGGGTTTCTATCTGTAAAGAAAGTATGAAAGGGAAAGCAGTGTTTAAACATGATTAAGGACGGCTTTACCTACAAGCACACTTGGAAATTAAATTGACAACTTTTCGAAATTAGATCAAGTTTGTCATGATTTCAGGAGTTTCAATGGTGGAGGTTACAAATGGTACAGTCAATCATATGTTTTGAATATATATTCCCTGTTACTTTTTAATTGACGTTGAACGAGAAAACACAAAGATTAAGAAATATAATTATTGTTTTGGGACTCTGCTGTTGATTATTTTACAGGAAGATGCAGCTATATCCTGAAGGCAAAGGCAATGGTATGTTAAGCTAAAGTTTTGACCATTGTATTTGTTGCAGCCAAAAACTGGTTCAGTGGCTCAAGTCAGGACTAGGGTTCAATGGCTAAGAAGATTGATACCTTGTATCAGCCGAATATGGGGTTTATAACTTAGGAAGGACGTTGCTGGCTGGGGTGCAGGCGGAGACTATGAATAAGAAGAGTCTTATATCGAATTTGGTAAGAAAAATGTGCATGTAACAAAGCAAGTAAATAAAATATAACAAGCTCATATGTGCAATAACTGACAGTATTTTCAACCTTACTCCATTTATTTTAACATTAGAATACAAATATAAATATCTACAAGGAACTGAAATTTAAAATGTTGTATATTAGACGATAAAAATTCGACACGTCAACTAATATATAAACCCGATATTAAAAAATGATGCGGAAATATCAATTTCCATATCTATAGGAGCGTTAGTTGTTAAACCTTTGAAATGTATAATGCCCAAAAATGCAATCATTGTCCTCCTATCAATTTCAACTATATGAGATATATAGTTTATGATCAAGACATCATCAAAAAAGGTAGATCCACTTGAGTGAGTTATAATGTTTTTTATTTTATAAGTTGTTCATAAAGAACCTCTCTGTTTAGTTAGAGGGAACAGTTCATCGGACAATCTCAAGGAGTAGGACTTCACTTCTTAAAACAATTCCAGGATACTCAGTTCATCGAACATGATGACGGATAGCTGGAGAAGCTTTAAACCTTCAATTGGGAAGATGCTCTGCACTACAGAATTACAGGAAAGATTGTGATAAGAGTCTCCTCATATAGAATTTGGGGGTAATAATAAATATATGTAACAAGGAAAAATTTTGACAAGAAAAAATATAGATACTAGTTCCAAATTTATTTGTCCTCTTTCTTTTTAATACTATTTTTGACCTTATTTTTTCAATACTACCCTCATTTAACTTTTTAAAAAAATCATTGAGAACAACATGACATACATTGAAAAAAATAACACTATTAACTTTAACATTGGAAGCAAAACTAAACTCCTTTTTTCCTCTCTCTCCCCTCTATTTTATTATTCTAAGAAAGAGTTGGGAGATTATTTTTTTTTTAAAAAAAGAAGAGAGTAGAGAGTAGTTAAGAGGTGGAGATAAATTTTTTTTTTCTTAATAGGCGTACTTTTAAACTAGGACAACTAAAATTGGACGGGGGAAGTATTATTTTCCACATTATCCATTCAAGACTTGTGCATACATTTTTAATTACATGATGAGTGACTGTACTATTTGATTGTTCAACCATACAAGTCCCATCTATTTGATGAACATGAATAACTGATGCACCATTTCAAATGGCCACCATACAATGTGGATTTCACCTCACCGCTATGTTTGTTTGCAAAGATTATAATTGGAATATGACTATTAATCCCAAGTGCCTTGTTTGTTTTCAAATTTAAATTTGAAACTATTAGTCTGGAGATTATAAAATGACTTAATAGTTTTGGCATTATAATTATAATTCTGGATCCTTGCAAAAAGCTAGTACAAGAAGATCTAGAACAGTAACTGGTTAAATAAACAGTAGATTAGCCCCCCAAATTTTTTTTTTAAAAAAAGGCAGTCCACACTTTAACAATGTATAATGATGGCTACTGAGTAAGACACTTGTTTGTAGAATCAAACAATGATAGACAGTTCAACCTTTTAGCCAGAAACAACTTTTAAGTATATGATCATTCAAGAAGTGTGAAACAACAGAAAAGAACTTCGCACAGAATCTATCAACAATCTGCTCCAGGATACTCGGTTTCTGCTGCTTTTTAGTGCTAATTATATAGTGCCAACAAAAGTATATCATATGCAGTTAAATGCATCTTACATGAATTAGCCGGCCAGCTTCACACTTTGCTATGAAGACGATCACTTAGATTTTGGCCTTGTGTACCCAAGATCAATTAACTTTTGCACCAGCTTCTTCTCAGCATTTACCTAAAAATCACATCAAATACCATTTGAAAATCACATCACCTTTCTAATTTTAAGACACGGGTAGAAATGCGTGTGACGCTGTTACTAGATAGAGTCGTTGAAACTTAAAATTGACATGTTTTGGAACACCCAAAAATGGAAAACATTTAAAATGGGATGAAGAGAGTAATGGTTTAAAGCAAATCTAATATGAAGCTGTGTATTATAAAGATACATGGTGAGAGAGAGAGAGATAACATGGATCAAACCTCAAGCATTGGGCTATCCTTTGGGATGTTACAAGCCAATATAACATTAAGACCGGTCTTTAAGACTGTAAGAAAGGTTGCAAGTCAGCAATGGACCTGAATAAAATATACTTAAAATGATTCCAAGTGAACAACTATATACCTATTCGACGAGCAATACCAGATCCAGTACTATCAGAAGCACCAGCAAGTAGTGAAGCAACACTGACTGTGTTGTTCTGTGCAAAACCATCAAAAAGTTGGAGGATGCTACTAATGGATAGTATATTAATATTATATATGTATATATCATATATGTATGAATAGACATGCATATGTATACGTATATTGATATGTATGCAAGCAAACATAAGGATATTTATAATTCTCTATGATGCAAGTATGATGATCAAGCATATGTAGGGTTTCTGCGCTTCATAATTCTTCTTTGCAAATACTATGCCCGTTTCTTCTTAATTGAGAGTGTGGTATCTAAGACAAAAAATCATTAGGAAGAAAGCAAAAAATTAATAATGAAAAACAAATAGATTAGTAAACTTACAGGCCGCGTAGGTGCAGCTGCATACAAATGCCCAAATTTGGCGGAATTGCAACCAATCCATGTGTATATCTGTCAGAAGTGCATGAGAATAAAAGGTTTGATTTGGAAGGAGTAATCACATACCAATTATAAATTGAAACATAACACAAGCAAAGAGAAGTGGAAATGAAGAAGAATAATTATTAGTTAATAAAAAGATGGCAACTATAAGGCCCCAAGAGCCCATAGAACCAGCATTAATCTTGTAGCTATTAATAAATGGTTCACTTCCTTCTAAAGTTAAAAGCTTTTTGTTAAAAATTAAAATATAAGTAAGTAATCTTCCATTTGCACTTTCTTTGGAACTCAAAAAAAATGAGTGAAAGGAAAAGGAAATAAATTAAGGATGAAAGAGGAAAACTTGGTCTACTCGGAAAAGATATAATATAAAGCACAGTGCTAAAAATGAAGTGTCATTGACAATAGTTTAGTTGTAATTTTATTAAACATTCATAAGTTTCAAATCCTTTCCCTTTCCATTGAACCTTCTGAGTTCTAACTCTTTAGTGATGAGTGATTTATGGATTTTCATGCTTATGAATCATCTTCACTGTCAAATTAATGTGCACCCATATTAACAAGAGTTCAAACTAATCTAAATGCTTCGAACTTCATTAAGAGATGTCCCAATTTGGTGCTAAACCATAAACAATGAAAGAAACGATATCAACAAACCAACATTCAAATTGGCGACAAAGTGATAAAATTTATAAAAAACAGAAGCAAAGATAATTACTTGACTAGAAACACCCGCATAATCAAACATCGAAATTTGAAATACATCTAAAACTTTCCATGCTAAGAAACAATTTTACAACATATACTGCCAATAAACCTGATTGGGAAGACGAATGATCTGAAAGTGGAGGGACATATCGTCCGAGACATCAGAGAAGCACGTGATTTGCACACCACCATCATCTCCATCTTTAATTTGTAAGCTGCTGCTGCTGCTGCTGCTGTTGTTAATTAGGGAGAATCCATTAGAAGTATTTTGA
The DNA here is from genome assembly GCA_020205615.1 of Panax quinquefolius. NCBI lineage: Eukaryota > Viridiplantae > Streptophyta > Magnoliopsida > Apiales > Araliaceae > Panax > Panax quinquefolius. The sequence goes on along the minus strand of CM035173.1, from coordinate 17,387,225 downwards.
GCTCCAATTTTCAAAAGATCCATTCCAGTGGTCAAAGCATCACCGGCTGATTCTTCTTCGGCTGACATTTGTATTTTGAAGAGGATTTCAATTTGAGCTGGCGTTCGAATTTTGGAGCTAAGCTACTTTCTCGTGGTTTGTCAAATTTTACTCCAATTTCTGTAGGGTTTTAGGAATTGGGGGTTTTCATGGAGTAAAATGACATGAAAAACATGTCTTATGGAGGTAAAATGACAGCTTATAGGGTTAAAAACATGAAAAAAAAGATCAATAATTTTATATTCCTGATTTTTTTTAAAAAGAAAAGAAAAAGATTGTCCAAATAAAAAATTATTTTACACAAATATAATCAATAATGATGATACTACTATATAGCTTCAAATTAAATAAATCAAACCTACCCCACCTACCCACGACCACCAACAACAGAGACTAGAGAGAGATGGTTCTATAGGTTAGAGCCCTCAAAAATAAAAATTTGGGTTGATTTTAGGTTACATAAAATAAATAGTTATAGGTCATTTAAAGAGCTAAAATCATATTATTTATATTTAATATGAGTTATGTGGTTTGGATTTAAATATTTATGAGTCAAATGCAAATCTACTTATTTTTTAAATTATTGTTTCAAACAAACTGATAAAACAAAATTATTAAGTAGATTAAAATACTGGATATATTCACGGGACGATCTTTCTTTTCAACTAACACTGTTAGTTAATAATTAAGAACATCAATTCCATCCCCTCTTCTTAATTTATCTTTATCTTTCTTTGATTTCTCTTAATTTCTTTGTATATATAATAACGTCTACTCTATTTTCTTGCTTCCTCCATCACTTTTCTCTCTTTAATTTCCTTGCTTTGAGAGCTATTTGAAAAGAGAAGAAATCCAATATTATAAATTAATATAGGTCAAAACTAGTTCCAATCCATATTTATAATTAATAATATGGGTTCAAAATTAAACCAATTCATAATCTAAAAATTAATTGACCAACCCAATAGATTCAAATAATTTTTATTAACTATATGATTCTCAACCTAAATTGTCAAGTCTATTTGGTTAGCTGTTTCCCCTTTCGATTGAAACTTGTCGCAAATTCTCCCCTATCGGCATAGATATGTTCACACTCAAAGTGAATATAGTTTGGAAAAGTATCCCAATGAAAATGCTTATTTATCTATTTATGTATATTTTATTTTTATTTTGAATATTAAAATATGAACCGTTATATTTAAAAGTAACATATAAAATATTTTTTTAATATTCATATAAAAGAGTAGAAGTAATTATAAAAAAAAGTTAGTCTAGACATGTTTGACGTAAAATTTAGTATTTGATTGAACAAATAATAGGATAATGATGGATCTGTATCGTTCAATAAAATAATCAACTAATAAAATACATGATTTATGCGCCCCCAAATTAGGTATCGTCACCCATCTTGGATAATGCACTTACATGGTACATAAATTCAAATACAACTTACTAATATAAGCGTAGGTATGCAATCTGACATAAAGCGTGAGTTTGAATACAAATATTATCTACTAGATATTATACTGAACTCGAAAGGAGTCCTCATTACAACTATTATCACACTATTTCACGAAATAGTGAGGACTACTAATCTTATCCTCGGACCATTACTTACGTTCCCAGGCTAAATCCCGGTATGTTCTTCTCATTTCACGAAGAGAACGGTGAAAGAAAAGGGTGAGCTCAACTAGCCCGATGAAAATATTATGACTAAGATAATGCGAATAAATTATCATTAGCCTTGAATGATGTTAAGCGATAAAATACAATAGAACAACCGGTTTAACTGCGGTGGAATAAGCAATCCATTAAAAGAGTCAGTAGAGAATAAAGTCTACTATCTTTTAGGTTTTAAAGGTTTTCATCAATTTTTATCATTTGAGACTCGACAATAAATAAACCACCACATCTAATCATCCACATGCACCCGGTCGAGAGATTTTCATCAAATTATCAATGGTCAAATGACTATCTTAAGAATCACCCCAGTCATAATCATACCAAAAACTATCCATCATTTGCATTCAGAGCCCTTTGAGGACTTTTGTCACATCATTTATATCAAGTCGTGATTATCTTAGAATGATCCACAGTCATAAATCATACTAAGTTCATCTATGCTTGTAAGCGAAGATAACATAATATAACATGAGGATGATGATGATGACATAATAATTCAATAAAACAAGTTCAAAATTATTTAATCCATGAATTATTAACGTCCAAATTATCGACATAATCTTTGTTTTAAATAGAGTAAAATTCAAGAATGATCGGAAGAATATTTCCATGAAAAGATCTTTGGATGAAGCATGAAATATCGAGGATATTCTACTAATTTCATGGAGTATAGAAGTCAAAGTTTTAACCAATTTGGGTATAATAAAGAATGGAATAACAAAAGAAATCACCGTGCATGCGGTACTTGGCATGAGGCGAGGTTATTCAACGAGAATAATAATAACGGAACGGTCGGGTGAAATTCACACGCAAGCGGGGATGTTCAACGAATAATAATAAAGATGGAACCGGATCCGGTGTAAAACACGAGATAGGATATTCAGCAGAATGATAAAAACGGGAACCAGTCGGTGTAAAACCTGCGAGACAGGATGTTCAGCGAGAATAATAAAAAGCGGAACCGGTCCGATGTAAAACACCTGAGCGGGATGTTCCAATGAAATAATAGAAGAATGTCACCAAGTATAGGGTAAACCGCGTATCTGAGTTATTCAATGAGAATAATAAGCAATGGAATAACATAAGGATTTCACCAAGTATAGGGTATCTGGCGTATCTGAGGTTATGTATAGGGTATGCCACTTTTACGAGTTATTCAACGAATAATAATGAATGGAATAACGAAGTTCTCTTCGAAGAAGAATAATAACACCCACTTACGTAAAAAATAATATCCCTATAGAAGTAATATAAAGTAGTGAAGAGCGAATACTCTTCTTCTTTCTATAATTTTCTCTCTATAAACTTCTCTCTATAATTTCTCTCTCTAGAGTTTCAATGAATTAAATAAGAAAATAATGAAGGAATGAGCTTATTTATAGGAAAATGGAATGCATAGTAACTAATCCATGAGCGGTCCAGTTGATTTACTTTAATCGGCGGTCCATATTTAAAAGAAAAATCTTTTAAATAAAATATAATATATTCTATTTATATAAAAACATTTTACTATGCAAACCTTTATGCAATACTTATACGAAACACTTATACAAAAAACACTATCTGACACTATCGTAATAAAATATAATATATTACATTTATAGAATAACTTTAATAAAGTATTCTATTTTATATAAAAAGATGTTTACATTTTATTACGTTAATAATACGAATAAAACAAAAGCGTCATTATCATTATAATAATTCATATTATTAATCGACGATAATGGAATCAAAGCGAGTGACTTCTCACATAAGCATCGATAATCGATCTGGTGTGTCTTCTTATCGACCACACGTATTCTTTTGTACTTTTACTAAAGAGTAGTTCAACGATGTCAACGGTAAAACTTCCATGCGTTATTTTAATAAAATATTTTTGTCGTTTTCTCGATCAAATGATAATAATTACATTGTGGGGTCCACCATGATTGGTAGTTATGCGAATATTCCTGCTAAATAGAATATTCCCAGACCAATCGAATATAATATAACCACTTGCATACTTTGCAAAATTTATAAATACTACCCACAATATAATATTATCTCAAATTCACACCATAATATAAAAAATTATTTTGACAAAATTTAAATCTTTATTGATAAAATCTGGGGTCTCACAATCTCCCCCCTCCATATGAATTTAGCCCTCGAAATTAGAATGCGATACTGACAGTATGATAAAGAGATGAGGATACCTTGAATACCTTTATCGTTTAAAAATATTAAATTCATCTTTGAAATCGCTTGAAAGCTATTCATTAACAATTCATCTTTTGCCTTTCTGAATAAAAAGATATACAATTTATAAAACCAATAATGCTAAGACGCGACTTAATAGTATCACGACCACGAATTATCCATACCCTTTTTGGCGAGGATATTCGTGTTTTCAATCTGATTATGATTATCTGAAAACAATCCACGGTCGTAATCATACCAAGTCCATCTATGCTGCGTAAGCCCACGAGATGACTTTGAGCGCATCCATGAATTAATATTTCATTCTTTGAGACTCATTTCGATAATTAATCCACATCATCGAATCATCCACATCTTCTGGGCCGAGGATATTCATTAGTATCACGACCACAAATTATCCATGCACTTCTGGCGAAAGATAATTGTGTTTTCAATTACGGTTATGATTATCTTAACAATCCTCAGTCATAATCATACCAAGTCCATCTATGCGTAAGCCATGATGACTTTGAACGCATCCATGAATTAATATTTCATTCTTTGAGACTCATTTCGATAATTAATCCACGTCATCGAATCATCCACCTTTTACGGGCGAGGATATTCATTAGTATCACGACCACAAATTATCCATACACTACTGACCAAAGATAATTGTGTTTTCAATTCTGATTATGATTATCTTAAACAATCCACAGTCGTAATCATACCAAGTCCATCTATGCTGCGTAAGCCGAGATGACTTTGAACACATCCATGAATTAATATTTCATTCTTTGAGACTCAATTTCGATAATTAATCCACATCATCGAATCATCCACCTTTTCTACGGCGAGGATATTCATTAGTATCACGACCACAAATTATCCATGCACTACTGACGAAGATAATTGTGTATTCATTAATATCACGACCACAAATTATCCATGCACTATGACGAAGATAATTGTGTATTCATTTACTGATTATGATTATCTTAAATAATCCGTGGTCATAATCATACCAAGTCCATCTATGCACTTCTGAGACCACGAGATGACTTTCAACGTAATATAAACATGAGGATAATGATATAAAGAATCGATCAAATGAGATAAAGGATAAATATTAAACATTTATAATATAATTTATCCGATTCAAGAATATCCCCATGTTATCAATCATTTAATAATCTCATAATCTAATAACATTAATATTATAACAATATTTTAATCACTTCTTAAATTTATAAACAATTTATCTTAATTGTTTACACTTTACCATATAATGCATTTAATCATTCAAAAATGCCATACTCATAAGATATCATCACCAATTATCAAATCCTCTCAAAAAATATGCATATACTCTATATATAGGATTCTCTAGCCATAAAATCCTATTTTTCACTTTGTTTCTTCACATAACATATTTAACTCATATGTTAAGTAACTAAACTATTTTCATGAAAAATACCAAATCAGCCCCAAAAATATTTCTTTTACGGGATTTAGCATAATATAGTCCCATAATGAAAATATATTTTTTCTCGAATTTTAAAATTCATTTACTATTTTTCAAAAATCAATTTCCATTAATTCCTTAAGAAATTAGCTACCTCAAGTTTAACTCCAAAAATTCCCAAATCTTGGCAGGACCTTACACATGTTAGCGTGAGCTTCGGTTTAAATTTCATGGTCATCGGAGTTATAGAACTCAGGTTATAGCGTTTTTAAATCGGAAAAACCTAAATATTGAAATAGTCATAACTTGCTCATTTTAAGTCGAGAATGAGCTCATTTTTGGACAGGAGATACTTTATACCATATACTTTCATGTCCCAAAAGGCCAGAATTTTCTCTCATAATTTAAGTGGCCTAAACAGCCTCTCTAAAATCATGGCGTAAGCTTTTTTAGGTTTTTGCAGCTTTGCACTCCTTTGCTAAAATCAGTCCACACAAAAATCTACAACACCTTTTCCAGTAATTCCACTTGGATTAGTTAGGTAACTCATAGATCTAACTCTAGGACTTGACCACATTCAAAAATTCAAAATATAATAGGAGATATGGTCAATTGAATTTCATATTCGTTTTCACCAAAATCGATTTTCAACTCTTTGTGATTTCTAAGAAACTTTCATGTTTTCACATACCAACCAACATAACTCATCATAAAACTTACTAATACTTCATATACCCATGATTTTCATTATTCCAATGCTTTTATTATGACTTTCATCATAAACCACGTAAAGCTGATTCATTTAGTTGAAGAAATATTTGAGGTTTAAGAAATGGGTTTTTATCTTTGGGGTCATACAAAATTCGATTTCACGCTCTAGGGTAGGCTAGAAATCTTCAAGAATCGTCAAGAAATTTATTAATGATAGAAATATCATTCAAAAGCTATTACTCTCATCCAAGACTTGGATAGTACGTCACATTAATACTGAGCTGTGACTTACATCCCTAACCTAGATAACACCTCACAATGATACCTATAAACTTGCCATCTTCATTCACGATGTCGCCTCTGAAAGTCGGCGGCTTGGTGCATTCCACACAAGAAGTCAACAACGAAAGGTTCGGGGCTCTTTACTTATGGCTTGATATGACAATGATTAACTTTAGGATTTGGTTACTTTGAATTAGTATATGGGGTTGTTATAAATATAAAAGCTAACAACCTTCGAAAAGCATGATGAGTAGTTAACCAATTGACTTCAAAAATCACATCAAAGGCAAATATTTTCAAAAAGATAAGATCGACGAGTAGCGTGAAAATGTTTATTTGAATTAAACAAGATTTAAAAATAGTAAGCGATAACGAAGGCTCCTCTTAGCGAAGTTTCAACCATAAGTCAAAGTTTAACTTCTTGGTCAAATTCAAGCGTTGAATGCAACTAGGTGAAATAAAAGAGTGGGTAGAAGCGGTATCTAACACGGTATAGACTTATGAGCTTACGATTAACTTACCGTGATAATTTTATTCGGGTTCCTCGTCACGAGAAAAAAAAACTCTCTCTCTTAAACTCTAAGCTTTGGTTTATGCAGGGATGACCTTTGGTGCCTCCATCCTAGTTGAATTTGTCTTGATGGCAACAAAATCGAGCTAAGTGACCTTCTCTTCCACAATTATAACATGCTTTGAATGGCGTAGGCGCGATCCGGTGATGTCCCTCTCCTCGCATTTGAAGCATATATGGGTGGTCGTTCTTCTTCCTTTGAAACGGGTCTTTGGTCTTGGCGTCTTTCCATCATTGTTGAATCTCCTTTTCTTGAAATGTCCATTCTTATTATTTTGGCCTGATTACCATAAAGTGGTTACCATATCTGGCTTTGTTGATTTCCTCCACGCTTGTTGTCACCGCTTGATGACTACTCTCATTGATATTATAATTTTGCTTGCATTTTCTCTTTTTAGTTCGTTGACTCGTTATCGCGCTCCCTTAATGAGCCCTATTTACAACATCTGAATAAAAACACGGTTTATGAGAAATAAGATGTTGGCGTATCTCCGACTTCAAACCTCTTAAAAACATTAGCGTCATTCTCTTCATTATCCACCAGAGTGGAATATTAATCGTGATAACTCATAAATTTTGCCTCGTGTTGCGACACGGTCGTATTGTTTTGTTCCAACTTGATAAACTCCACCTCCTTCATGTGGCGAATACTTTCGGGAAAGTATTTGTCGTTGAAACGACTCTGGAACTTCTCCCAAGATATCTTGATCTGAATGGGTTGAGTCGTTTCTGGAATTCCACCAAGATGTCGCCTCTCCGCGCTATGACATAAAAGCGGAAAGGAACCTTTTGCTCCTCGGAACATCCCAAGACATCAAATATCTTGGTAATCTGCTTTATCCATGCTTAGCGGAAGTGGTTTTGGCTCTCCCTTAAACTCCGGTGGTCCCAACTCCTTGAATTGTTTAGCGGTGACCGCAGAGAGTTTCAGTGTTTCCACCTACGTTTTGAGCGAAAGTCGCTTTTACTTTGATGTTGCATGAATTCTAAAAACCTTTTAAGCGTCTGAAATCGTTAGTCGATTGATCGGTGTTGTTGTTTTTACGGGAGGATTATCGCCATCCTGTTGTACATTGTTACGATTATTGATCATGGAGAATCAGCGGTCTCCACATGCTCCATTCTTATTCTCAACATTCTCGGATGCCATTTTCAAATCTTGCCATAAAATAAGGGTTAATTAACGTATCACATATTATCCTATACTACGTGAGCCAATTAAATACCAAATAAATTTAGGTAGGTCATCTTAGCGAAAAATTCCCGTCTCTCCCTCTAGTACTATTCTCACATCTTAGCGGGGATCGTATCCTAAGCTCGATACCAAGCTGGCGCCCCAAAATTAGGTATCGTCACCCATCTTGGATCGCCACTTACATGGTACATAAATTCAAATACTGACTTACTAATATAAGCGTAGGTATGCAATCGACATAAAGCGTGAGTTTGAATACAAATATTATCTACTAGATATTATACAAACTCGAAAGGAGTCCTCATTACAACTATTATCACACTATTTCACGCGAGAATAGTGAGGACTACTAATCTTATCCTCGGACCATTACTTAGTTCCCAGAGCTAAATCCCGGCTATGTTCTCATTTCACGAAGAAACGGTGAAAGAAAGGGTGAGCTCAACTAGCCCGATGAAATATTATGACTAAGATAATGCGAATAAATTATCATTAGCCTTCAACGATGTTAAGCGATAAAATACAATAGACAACCGGTTTAACTGCGGTGAATAAGCGATCCATTAAAAAGTCAAGTAGAGAATAAAATCTACTATCTTTTAGGTTTTAAAAGGTTTTCATCAATTTTTATCGGCGAGACTCGACAATAAATAAACCACCACATCTAATCATCCACATACCACGGTCGAGGATTTTCATCAAATTATCGATGGTAAATGACTATCTTACCGAATCACCCACAGTCATAATCATACCAAAAACTATCCATCATTTGCATTACTGACCCTTTGAGGACTTTTGTCACATCATTTATATCAAGTCGTGATTATCTTAGAATGATCCACAGTCATAATCATACTAAGTTCATCTATCTTGCGTAAGCGAAGATAACATAATATAACATGAGGATGATGACAATGACATAATAATTCAATAAAACAAGTTCAAAATTATTTAATCCATGAATTATTAACGTCCAAATTATCGACATAATCTTTGTTTACGTGAGAGTAAAATTCAAGAATGATCGGAAGAATATTTCCGTGAAAAGATCTTTGGATGAAACGCAAATATCGAGGATATTCTACTAATTTCATGGAGTATAGAAGTCAAAGTTTTAACCAATTTGGTATAATAAAGAATGGAATAACAAAAGAAATCACCGTGCATGCGGTGCTTGCGCATAGACGCAGAGTTATTCAACGAGAATAATAATAACGGAACGGTCGGTGAAATTCACACCAAGCGGGATGTTCAACCGAATAATAAAAAGATGGAACCGGATCCGGTGTAAAACACATGATAGGATATTCAGCGGAATGATAAAAAGGCGGAACCGGTCGGTGTAAAACACACGTAGACGGATGTTCCAACGAATAATAAAAAAAGCGGAACCGGTCGGTGTTGTAAAACACATGACGGGATGTTCCAGCGAGAATAATAGAAGAATGTCACCAAGTATAGGGTAAGCCAGCGTATACTGAGTTATTCAATGAGATAATAAGCGATGGAATAACATAAAGTTTCACCAAGTATAGGGTATCTGGCGCGTATCTGAGTTATGTATAGGGTATGCCACTTTTACGAGTTATTCAATGAATAATAATGAATGGAATAACGAAAGTTCTCTTCGAGAAGAAAAGAATAACACCCTTACTAGTAAAAAATAATATCCTGAATAAAAAGTAGTATAGAAGTAGTGAAGTAGCGAATACTCTTCTTCTTTCTATAATTTTCTCTATATAACTTCTCTATAATTTCTCTCTACAGAGTTTGATGAATTAAATAAAAAAATAATGAAGGAATGAGCTTATTTATAGGAAAATGGAATGCGTAGTAACTAATCCATGAGCGGTCCAGTTGATTTACTTTAATCGGCGGTCCGTATTTAAAAGAAAAATCTTTTAAATAAAATATAATATATTCTATTTATATAAAAACATTTCTTATCTGAACACTTTGCAACACTTATCTGCAAACACTATTGCAAAACACATACGACATAATAAAATATAATATATTATTTATAGAATAACTTTAATAAAGTATTCATTTTATATAAAAAGATGTTTACATTTTATTACGTTAATAATACGAATAAAACAAAAAGCGTCGTTATCATTATAATAATTCATATTATTAATCGTGATAATGGAATCAAATGGTGACTTCTCACATAAGCGTCGATAATCGATCTGGTGTCTTCTTGTATGCACCACCCTGCGTATTCTTTGTACTTTTACTACTAGGTAGTAGTTCAGCGATATCAACGGTAAAAACTTCCGCCGTTATTTTAATAAAATATTTTTGTCGTTTTCTCGATCAAATGATAATTACATTATGGGGTCCACCAATGATTGAGTAGTTATGCGAATATTCCTAACTAAACCAAGAATATTCCCAGACCAATCGATATATAATATAACCACTTGCATACTTTTGCAAAATTTATAAATACTACCCACAACTATAATATTATCTCAAATTCACACCATAATATAAAAAATTATTTTGACAAAATTTAAATCTTTATTGATAAAATCTGGGGTCTCACATCAAGGGGTATTCAACCACTAATAAGTGGTCATGTCCAAGATTTTTTATTTAATTTTAAAACATTAGGTTGTCAAGGTTGACCATTTGATAATTTGGTGGTTTCTTTGCCTTTTAAGAAAAAGTATTAATACATGTTTTATTAATGCCAAAAAACAGAAGAAGAAAAATATTAATAAAATCGATTGCATACTTTTTTTTTTTTTAAATAATTGAAAACTGTTTAATAAATATTGAGTAAGGTAATGGGCCTAAATATTGTTTTTAAGAAATGTGTAAATCTTATTCTTGATAACTACTACATGTAATCTATATATTTAGAAACCAATAATCCCTTTCTCAAAAAACAAACACCTTCCAAATATACCATTACAAACACATGATTTTCATACACATGATTTTCATCAATTAATTAATATGGAAAGAGTATTAATCAACTCGACCTACGTGTAATAATTACTAATTCCGTTCTTAAAAGATTGTCGTTTAAAGTTTTGACACATGAATTAAAAAAATATCATTTATCAAGTAAAATTTATTTGAAATTTCATCACTACCCCTTTATGGAAAGTTGAAAACTATTAATACAAGGGAGAGAATTTCTTAGGACAATCAGAGAAGGTAAAGGTAATATAGGAAAGTAAATAATTTATTCTTCTTAAAAATTGTAAACGACAAATTTTTTAGAATAATTTTTTTTTTCTAAAACAACAATCTTTCAGGAACGGAAGGAGTAATTAATTAAAATTAACTTTATACTCATCCCGATAATTTTTCCGAAAACATTGTCAAAGTGCATACTCTACCTAATTATAGAAGTCAGAGTCAGAGGACAGAGGGGTTGGTAAATTACCGGAAACGGGCTATAACAGGTGAAAACGCGTCGGTCTCCGCCCCCGACTGCTAGACGGCTGAAATTAAAGCGTAAAATGGGGCGAAAAGACATGAGCCGTCGATCTAGATCGACCCAACACAACGGAATGAATCTAGACCAAACTTCGAGGCAAAAGGACCCTTCCTGGCCTATAAAATGAGCACCTCCATGCCTTGAACATTTGCCATTCTCAGACCTTGCTTTGAGGAGATAGTACCAATTCTCAACCATTACTTCTACCCTCTCTCTTCAAGGTACTGAATTTCTACTTATGCTTTTATTATGCATTTGAAGTAGCTTGGTGCTTTTAGTAGAATTGTTCATAGATCTGAGATTTATTGCCTAATAATGATTCTTTATGGTTGAACAAGTAAATAGTTGTGGAGTTCAAACGTAGTGGATTTGTTTTTTCATTTTGAAGTTATCATCCTTTTCATTAAAGAACGAATTTTATTGAATTTGCTGGATTTCTTCGCAATTTGAAGTGTTAACTTTTACATGTTTAATGCTACTCTGCTATTAATTGATCTGAAGTAGTTCAAATCTTCTAGACTAATTCAATTTTTTGTCTTTTAATTAGCACAAATGGTTTTTGTCTGGTGCCTTCAGGATTTATATCATTTTACGGGCTATTTTAAGCATTGAGCTGAATTCTTGCAGATCTGGTGTTTATTATTAATTAAAATTTTGTTCTCTTCGCTCATTTTCTATGATGAAGATTAATATATTTTCTCTGTTTTATTAGCACCTTATGAGTTTAATCATATGTTGTAGTGTTATTTGAGACTAATTATAGTTTGTTGACCTGTAACTTTATTCAATCAATGCTTATCAAGATCCAAGTGTGTGACTATTCCTAATAAACGTTAGGTGGAACATTCAAATCTTGCTAACATTCATTTTCAAGAGTTCAAGATTGTGAAAACACTTTAACCTAATTAGTTAGATCTTGCTTTGGTCGGAAATAATTGTTGCTCAACAAAAATCACTTCTTTACACATTTACCTTTAATTTATTGATGCAATATCTGATGGGTTATTAGCTGCATTTCTTTACAGAAATGGAAACCTTTTTGTTCACATCCGAGTCTGTCAATGAGGGACACCCTGACAAGCTTTGTGACCAGATCTCAGATGCAGTCCTTGATGCCTGCCTAGAACAGGATCCCGAGAGCAAGGTTGCATGTGAGACTTGCACCAAGACTAACATGGTCATGGTCTTTGGAGAGATCACCACCAAGGCCAATGTCGATTATGAGAAGATTGTGCGTGACACCTGCCGTGCAATTGGATTTGTATCTGATGATGTAGGTTTGGATGCTGACAACTGCAAGGTCCTTGTTAACATTGAGCAGCAGAGTCCTGATATTGCCCAGGGAGTCCACGGTCATCTGACCAAGAAACCTGAGGAGATTGGTGCCGGTGACCAAGGACATATGTTTGGTTATGCCACTGATGAGACCCCTGAGCTGATGCCTCTCAGCCATGTTCTTGCAACCAAGCTTGGTGCTCGCCTCACTGAAGTCCGCAAGAATGGTACTTGTGCATGGCTAAGGCCTGATGGTAAAACCCAAGTGACTGTAGAGTACCACAATGAAAATGGTGCCATGATCCCCATCCGTGTCCACACCATCCTCATCTCGACTCAACATGATGAGACTGTTACAAATGATGAGATTGCTGCTGATCTCAAGGAGCATGTCATTAAGCCAGTTGTTCCGGAGAAGTACCTAGATGAAAAGACCATTTTCCACCTTAACCCATCTGGCCGGTTTGTCATTGGTGGACCTCATGGTGATGCTGGTCTAACTGGCCGCAAGATTATCATCGACACTTATGGTGGGTGGGGTGCTCATGGTGGTGGTGCCTTCTCTGGTAAAGACCCAACCAAGGTGGATCGTAGTGGTGCCTACATTGTCAGGCAAGCTGCAAAGAGCATTGTGGCCAATGGGCTTGCTCGTAGGTGCATAGTGCAGGTTTCATATGCTATTGGTGTTCCTGAGCCTTTGTCCGTTTTCGTAGACACATACGGCACAGGAAAAATTCCTGACAAAGAGATTCTCCAGATTGTGAAGGAAACCTTTGACTTTAGACCAGGGATGATCTCTATCAACCTTGACCTTAAGAGGGGTGGCAATGCCAGGTTCTTGAAGACTGCTGCCTATGGCCATTTTGGAAGAGAAGACCCCGATTTCACATGGGAAGTGGTAAAGCCTCTCAAGTGGGAAAAGGCTTAAGTTTACCGGTGGTTTCAAGTAACAGAAATTACCTTCATTTTTTTTTTTTGGTGCTGTGGTTGCCTATTTGGCATGTGTTTGTTATTAAATCTTCTGTTTTCTATTTGTCCTGAAGGATTTGTCTTGTGATTCTACATATAGCAAGTACCGACTTCAAAAACACTGAAAGCTTTTAATTGTTTCTAAATGTCTATTTTGCCCCTGAAAATAATAATAGTATTTTTTTCTAAATGATTCACTTGCTTCTTAGCACAGTAGTTTGCAACAAAATGAGCTCTGTTTCCTATTTTGAAAACTGGGAATGAAAACAATATTACTATAGCAAATAAGCGCTCTCGTTATGAAATGTATTAATTCTTGATACAACAATACTTATTACCTTACGAAGGGATTCATTCATAAGCTCACTTATTATCAACAATGCGGCTGAAAGGCACCAAAACAGAGTAATTTTTCTTTTGAACTGGGTATATCTGCTTATTGATTTGATGAAACTTAATCAAGCAAAATGAATAAACTTCTTTCATCACCGCAGACTCGATTCAGATATTTTTGCAGTAAGATGTATAGCTGTTGTATTGCTTTGTTTTAATTTCTGGTGTGTATCATTTCTTTGAAGAGAAGATTGGTTTTTGTTTTTTTGTACCTTGATTGTTGTTTATTTCTGATTTTTAAGTATATTATTTTATTGGGTGAATTGGTATTTAATTATTTATTTCGACTCCTTGTAATTTATATTCAATTTGAACACCAGTTATCCAAGAAAAGAAAGAATACCAAGACATTTCCTCGTGAGAAATCAAATATTGAGGGACAAGAAATCTACATCCCTCTTATCCTCTTAATAAGGGCAAAATACATTTCTGTTATATTAAGTTCTACTTTTTTCATAATTAAGCTTCTAAACTAATTACACTTGCACATCTATTACATCAAGTATCTAATTTCACACAATGTCCCCCAATTTCAATTTCTGGTTAAAATTGACCAGAATACCTAATTTTTCGGTAAGGTAAGTATTTTCATACGGTTTGATCGAATTAAAATACAATTTGACCAAATTAGAAAAAAAAATAATCTATTTTTCCTTTGATTACTGTCAAATTCTTGTACCATTTTCCCTCTATACGGTTAATAAATAGAATAATAGAGAAGGAGAGAGAACAGAACCAAAGCAGGAGAGAGGAAGAGAAACTAACCAATGACAACCATGCTTTGTCAATGTAGTTTTTCAATTGCACTTAGGACTGCCAATTCCGACTTTAACCGTGGTAGAAGGTTCTTTGCTTGCTAATTTATTGGGAATAATTTCTTTAATTCTATTATGAGATCGGTGATGTTATCTACAAGTTGTTATCTAGATTGATACCATGACTATTGAAAGTGCCAATTCAGTGTATTTTGGCCGCAAGTAAGACCTGCAGCCAAGTCAATTCACTTTATTCTAATCGCAAATAATGACTATATGATCGGTAAGTCACGAATCTACAATCGTTAAGTCAAGACTCTACAATCATTTAGTAGAATACCGTTTCGTAAAGACTGAAATCACTCTACTATCTGAGTATTCGCTCTACAATCTGAAAATTTATTTTATGTTTTTACATTGAAAATCAAAACAACAAAAATAGTAGAATAATTTAGTCCCTTGTGCTTCAAGTTACTATCATATATTTCACCAAGCGAAACAAGCTTACATTGTTCATAAAGTATGTCCAAAAACAACTTTCACATCAATAAAAACCGAACTTACCAAAATATCATTGTGTGACAATTAAACATGAACAATAACAAAGCTTACAAAGCTATCATTGATTACATAAACCAAACTTACAAAATTTACAAATTGTTCATCCATGCAAGAATAATAGTAAGCATTAAAAAGTTACTTCTTCTGTCCTTTTGTCTTTGATGATCCTAACTCCATCCCCATTTTATGGAACTTCAACAGACTCATCTCTTTCCATTCAACATAATCAAAATATCTGCACTTCCCATTCTGGTACTCAATTGTATTGAACATTTTATCATATAACATTTTTATAGTAAACACATGATCATCTTCATCAAGTTCTGAATACAAAAAAAAACACTATGACTATAAAGCAAAATAAATAAATTAAAATTCATGAAATTTCATAAAATTAAAGCACCCAAGATCCTATTCTTCAACATCTAGTACTATCTGCATGTGCGTGTGCGTGTGTCCGTGTACGTGTGTGTATATATATATATATTATGACAGTAAGCACACTATAATACACAAAAAGACGATTAATATGTGACTATGGAGAAATGCACCATTAAAATAAACTTTACATATAAAGTAAGATGTAAAGTTCATTACACAAATTCCTAGACTTATTATAGAAAGAATACGAACAACATACCTCCATATAAAGGACTTTAAAACTCATCAAAAACTTATAATCTCAATGTCCACATGATAGAAGAAGAGGAAAATCGATTTTGCTTTTGATAGGCTTCTTCACTCACTCAATTTGATCGGGCAAAGGTTGAAGATGAAAAGGGGAAGTAAATGTTAGGTTATATATATACACACACCGTATGTTTAGTAATATACAATATTAAATTATTATTTTTTTTAACAAGTCAATCGTAACCGGCTATGATCAAAGCGTTTAAACCCAATGGTCCTACCGGGTTGTCATTCGGATAGAGTATTCAGGCCAGGCCTATTTCAATCGAAAATTGAGATTGGGGGAGGAAAATTGTGTGAAATTAAGTATTTGACGTAATTTATGTGTAAACCTAATTAGTTTAAAGTCCGAATTATAAAGAGAGTGAAACTTGATGTAACAAAAATGCATTAGATTTTGGCGTTTGGAGTTTTGAAGAATGTAAAGGGCACAAGTGGTTAAATGAGTAGATGCTATATAGTACTGAAGAGATCTTTTCTCAAAATTTTTCATATTCATATTCATCCACTTAAATTTTGACACATAGTCTCTTACTTAACACTAATTAATACTAAAATTAAATAAAAGGACGTGTCAAAATATAAGTGGAGGGACACAAAGGGGACAGAGAATTTGGGGACAGAGACTAGTGTAGCTGCACCCATTTGAACACTCGATGGCCATTTTCAGAATTAGTCTTCAATTTGAAATTCAACATTTTTTCTAAAAAATAAAATTGGAAACGTACAAAATTTGTGGTATTGAGTATTGTCAGCCTCCTTGTAGGCTGTAGCTATTAACTTTCCCCAAAAAGAACAGAACAGAACAGAACAGAACCGAACCGAACCTTCAAGCAAAGTGGAACTGCTTCACTCACAAAATTATTAGATGAATATTTCAATCCCTTAATATATTCATTTGTCATTTGTATTTGAGACCAAAAGTCAAACTAGATAACTCACTTTCACTCGCGGAGATGTTTTTGTTTCAGGATGACCCTGTCCACTTTGCTAAACGCCCTTGCAGGAAAGCTAGACAAATCACTCAAGGTTATTAGTTATTATTTTCTCATATTATTTCCTAAGCTAATTTTAAGCTCATGGAATAAGAGTTTCCATTTATAGCAGTAACTAATATTCGTTAGCCATTTGCTGATAACGAATGCAATAAAAACGTTGTAAATGGCTATTGTAAGGCTGTAAAATAAATAAACAGTTCAGACTCGATTCGATTCGTACTCGAACTCGACTCAAAATATAAATGAGTCAAATATGAATATATTTTAAAGTTCGATAAATTATTCGAACCTCCTTAAATTGTAATTTTCTATTAATACTCTGATCATATTCGTTTGAAAAGTTCAAACTGCTTGAGCTCGATTCGGAATCGTACACGACTCGGTAGCTAAATGAGCCTCAATCAAACCTTATTTTATACTCGATAAATTTTGTGAACAGCAACTCAATACTCGGATCGAGTCGGTTCGTTTACACCCTTAACTATTGCAACTAAGATATCATGTATAAATTCATGAAGAAGCTCGAACCGGTAATCTCTCTCTCACACACACTCACACACACGCACGCACACACATATAACAATAACAAAGTAAACTGATGTAACATTAACTCATTAATACCTTAATTCTGTTATTCTCGTACTACTGTCCAACAATTTTTATTACATGTTTCTGCTCAGGTCGGGGGAAATATCTTACAATGATGAGAAATTGGAAAATCTTAGACCACAGGAAACATCAGCTTACATAAGCCAATACAACTTGCACTTACCTGAGATGACAGTAAGAGAAACAATTGATTTATCTGCCCGTTGCCAAGGTGTTGAAAGTAGGAAAGGTACTCTTTTCTTGCTCAACAAAATAATACCAGATTTATGAGCTCCAGGCTTTCAGCTTGATATTGCAGAAATCAGTTAACTAACAAGTCGGTCTCTCTGTGAAGAACTAATGGTGGAAATAAGTAGAAGAGAGAAGCAGGCAGGAATTGTACCTGAACCAGACATAGACACATACATGAAGGTAATTATTAGATGTTCATTAGACCACAACGTCATTCACATGTACCTATTTTCTGACAAAAAAAAAACGTCTATCTCTATTAATAGGCAATATCAGTCAATGGACTAGAGAGAACCCTTCAAACAGATTACGTTTTAAAGGTAAATAGCAGAATTTCAAAAAAGAAATGCAAGCATGAAACAAAAGGTTTGGGACAACATGATTATAGTCTATCAAATTATATGAGAAACCTGATTTGACTGCATTTTGTTCTCATCTGTTGTTGCTTCTCAGATACTTGGACTGGACATTTGTGCTGATACATTTGTTGGTAGCGCTATGAGAAGAGGCATATCTGGCGGTCAGAAGAGGAGGCTAGCAACTGGTCAGTGAATGAACAACTTCACACAAAATTACTAGAATAACATTAAGCTTTATGCTGTAGGGCAATGAGAAATAAATCAGTAGATGCTTAAAGATATATGAGTATCATTGTGCCCGATAGCAGTAGAGAGAATTGATACCTTACTGATAACAAGATATGGCATAGAACTTTCCAAAATAAAGGATAATGACCCCCTAAAAGGAAAATGTGGGCAAACATTTCCTGGTAACAGGCTCACTTGCATCATTAATATACTGATCTTATCCAGCCTCAAGATTCCAGTCTTGTTCAAACAAGGGCTAATATTTTAGCAAAAAAAAACAAGGGCTAATATAAGAAATGTTATTAACATATATCAGATAATAAGAGCAAGATTTATTGGGTTTAATTGATAAGTAAACGACAAATTAGAGGTCTCATCCCCGGTATAGCAATATACAGTGCATAAAAAATGTCATTTAACTCGGTTCAATGGCTGCATCTTCTTTCCCTGCATTGCAATTAAACTCCTAGTACACGGGGATCGTTCCTTACAGGGGAAATGATTGTTTCTACGAGAAGAGTGTTCTTTATGGACGAAATCTCAAATGGTTTGGATAGCTGCACAACATTTCAGATTGTCACTTGTCTTCAGCAATTAGTGCACATCACAGATGTAACTGCATTTATCTCACTACTTCAGCCAGCACCAGAAACCTTTGATCTTTTCGATGATATAATCTTATTTGCGGAAGGAAAAATAGTATACCATGGACCTCGAACTGATGTCTTGAATTTCTTTGGGGGCTGTGGTTTCAGGTGCCCAGAAAGGAAAGGTGTTGCTGACTTTCTTCAAGAGGTACATTAATTCAGTCCCAGTCAGCAGTATACATTCTATATATTCTCTCAGTTCATCTTTTCACATACATAAAATACATGCAGGTGACCTCTAGAAAGGACCAGGAACAGTACTGGTACAATTCTGAGGTACCCTACACATATATAACAGTGGATGAATTCTCTAAGAAATTTAAGGCATCTCAAATAGGAGAAGGGCTAGTCTTGATAGACGCGGAGCTTCTAAAGATATCTGGAGATTCCCACTGCGACAAGAATCCCCTTTCCAAGGACAAGAAAAGCAAATATTCTATGACGAAGTGGGAATTATTCAAGGCTTGCATGGACAGAGAAGTTCTTCTCACGAGACGAAATTTATCTAGCAAAATAGTCAATTCTACACAGGTAACTTGTTTTTCTGGTATTTTTTATACTACTTGCAGGATAAACGTCTTACAATGTGGATTGCTTCCACTTTTTCCAGATTCTGTTTCCCCTGTTGCAGCTTATCATAGTTGCATTCATAACAATGACGACGTATATACGTACAAGGATGGATGTCGACTCGAAACATTCAAATTATTATATGGGTTGTATGTTCTTTGGGATCATGCGAATCGTGATAAACGGAACTATAGAGATGTTCATGACTCTCCCCAGGCTTGCAGTTTTCTACAAAGAGAGGGATTTTAACTTCTACCCTGCTTGGGCTTATGCTATTCCAGCTTCTCTCATAAGGATCCCCTTTTCCCTGGTGGATGCCCTTCTTTGGACAGCTCCTACCTACTATGTTGCAGGATTTAGCCGAGGTTGAAAGGTGAGAACACAAAGAGAATTGTTTTCTCTATCCAAAAAAAAGAAGAAGAATTCTAACTAATTTAGTGTTATTTTAAGGTTTTTTTGCCAATTCCTGCTGTATTTTTCCCTACATCAAGCAACTTCATCCCTGTTTCGTAAGTTAGCATCAATTTGTAAAATTTAGGCGGCAGCAGGATTTTTCATTACTGTATCCATAGTAATAATGATGTTCTTTGGTGGATTCATTATCCCAAAACGTAAGAACCATCCTAACTTTTATTCACAAATTTCCAAAGGAATCATTTGAATGGTTCACTGACCGAGAGAGAGGTGTGTGTATAATATTCAACTTGACAGATTCTTTACCAGCCTGGTTGCGCTGGGTTTTTTGGCTTTCTACAGTGTCATATGCTGAGATAGGAGTGTCTGTGACAGAATTTCTTGCTCCGCAATGGGAAAAGGTCAAAATGAAGCCAAAATTCTACTACTGTACTATGTTATGGTCCTTTTTCTCAGGAAAATTAAAGATGAATCAGTAACCTATATTTGAATACAACAGTTTTGTTTCTTTATTAGAGGATCACAGTTTATAACTAGATTTGTGCTGTTTAAAGGTGACACAGGAAAGTGAGAAGAAACTTTATCAAGCCATGGATTGAACTTCAAAAGCTACTATTACTGGATATCTCTGGGTGCACTCTTTGGGTTTACAATAATTTTCAATGCAGGATTCACCTTAGCTTTAACTTACCTGAACTATAAGTTATTCCCTATTTCATATTAATCAATCTTTTTAACTGGGAGTAAACTGAAAAGACTGTCATACTAACCTGCATAATTTAATCCTGTGCGTTATGTTAGCTCCTGGAACAGCTAGAGCTATTATTTCTTATGATAAACTCCATGAACTGCAACAAGATGAAGATAGGAAGGATGATAATAAGAATGAAAGCAAATTAATTGATAACCTGAGACATAATTCATGGTCTTATGACCCTCAGATGTACTTTTTTTTTTACTCTAATATTGATTCAAAAGTTGAGCTTTCTATTATTCAGTATTCCTTGTTTATTCGCATGTTATTATTATAATTATTGTTAAACTTGTGGATAATTGTTGCTCACTCTTGCATAATAACATTGCAGTTAAGGTTGAAAGAGTTGATGAGCCATCCACTAGTAAGGGCAAAGGCAAAGCAATCAAATGATGAAGATTTGTTTATTAATTGAGAAAGTTGATGTTAAGACTTATTATGTTATGTTAAAGACTTATTTAAATTATGTTATGTTTCTGCATTGATGTAGTAAGGTTAGATTACCTGAGATTGATTTGTATAAGCTGTTGTAACCCTTTATTGGGAGGATTTCTATTTTATTTATGAGTTTATTTATTTATGGGTAGTTAGATGCTATTTATTTTGATAAGTAAACATCAATTATGTGGGAAATTCGAGTACCTGGATTTGGGTGTGTCACGATTACACAGTTCCAAAAGCTGCCTTTGATTGGCTCCAAAAGAAAAAATGAATAAAATAGTTATTATTTTTTTAAAAAAATTGATGAAAATCTGAATGCAGAGAGAAAGAGAGAGCATAATAGAAAGTATATATGGGGAATTGCTATTTTCATTCTTTACATCCACACATGAACAGTAAGTAGATGCCACAATCTCGTAAGACGGTAAATTTTGAAACTAGCAAAATATTGTGAGGAAATAGTCCACTCACTTGTATGTATACGTATATATGTATATGTATATGTGTATGTATATCTATATATACATATATATATATATATATATATATATATATGTTGTGTTAAAATGGGACATAACAGCATTTCATAATTTGAGTACATGATTAATTGCTTACTAAGTATGAAAAAGACTACTGTCAGAAAATTTAGAATGTTAATTAAGGTACCACTAGACATAATAAATACGAGAAGAACCAGCACCAATGGAATAAGAGTTGAGCTCTTGTAAAAGCCTTCATAGCACAGCAAGTACTACTTCATTTGTCAGTTCACAGAAGCAATATACTACTTTTTAGCAGATTTGTCAGTTCACAAGTACATGACATGCTTTAAATTCATAACAAACAAATTTGTAAATATCATCACCTCTGCCAGAAGATCATCCCAACGAGTTCAGTCAAGCTTAACCTTGTTCAACCTCAGTTCATTCACAAATGAACGTACCCAAGTTGCATTACTATTTGTAATAACACAAGATATGAAGGCAGACCAGCAGAATTTGCAGATATCCTACCAAAACATTAAGAACCACTTTAAAGCCTGGTATAGCAATAATATGTAGCAGTATAACCGCATCTATACAAAACTCGCGCAATCTAGAGAATGATTACGCCCATAGCTCTCACTCAGACACTAACTAGAGTCTCCATCTCAATCCCCTCATCTGCTTTGGGACCATTAGCATCCATTTTTTGCTTCTCCAGCTCCAAATCATAAGCCTTGTCACTCATACCTTCCTTTCTATAGGCATCCACCATTATAGAGTAAGTTGTGGAGTCTGTCTTACATTGCTTATCTTTCATTCGCTTAAAAACTCTCTCCATCTCCATTAAATCATCCGCCTTTGCACAAGCAAAAATAACCGCATTAAAAAATGAGGTGTTCTCAGGTATCTCCAATTTCCCAGCCAACTGAACGCTACTGATCACCTTGTGAAAAAGACCTGCATTAGCATACCCTTTAATGAGACAGTAGAAGGTCTTGGTGTCTGCCTTCATACCCTCCGCACGCATCTGGTCAAATGTATACTCCATGTTCTTTGCATCACCTGCGTCTGAGAATGCCTCAATCACATTGTTGTAAGTTGATGTTGTCCATGGAAATGAAAGCTTACGCATGTACTCCATCACTGTTGACATTTTATCATACATCCGTTTCTTTCCATAAGCACCGATCAGAATATTAAACGTACGCGTTTCTGGCTCAATTCTGAAATTACGGAATTTTTCATACCATCTCTCCATCATTTCAATATGGCCCATGTTACCAAACAAGCTAATAATGGTGTTCATTGTCCAGACATCAGGTTTACATGTGGTGCTCACAAGCATCCCCAAAAGCACTTTCTCCATCTGGTCAAATTTCCCAGCCTTTCCATAGCCGCTTAACACTATATTTTGGGTGACAGTATTTGGAATTATTGATCGGTCAGCCATTTGTTCATAGAGGGACTCAACGAGTTCAAAACAAGAAATATCAACACATGCCTTAATCAAAATACTGAACGTAAAGACATCAGGTTGGCAAAGAGGAAGGGTCTTCATTTGGTCAAGAATTGAGAATGCCTCATCAATGAGATTGCTCCGGCAGTAAGCACCAAGCAATGCCGTGTAAAGCTCTGAGGTGGGCTCCAGTCCCTCCTCAATCATTGTGTCAAAAAGTTGACGGGCCAATTGGGGTTGCCTAGTTTTCCCGAGAAGAACAATCAACTTCATATAAGTCCCTTCTTTTGGTTGATAAAAAGGTTGTTCCTTGAGCATCTCAAATACCTAAAAGATTCATAAGTGCCAATATAATTCCACATGAGCCAATATAATTCCACTTAAAGACTTAAACCAAATGGAGAAAAATAAACAGGAGTACCCATTTAGTAACGCATAGAATCAACAATGACATTTATTTATTTTAATAAGTTAGACTCAACAAAGACTTCTATTGGTTCATTGATTGCAGGCAGGAAAGCTCTAAACTTAGAAGCACTTATATGCGACTCCAGAAATTTAGTTCACAACAATACAAAAATATTAAATTTTCAGCACATTACTATAAATTCATGTATTAATTCATGAAAACCAGGAAAGTGGAAGAGAGAATTAGACCCTCCTCAGCAATGCAAGCAAGGTAACAGAATACCGAATAATTTTGACTAAATATTATTAGCTCCTGAAAATTCAAAACAATCATAACCTGAAGGGCTTGAAGCCATTGCTTTTTGTCGATACAGTCGGATAAGGCTTCGGTGACTGTGTTGGCCCAGGATCTAGCTTCATATTTTCGGTCCAATTTTTTCTTGATATTCTTAATTGGGGTTTTGTTATTTTTGTTAAACCTTGATGGGATTGTAGTTTCGGAGACACCCGGGTATTCTCCTTCCTTCCAGTGCTTCTTCTTCTTCTTCTTAATTTCCGTAGAAGAAGAGAAAGTGGCCGATGATGCGCATTTGATGCTGATGCTGCTGCTGCGACTGGTGACGGAGAACTTGCAATTAAACTTGGTTTGTGGAATAGGAGAGGGAAGGAGATAAGAAGAGAATGACATAGAGAAGGAAGACGTCATTGCCTCCGGCTAAGCTCCGGCAAGGTCGAATTCAAGAAGAAGGGACTTTTGGTTGTGCTCGTCTAACACTGAAGTGGATGATATATTTTGGCTCCAATTGGATAATGGTTAAATAATAACAGGAGTTTTATTTGTTAAAAAAAATAATTTTTCAAAAATTTGTTCTTAATATTCGCAAGTTATACAAAGGGAATAATGGTTATACACATTTGTTTATATTTTATTTGTGTTTCATGGACGTATTTTTAATAGACTAATCTTAAAATTAAGACTTTTCATGACATATTTGTTTTTAATGTATTTTATAAAACTTAAATTTAAATGTAAAACTTGAAGCATAGTTTAGTCAAAAAATAAAAATTTAAAATTGATTTTTATTATATTAAAAGTTGAGGATAATATAAAAATTATAAAATATTATTTATTCGTTTTTTTTTTCATCCAAATCAATTTAATTTTAGGCGGAAAAAGGCCAAGTTGTAAACATAAAATGGAAATAAAATTTCTCCATTTTTTTTTTTTTTCGTACATTTTAAAGCTCTATTTACTTTGGTAGGAAAAGTGGTCAAGTTTTCTATCCATTTATTTTCTTTTCCGTTTATTAAAAAACTCAAAAACATAAGAATTGAAAAGAAAACTTAAATTTTATTTCCATTTCTATTCATTTTAAAACTCAGAAACAGAGCGTAAGAAATACTTTTTTAATGTATACTATTAAAATCACCATTTTTAGTAAATATTAGAGTTATTCAAATTGTGAAGTGATGAGATGAAAGTTATAAAAACTATTCTGAAATTTATTAATATTTAATTTTCAAAATATGATAAAACATATCTTTTCTTGTTCTAACAACTTGATTATACTTTTAATTTATTGAAAAAATATCCATAGCAAGAGATAAACATTATTATTCCCATTGCAAATCCGGTTTTTATATAAATACTCTTGCACAAAGGCAATCATAAATTCATAAATGTATTGAGTTATATGGCTAAATATTTACCAGGAAAAAAAAAGTTATATGGCTAAATAAAAACTACTAGTTCCTAACACCAGTTAAAAGTGGTATGTCCAATTGCGAAAAAACAAACACTTTCCCTTCTCATCTGCAGATTCAGTTATTCCACCTCCAACGGAACAAGAACTAGCAATCAACATGAATAATAAAATATATGAAATTAACTTTGATCAATTAACTATACAATTCGATAATACATGCTAACACAATAATACATTCGTATTGACCAATTTACCATAAAAGTTAACTTATAAAATAAAATACATACCCTCTCTATAACATGATTATTGCCTGAAATATAATACCTCCACAATAACATATAATTTATTTGCAAAAAGTACAGTCAGTCGATGTCGTTTCCTATATAAATGATCTTCTATCATATATTGATATGAACTGGGCATAAATACACACAAATACATAATACTTTCCCGACTCCCACTGAAATCTAAATTTCATACATGTACAGGAACATTGCTTACATAAACCTATTTTTTAGCTTGATCCATACTTCAAAAGTTCCCACCTAAAGGGCTGGAACACATAATGAACCTCTGGCGAGCTTTTGAAAAGCAGAGCAACACATACACAGACCGCAGCAATAGCAACCATTGAAAGCATTGCAGGCCGGTAGAATTGTAAAGATGTTCGGAAATTGCCATAAGCCAACTTCTGCTCGCATAAATCGCAACGTCTCTGAACAAGTTTCATTATTGTCTTCTCAGTTTCAAGGCTAGCAACTTTCGTGGATTTCAATCCATCTGCAAGTTTCTGCTTCATGTTGCTGTCTACAAGGGTACCAGGGATTTCAACCACTACATGTCCATATCCCAGTTTCTTTTCAATTTTCGTTTGGACCATATGAATGTACGAGAAATGGCCTCGCTGGCATGCATAGTCATGCGGTGTCAATCCTGTACAATCACGGGCATTTCTCCATGCTTCAATTCCCACCTGAATATTGATTTATCAGCATCACTGAGAGTTCTAAGTTTTCCGTTTTAGTTCTTAGTTGTATTTTTTTAAGTCGTTGGCTAAAGAGAAAATGTGAATAAAAGATAAGAAAAGTTATGCAAGACACCTAAAGCAGAGGTAGAGAATAGCTCTAGTTTTGGCTTTAAAGTTCACTTCAGTTTTCTTTTTTGGGACTAAAGATCCCACCAGTACAACTAAGAATATTTTTAGAATATAATATAAATGGAAAGATTTAAGATAAACTACAAAATTGAGGGTACCACAAACCACCTCCTCATCAATCGTCACTTTTTCACTTTCTGCCCATTATGAAATTAAACTACCTCAAGGTTGTGTTTTTTATTGTTTGTGTTTGTGTTAACTGTAAATTCTGGAGTCTCAATCCATATGCAATTTTAAGTTTATTAGCAAATGTATACACTAATGGAAAGGGAGAGAAGATACCGATTGAGGATCATTGGTCATTGCATCCAAGACACCCTCAGAACCATCTCTACAGGCTGCTATGTGAAGAGGAGTCAAACCCCGGACCAACTGTGTCAGGTCTAAAAAGCAATGACCCTCAAAAGTTTGCTTCTGTTCAGATCCATATTTATCTACAACATTGTCAGGGTAATAACTTAAGAGAGCTTCTACCATGGGCCTGCAGTTTCTCCTCACAGCTATGTGGAGGAGGGCAATCTCCAACAGTGCAACTTCAATGGAAGGGTGTCCTCCTGCGTCTACAGTACCACTGAACAGAATGCCCAAAAGTTTCTTAACTACCGCACACCAGTCATGGTCTAGAGAGAACTCCATGATACACCTGAACCTTCTGAATGGGAATAGATCCAGGTTGGGATCCATGGGACCCAGTCTAAACTTCAATTGATTTCTATGAAGAAGCCAACCTAACTCATGTACAAAGTCCAAAGCTTGGTTAGTGGTTTCTAATTTTTCAGTTTCACCTTTTAAGCCATCAGCGGCTTCAGCGACCTCTATAGCACTCTCTAGAGTACGAATTTCAGAACAAACATCCTGCTCAGCGACTATAAATGGAAAGAAGCTGCTGCGGAGAGTGTGGTCCTCAACCTGATAAAATAAACAAGCAGCACAATTTAGAAATAGAAAAAGGAGCAGGAGATGGGAAGGTGAGCCACAGCTTTTTAGAACAATTTCTGAATAAGATGCGTTGCTTCGACATATAAAACCAAGACACTTCACTTTTAGAAGGGTGGTTGAATGGGGGACTAGAGTGCCATGAAATGTAACGTGTGGGAAAATAAAAAACATAATTTGACACAGAAGAACTACTAAATACTTACCATCTTCAGTTATCCAAAAATAAGAAACATATTTGAAATTACATCACTAGGTCTTAACCCAAAAAGCTTCACAAGATATAATACATGGAGCTAACAAATTAAAGCTAAGTACATTTTTTTCATTTTTCTGATAAGTCAAGGCTAATTTCATGGATAGTTAAGAAGCAATTTACTGTGTATTAAGTATGTGCTAAAAGAAAGAATCTTTTTCTTTTTAATTCACATAACATATAAAAGAACTCAGTACTAAAGGGAGAAAACTAGGCATAGAACATGGAGATAGAGATAAGGAAACACGATTAAGGCTTTGCCCATAAGTTAACAGGTAATGGTTTCATTGGCCATTAAATGATCCTTTTGAGGAAACTCGATTTCTAATTTAATAGTGGAAGCAAGTGGAGATTACTTCATTGATTTACTCAAAATGAATACCACATATCATCACTGGAGCTTTTGTGAACCCTCGGCCTACTCGATAAATAACAAGAAAATAAATTTACTACGTAAATATAAATAACAAGAAAATAAATTTACCACGTAAATATAAATAACTTGGTTACATCTTATTTTATAGGAAAATGTAGTTGAGTTGAGGTTTTCAGACCACATTTTACAAAGAAAATGGCTAAAGGACTCATATGCGCACGCGCACGTACAGATTTATCATTTTGTAGAAAGAGAGAAAGGGGATGACATAACCTCAATGAATCCTCTCCCAATAACATCTGGTATAGAACACGGGAAGCTAATGGACTGGACCTCCTCATGGTCAGTTAATGAGCCAGCTCCATCCATCAGACCAGAACAATTTTGCTGGACGAGATACTTCCCTTCAAGTGCACAGAGTAGCCTAAAACAAAGAATATAAACAATTTGGTATATATCTCACTACCGAGCCAAATCGTTTTCATAGGACAAAGGAAACTCAAACTCAAAAAGTCACTTTTAAGATCAAGTGGTGATGTGTCATTCATACACAAAGAACATGAACTGTACCTTGTGGTTGACCCAAATATACTGAAGCCTTTAACCAAAAACTGAGCTCTCTCAGACACTGAAACTGCAATAGGCTTGACGCTCAATATTTTGCAGCTTTTCTCATTTTTAAGTGGTAAGGGTGTGTCTAGAACAACCTGACCTGCAAAATTGAAGAGATAAATAACTTTTTCTTTCTACTTGAATGTGGCTACAACGGGCTGAAAAAGAAAACAGTCAGAACAGGATCTGAAAAATAAAGAACACGAAACAAACCATCATATACAAATGCTACATGATGTCGCACCCTAGTATAAACCCATCCTGTTTTCCAGAAAGAGTCAGACGATGAATCCAGAAGCCTCCTCAAACTGAATCTCAGATCACAGCAGAGCTATGCAGACACAGTAAGTAGGAAGTCGGGCACATTAGATAATAAATAACAGAATTTGAACTTCAATTTCAAGCACGTTGTGAGTTGACACCCAGACCTATGAGGCTATGATCCAAAATCAGGCTATTGTTACTGATCTCAGACTCAAGTCGATCATAGCATCATCAAACCTCAGTTTGCTCAATTTGGAAATAGAAATCTACATTCTAGAAGTGAAGCAAAACTTACCTCCTCCCATTTGGAATTTTCCATTCGAAGGTATACTGATAATATGATACAGCCAGGTCTGATGTAGCTTTCAATATCCGTAGGACTGTGCTTTAACCAGTCCAGAATCTGAAAAAGTTATAAATTTGATAGCATCATACATTCACTGAAGGAGATCATAAAACTTCGGTCAAATAGGTTAGCTTCCCATAAATATTGACATACCTGACTTCGCAAGACGAGGGAATTCACTAGGATCTTTTCCAAAAAGTTTGAAAACAATACGATCAGTACGACTCTGAAATCAGTCAAAAACATATTTAGTTAAGACAAATATCCTTTTGAGGCCAAATTCAAATGACAAAGGAATAATTAATCTTCAAAGAAGTTATCTCATAACAATAATTTTGGCCATCTCAAAACATTTCAACTTTCTTTTTTAATTTGATGATCGTGGAACCCGCAACCACTATCCCATAGGGGTGTGGAGTCTGTGGGACTCGTGTATGGACCAAGGTGTTTTTTTATGAGCCTAGTACAAAAAGAAAACAATTATACATAACAAATGAAACTAAACATAACCCAATTCCTATAAAATTCAAGATCAACCCAAACTTAACTTTCATTATAGAGAGAAACACAAAATGCTTGACTTTTTGTTGATAACTTTTGATCATAACAAAACATTTCAACTTTCTTTATCTTTGTGTGGGTCCAATTGATGATTGTGGAACCAACCCCAGCCACTAAATGGTACATTAGTAACTTATATTCAACGTAATATTTTTGCAATTATTAAAAATGAGTCTTTTAAACAATGGACTAGATAAACAACCGAAGATTACACTCAATTAAATTTTTATTCTTAAGAGATTTTTTTTCCCGATTTGACCCCACAAAATTTCTTGACTACATGCAAATTGGGTAATCCCTAAATAAACTATGAAAACAAGTGGTCACAAGGAGATCATTATCTTTACAGAGAATTGAACCCATGACTATTGCCTTGAAAGGAAATTACTGCTCACGCGAGAAAGTAAGAGCATACGTCATAAAATTATGTTTCCTTTATTGTTTTTTTCATGGAAAACCTTGATCAGTATACCCCAACATCATTTCACATCAAATTCAAAACTTCTTGGTTATGTTCCTCAATCATACCACATAATTACACATTGCAATTTCAGCTTTAAAATGACAATTACCAACAAATACATGCAAACAATAATAAAAATACCTGAGCCTCAACGTTGGAACTAGATGGTGACTTAGTAGATGTGGAGCCTGAATTCTCACTTGCCTGAGGTGAGCTCGACTTGTGAGAGTCTCCGTGTATCCATAAAGGGCAACCAGGAGATCCAGTCGCTACATTTACAGGAGGAGCATCAGAGCTCTCCAAATTTTCCATGCACTCTTCAGAATCATCATAAACATTATTTAAGTCAATGTTATGTAATTTTTTCCTTCCCACCGTAGGGTCCAAATCATTTGCTTTAGCTGGAATGCTATGTTTTGTTGGAGAAAGAATATTAGGTTGTGTAACAGGTGGAGACCGTAGAATACCATCATGACCACCATCTACAAATACTCTCTTTTGTGTCATTCCAGATGCAGGTATAGTCACACACTGTCTAGTAGGTCTAGAAGGGTCCTGAGAATTAACATAGAGATTATATTATGAGTTGAACTAAATAACCTGGAACAGTTGCTTGGAATTAGATTTGGCACCTGTCCTTGAGTCCTAACAGACACCCCAGCATCCTGCAAATCTTGAGATCCATTCAGTAATCCACACAAGTTCCTTCCATTGACTGTACCAGCAAGACTCGCAAGGTTCGTTAATAGATGAGACAGCAGATCCTGATCCTTTGTTTGATCAGAGCTATTAGCTGTAATTCATAGAGGAATAAGCTGTAGAATTAGTTAAGTAAGCTAAATATTACAAAGATGAATATAGAACAAAATAAGAAATATAATTTTAAAAGATTTGTACTTACAGTGTATATTGGAGAGTATCCTCAGCAGACTTATCAACAAGTAACTACTATTACGCTCATCATTCAGGGCCACTCCATTAGTTACATTTTCTGGATGTGTTTTCCTTCTCCGTCTATTATGGCCTGCCAAACGCCTGCGACAACTTCTTCTACCTTCATCAAATTCTTGAAGAGCGTGAAACCTGACATAAGTGTAACCTAATCAATATGAATTATAAATATATATATTCATGGAACAACTACTGCACCTAAAAAACAATAATACTACTTGGACCCAACTGAAACATATCTAAAAGATAGAACTTAGTGAAATAAAAAAAATGTGATCCAAACTAATTTTTGCAGCAGATGTATATAATATAATGCATCTCATTGCAATCATGGAATGTTCCCTATAAAGCCATGAAACACTACCTGCTACACTGCTGACAGAACCTCTGCATTACATTTCCGACCAATGCTCTATTAGCCTTGGAATGCAAATCACACACCTTATGACGCCGGTGATAATCTTTTGCATTGCTCAAATCAACTTGACAACCCTCCACCTGGCATACTGCACGGTTTGATGCAGCCCCAACAAGTTTGGTTTTCTTTCCACTCTTCTCCACCCAATTTTCCTCCTCTTCTTCAGTAATGGGGTATACTTGCCCCCCAAGCTTCAAATTAAGCGACCCAGCTTCGTTATTTAACACTTCATCTTCAATGACCACAACCCTCCTCCGTTTCTCCAATTCCCCTTTCTCTCATTGCCCAAAGTAATTCCATCTGAGCCAGAGGAAGAACTATTAGACAGACCTGTACTTGCAGGAATTTCTGATCCACTAGGAAACAACTGCCTACTCCTGCAATCTGATGGTGCTGAATTCAGTGGAGCAGCTCTAAACAGATCACCATCCCATTTCCAATCATTCAAATCCCACTCCATACTCTTCTTGCCAACAGATTTCAGATCCGAAATCACAGTGCCAGAAACTTGAGCTTTTCCTCCAAATTTAGCCTCCATCAATCAATATATCAAAACACCCATAAACCGAAATAGCCCAAATATAACATAAAATTTAAAAAAAAAGTATATTAAAAAAAAGTGCTACAATTGAGTAACAAAGAGATCAAACTGAAACCCCAAATTAAGCCTAACCAAACACCTCCAAATCAAATTCTCTAGACCCCCAGAAATCCAAAAACAGTACACCCACAAAACCACGGATCCAAACAAGAGCAACCCACATACCCAAAAAATTAGCTCAACAACATTAGCGCCAACTACAAACCCAAATCTTTTTATCACCAAAAAGTGGTTAACTTTGACAATTTAATCATCAATTCATCATTATACCCCCAATTAACAATGAAACTGAATACTCCAGAAGAACAATTACAAGATAGAGATAGAACCCGTAAATGTGAAAACTGAACGGCCGAAATAGTCGGTAACGAGGTCGGATCCAGCGTCGTCTTGACTGTTAGAGTTGAGAAAACTGCCCGGAGAAAGTGAGAGATTACTTCGGTGACGGCAAAAAAGCGAAAATATTTGTAAACGCCAGCAGGTGGATATTAGGGGCGTAAATGGAAAACAACTGTGTTCTGAAGAGATAGGGACTGAATTTTAATTTAAAAATAAATGCTTAACACCACCAAATACCAATACTATACTTGTTGTAATCAACTAACTAATTCAAGAACTACTTCCCCTCCCAAATTAAAATTAGATTTTTATATTTAATTATAACAACAAAAACAACAAAAATTTAAGTACCATTTATTTGTATATTAGACATATTGAGCATTTATGTCACCACCACTTTTTATATTTTTTGTTTATATTAAAATTAAAAATAAAAATAAAATAACATGAATAAATAACATTATCAACTAGGAATCCAATCCTCCTGTAATTTATTCTTAATTTCACAATAATAATAATAATAATAATAATAAATATAGGGAAGTGAAAATTGGATTAAGAATTTTAATATTTTTGCAAAGTGCTTCATGCCTTTTTTATGAAAGTTAGAAATTTCAAGTTGCCACTGAAATGTATGGGTGTGTATTCAGTTAAGATTTTTAAAGATTTTTTTTAAGTGACATACTTTTGTAAAATTTATGGGATTTTAATTGTGACGCCCCCAAAATAGGTATACAACACTCATTCTGAGTCGCCAAATTCATGGTACATAAAGCAAACTATAACTTCAATAATACAAATGTCGTGTGAAATACTACAATACATATTGTGAGTTTAAATACAAATATTGTCTTCTAGACAATATCCACACGCAAATAAGTCCTCATTACAATTATTCAAACACTATTTTATAAAAATAGTGAGGAATGCTAAAACATCTTCCTAGAACCATCACTCCATACCCCGACTCGATCCTGCTATGTTCTCACCTCCTGAGAAGAAAAATAGAACAAAAAGGAAAGGGTGAGCTCAACTAGCCCAGTAAAGAACATTATGACTAAGATAATATACAAAAAATTATCGTTAGTCTCCAACAGGAAAAAATCTGATAGAATATAATAGACAACAAGTTTTAGATCAACAAATACAGCGGAAACAGCAATCCATTAGAAGAGTCACGTAGAGAATGAGTTCTACTATCTTCTAATGTTTAAAAGTCCATCGTCACTATTTTATCCCCGTAATAAAGAATCAATATACATCTTTAATCAAATATTCATCTTTGCACTACGTGCCAAAGATATTCATTTAGATCACCAAATGGGTCATGTTCATCTCAACACTGCTCATCTTTTTGACTACTTTGCCAAAGATATTCATCGCTTAATCATTCATCTTTGCACTACACAAAGCCAAAGATATTCAATAATATCATCATTAAGGATCGAGGATGATAAAAAATATTTTAAGAAAATCGAATCCAATGAGATAAAAGGACAAATATTAGAGATTCAGATAACGCTTTTATCTAAGATCAATAATATTTCATAATAACCGATTTTGAAGCGTAATTCAAAATAACGATCAAAACATGGATACAATCAAAGATAGAGCCAAAATAGACATCTTGGACAAAATTTTTTTTTTATTTTTCTATTGAATAGTGTCAGATTCGTGAATAAAGTGCCAGATACGTGAATAAGAATCTCGACACAAAAAGTTCCAAATTTGATTAAAAGTTCACCAATAATTCAAAGATAATGATATCAAGAAAATAATATCATTTAAGAAGAAAATAACATCCCTTACCTCAAAATAACCGTATTTCTTATCAATTTCGCATATATAGTGATGTGTAAACTTGCACCAGATAAAGAACACTCAAAGTATACTCACAAGAATACGCTCGATAATATAGAGAGAAAAGAGAAAAACTTGTTTCTAAGTGATTTTCAATTCTAACTTAGCCATCTATTTATAGGAAAATGTTAGAACGTCAAAGGAGACTAAATAATAAATTAATATTATTTATTAAACACATTTCCTACGCATGCTTTGAAATTGTGGGCAGCCATATTGGAAGAAATTTAGCAACCCATGTGTGTAATCCACCAACCAAAAGTGGGTCCCACCCATAAATTTAATAAAAATTATTTTATTTTCTGAAACTTCAACAATTCATAGAAAATAGACTGTTTATCAGAAAAATACAAATTTTATGTCCATTCTGCCTGAAATCGAATTCTCTACAACTTTACAAAAGAAAGTTTTTCCAAATTCCTAACAGAAAATATCCGAAATCCATAAACGGATGATTTTTAATACTTCCCTTCCGACAAAATACTTATAAAACATCTCAGCATTAATTCCTTCAATCATAACCACATAAAATAAATAAATCTATCATTTATATCAAATAAATATTTCATTATCATATAAATCAATAATTAATTATTCACAAATAATATTATAGAATCACAATTATGACAACCAGGTCGTCGCTCCGCAGAGAGGGGCTTTCCAATAAGGATTTCTCCTTACTGGCGCGCAATTAGATGACCTAACCTCTCCTCGATAGAACTTTCTAGACATCGCCAATAATGTTATCTAATAATATTATTCAAATAATATGAATTATCGATCCGATAATGGAAAATATATCGCATGATGACAATTATCAAACAATAATAATATAAACTAACAACGCAACAATTATCAATCAATAAAATATTGAATAAGAACTCATCGTAATAATTATCGAGCGATGCCTTCTTACGCATTTAATCAATAATTCAACAATATCAGGCAATACCGCGTAAGCATCTTTAGCAACCACGCCATTATTCAGATTTTAACCACCGTGTAACCCAACAGTGTTAATTCAGAATAATTTACGCCTGTGCTATTTATAAAACTCAATCTTTGTCGTTTTTTTCATCCAATCGCTTTCCTTATGGGCCCACAAATGATCAAGGCCGTCAATGGAGATTCCCGACAATAAGAATATTCCACGACCAAACGAATATTCCCTGACAAAAAGAATATTTTGTAACCACTTGCTTATTTTGTAAAATTTTCACATTTCACCCATAACCAAAGCATTATATCAAATTAACCCTTATTAATTTAGAATAATGAATAAAAGAAAATTCAATTTTATTTATAATAAGTTGGGGTCTTACAACCTCCCCTCCTTATAAAATTTTGTCCTCGAAATTGACGTGACGCACTGGTGTGTTTCAAATGATGAGGTACCTCGCTTTCATTTCCGATTCCAACTCCCAGGTCATTTCTTCAATAGCATGGTTTCTCCACAAAACCTTAACTTGTGGTATAACCTTGGTGCGTAGGACATGCTCTTTCATATCCAAGATCTTAACAGGTACCTCCTCGTATGTTAAATCTTCGGTTATCTCGTCTGGTTCTAAGTCAATAATATGGTTCGAGTCTTTCACATATTTACGAAGCATAGATACGTGAAAAACATTATGAACACAAGATATTTTTGGAGGTAATGCGAGTCTATAGGCCACATTTCCTATTCGGTCAAGAATCTCAAATGGACCAACAAATCTTGGATTGAGCTTTCCTCTCTTTCCAAATCTTGTAACTCCCTTCCATGGAGCAACACGTAACAGTACATGATCCCCAATATTAAATTCCACGTCATTTCGATGAAGATCAACATAACTCTTTTGTCGATCTTGTGAAGTATGAATACGTTGTCGAATCATTTTGATCTTTTCTGTAGTTATGCGTACTAACTCTGGTCCCAACAACGTTGATTCTCCCACCTCGTTCCAGCATACTAGAGAACGACACTTTCGTCCATACAACGCCTCAAATGGAGCCATGCCTATACTTGCTTGATAACTGTTGTTGTAGGAGAATTCCACCAGTGGCAAGTACTTATCCCAACTTCCTTTGAAATCTAGAACACAGAGTCTTAATAGATCTTCAAGGGTTTGAATAGTCCTCTCTGATTGTTCGTCTGCTTTGAGGATGATATCTTTCGAATCAATCAGAATCCGCGCCCATAGCTTTACGTAAGCTAACCCAAAATCTTGAAGTGAATCTTGGGTCACGATCCAAAACTATGGATACCGGCATGCCATGCAATCTCACAATCTCATTCACGTATATACGAGCAAGACGCTTAAGGGAATAAGTCTCACGACGGCAAGAAAATGGGCGACTTGGTTAATCTATCAACAATAACCCAAATCGCATCTATACCTTGAGAAACCTTGGGAAGACCCGTGAACGAAATCCATAGTAATGTGTTCCCACTTCCATTCCTAATCTCAAGTGGTCAGAATGGACCTTTTGGCATTTGATGCTCGCCTTTACATCGCCGACAAGTTAAACACCTCGAGATAAACTCCGATCTCTCTTTCATATTGTTCCACCAAAATGTGTCGAATATCATGATACATTTTGGTACTCCCGTGATGGTTTGCAAACGGGGGTGTTGTGTGCCTCCATCATGATTCTATGCTTCAAGTCGAATCGTTAGGAATGCAAAGTCTAGAGTCGACTCAAGTATTCCTTCTTCATCGATTCTTGCTTCCGAATAAAGACCTTCTCAGCACTTTCTTCTTCATTTGTATCGCCCCTGTG
Source organism: Panax quinquefolius (assembly GCA_020205615.1). NCBI lineage: Eukaryota > Viridiplantae > Streptophyta > Magnoliopsida > Apiales > Araliaceae > Panax > Panax quinquefolius. The sequence continues at coordinate 17,349,790 of CM035173.1, read as the reverse complement.
TCCGTAGCTTGAGCAGCTTTTAACTTTATCAATTAAAGTCAGTTCTACTCGTATATTCGCCATCATCATGTGGGACCCTGGAGTCTTTAATTCTACCTCCATCCTTTGTAAGTCATACAAAATGGGTCTTTGTGTTAACAACATCGCACTCGTACCCGCATACGATCTTCTACTCAATGCGTCAGCTACAACGTTTGCTTTTCCAAGATGATATTGAATAGTGTGATCGTAATCTTTCAACAGCTCAAGCCAACGTCGTGACCGCATATTGAGTCCTTTTTGGGTGAAGAAATATTTGAGACTTTTATGATCCGTATAAATCTCCACTTTTTCCCCATACAGGTAGTGTCACCAGATTTTCAACGCATAAAACGATCGTTGGCTAACTCCATCATGAGTAGGATAATTCCTCTCATATTCTTTGAGTTATCGTGAGGCATAAAGCATGACTTTCCCATGTCAGCATGAGAACACATCCTAACCCCTTGCCGTAAGCATCGTTGTAGATAACAAATCCATCCGAACCGGATGGTATTGTCAGAACAGGTGCCGAAATGAGTCTCCTCTTGAGCTCTTGGAAGCTCTTCTCGCATTCCTCGCTCCATACGAATTTTGCATCCTTCCGAGTCACCGAGTTACGAGAGTAGCGATTCGAGAAAATTCTTCCACGAATCTCCGATAATAACCAAATAAGCCTCAGAAAGCTACGACTTTGATCCACCGACTTTGGTTGCTCCCAACTTCAGATTTGCTTCAATCTTCGCACGTCCACAGATACTCCATGTTTCGACACCATCGCGCCCAAGGAATGCTACTTTCTCAAGCCGTAACTAGCATTTCTTCAACTTGCATAAAGCTTGTGTTCACGAAGTCTTTGAAGTACTAGCTTCAAAATGGTGCTCATGATCTTCACTACTTTTGAATGGAATAGATGAGGATGTCATCAATAAAGACAACAACGAATTGATCCAAATATTCCTCGAATACACGGTTCATCATATCCATGAAAGCAGCAGGAGCATTGGGCAATCCAAAAGACATGATTAAGAATTCATAATGCCCGTACCGAGTCCTGAAGGCAGTCTTTGGAATGTCCTCAGTTTTAATCTTCAGTTGATGATATTCAGAATAAAGATCGATCTTTGAAAAGAATTATGCCCTCTGTGAATCGGGTCAAACAGTCATCAATGCGAGGTAAGGGATACCTATTCTTGATGGTGACATGGTTTAATTCTCTTAGTAGTCAATACAAAGTCGCATACTCCCGCTCTTCTTCTTTACTTAATAAAACAGGAGCACCCCAAGGAGATGTACTAGGACGAATGAAACCGATGTCTAACAATTCTTGTAGTTGGACTTTTAACTCCTGAAGTTCAATAAGAGCCATTCGATATGGGGTTTTAGAAATGGGTTTTGTACCCGGTTCAAGGTCAATAAAGAATTCAACATCACGTTCTGGTGGTAAACCGGGAAGTTCTTTGGGAAATACATCAGGAAATTCTTTAACAACAGAAATATTATCCAAATCTGACTTGTCTCTGTTCAAATCCATAACATGGGCTAAGAAATCTTGGCATCCGTTTTTCAATAAATGAATAGCTTTGTGGCTTGATATGACAAAATGATCGATTTTAGTGGTTTAGTTGTTTGAATTGCATGACGTGCCTGGTAGGAATATGAAAACTAACAACCTTATTTAAAACAATCGATTTTGGCACGTGATGAGTGGTTAACCAATCAATTCCTAAAATCACATCAAAAGCAAGTATCTTTAAAGAGATAAGATCAATGGTAATGTGATAGTGCCAACTTGATCATGCAAGATTTATAAACTGTAGATGTAACGAAGGTTTCACCCAACGAGTTTCAACAGATAAATCAAGTCTAATTTCTCCTGAGTCAAGTTTAAACGCTGAGCACAAGGGAGAGATAAAAGAATGGGTAGAACCCAGATTCAAGTAAGGTATAGACTTCGTAAGAATTCAAGATTAGCTTACCTGTGATCACCTAGTTCGGGTTCCTCACATTTTGGCCATCCACGACAAACGCCTTCCAGAACCGGCCGATTTCGACTTATCCGGACAGACCCTCGAGTCACCATTCCCGCTGAACTTGGTTTCTTTATAAGACAATCACGAGCGATGTGTCCTTCCTTTCCACAGCTTGTAACATACCTTGAATTGTTGTGGACGGCTTTGGGAGATATGTCCCTCTTTCCCGCATTTATAACATCTAACTGGCGGTCGTTCCCCTTCCCTAGAATTTGTTGTTGGTGCTGGTGCTACTGCTAATGTCTTCCCGTCATTGTTGAATCTTCTCTATTTGAAATTTCCACTTGAGTCACCTCTCCTATTATCATGACCACGATTACCACCTGAGTGGTTACCGCCTTTGTCTGTATTCTTCCCTCCTCGCTGGTTATCATCGCTTCGATGACCGCCACCACCGATATGACCTCGTTGTGGTCCCCATTGAGTATACTCACTATCTCGCTCTAATAATTGAGTCCTGTTTACAACATCTGAATACAGAGAAAATTTATGAGATATAAGGTATTGACGAATCTCGAGTTTTAGACCTCTCAGAAACATCCGCGTCATACGTTCCTCATTCTCCACCAAATGAGGTGCAAACCTGGATAACTCTGCGAACTTTGCCTCGTACTGAGACACCGTCATGTTGTTCTGTTCAAGTCTAATAAACTCTACATCCTTCATATGACGAATACTTTCTGGAAAGTACTTGTCATTGAACAGTTTTGAAATCTTTCCCAAGACATGTTGAAAAGCGGCCGGGTGGTACGCTTCTTCACTGATTTTAACCAAGAATCGCTTCTCCACGAAACATAAAGGTGGCGAATGGAACCTTCTGCTCCTCCGTGTATCCCAAGACATCGAATATATTGCTAATTTTCTTGACCCACGTTTCGCGCTTGATCGGATCGGGCTTTCCCGTAAATCGGTGGTCCCAACTCCTTGAATCGCTTGGGTCAGTGATGCATCAAGCGCGCCGCCATCATTTCCACCGTATTTTGTACACGAGTCTCCTCGTCGATTTTTGCATGAACTGCAAAAAAGCTCCTAAACATTCCATCGTTCATCGTTTGCTCGGTAGTGTTGTTTACGGAGGAATATTGCCTTCTGTTGCACGTTCTCTCCTCGGTTTGTGACTAAAGGTTGTTCCACGCCTCATAAACTCCATTGTTAATGTTCTCGTGACCATTCTTAAATACTGCCATAAAACAAGGGTTAATTAAACAAATTAACATGTCATATAATATCCCTATATTATGACCGACCAAAAAATAAGCTTAGTTAGGACACACTAGCAAAGGATTTACTCATCTCTCCCCTCCTAGTTCTATTCCCCGATCTCCGCCAGAGACCATATCCCTAACCTTTGATACCAACTGTGACGCCCCCAAAATAGGTATACAACGCCCATTCTGAGTCGCCAAATTCATGGCACATAAAGCAAACTACAACTTCAAAAATACAAATGTCGTGTGAAATACGACAATATATACTGTGAGTTTAAATACAAATATTGTCTTCTAGACAATATCCACACGCAAATAAGTCCTCATTACAATTATTCAAACACTATTTTATAAAAATAGTGAGGACTGCTAAAACATCTTCCTAGAACCATCACTCCATACCCCGACTTGATCCTGCTATGTTCTCACCTCCTGAGAAGAAAAATAGAACAAAAAGGAAAGGGTGAGCTCAACTAGCCCAGTAAAGAACATTATGACTAAGATAATATACAACAAATTATCGTTAGTCTCCAACAGGAAAAAATCGATAGAATATAATGTATAACAAGTTTTAGATCAACAAATACAAATGAAAAACAACAATCCATTGTAAGAGTCACATGTAGAATGAGTTCTACTATCTTCTAATGTTTAAAAGTCCATCATCAATATTTTATCCCCGTAATAAAGAATCAATATACATCTTTAATCAAATATTCATCTTCTGCACTACTGTGCCAAAGATATTATCACCAAATTATCATTTCATCTCAACACTGCTCATCTTTGTACAGACGGGCCAAAGATATTCATCGATTAATCATTCATCTTTGCACTACGTGCCAAAGATATTCAATAATATCATCATTAAGGACCGAGGATGATGAAAAATATTTTAAAGAACGAATCCAAATGAGATAGAAGGACAAATATTAGGGATTCAGATATATGTTTATCCAAGATCAATAATACTTCACAATAACCGATTTTGAAGCGTAATTCAAAAAATAACGATCAAAACATGGATACAATCAAAGATAGTAGCCAAAATAGACATCTTGGACAAAAAGGAAAATTTTTATTTTTCGGTGAATAGTGTCGTATTCGTGAATAGTGTCATATACGTGAATAGTAACCTCAACACAAAAAGTTCCAAATTTGATTAAAAAGTTCACCAATAATTCGGCATAATGATATTGAAGAAAATAATATCATTTAAGAAGAAAATAACATCCCTTACCTCAAAATAACTCGCATTTCCGATCAATTTCGAGTACAAGGTCTTGTAAAACTTGCACCGTATAACAACACTCAAAGTATACTCACAAGAATACGCTCGATAATATAGAGAGAGAAAGAGAGAAAATTTGTTTCTGGTGTGATTTTCAATTCTAACTTAGCCCTCTATTTATAGGAAAATGTTAGAACGCCAAAGGAGACTAAATAATAAATTAATATTATTTATTAAACACATTTCCTACGCATGCTTTGAAATTGTGGGCAGCCATATTGGAAGAAATTCAGCAGCCCATGTGTGTAATCCACTAACCAAAAGTGGGTCCCACCCATAAATTTAATAAAAATTATTTAATTTTCTGAAATTTCAACAATTCATAGAAAATAGACTGTTTATCAGAAAAATACAAATTTTATGTCCATTCTGCCTGAAATCGAATTCTCTACAACTTTACAGAAGAAAGTTTTTCCAAATTCCTAACAGAAAATATCCGAAATCCACAAACGGATGATTTTTAATACTTCCCTTCCGACAAAATACTGATAAAACATCTCAGCATTAATTCCTTCAATCATAACCACATAAAATAAATAAATCCATCATTTATATCAAATAAATATTTCATTTTCATATAAATCAATAATTAATTATTCACAAATAATATTATAGAATCACAATTATGACAACCAGGTCGTTCTCAGGAAAAAGAGGACTTTCCAATAAGGATTTCTCCTTACTGGAGCGCAATTAAATGACCTAACCTCTCCTTGACAGAACTTTCTAGACATTGCCAATAATGTTATCTAATAATATTATTCAAATAATATGAATTATTGATCCGATAATGGAAAATATCATGCGAAGTGACAATTATTGAAACAATAATAATATAAACTAACAACGCAACAATTATCAATCAATAAAATATTGAACAAGAATTCATCGTAATAATTATTGAGTAAAGCCTTCACGCATTTAATCAATAATTCAACAATCTTGTATAATACCGCGGTAATAATCATTAATGCCACGCCAGATATTATTGATTTTAATCACCGTGTAACCCAACAAAGGTTAATCTGTGAATAATTTACGCCTGTTATTTATAAAACTCAATCTTTGTCATTTTTTTTCATCCAACCGTTTTTTACATTATGGGCCCACAAATGATCGCGTAAATCGTCACGAGATTTCCTCGACAATAAGAATATTCCACGACCAAACGAATATTCCCGACAAAAAGAATATTTTAGAACCACTTGCTTTTTTTGTAAAATTTTCACATTTCACCCATAACCAAAGCATTATAACAAATTAACCCTTATTAATTTAGAATAATGAATAAAGGAAAATTCAATTTAATTTATAATAAGTTGGGGTCTTACATTAATGACTTTTAAAGACTTTAAAGATTTTTTTAAAATGACTTTTATAGATTACATGAAATAAGTAACATGTATGACCCCACTTTTATAAATAAAGATTAATTTTTTTATAAATATTATTTTTGAATATTATAGAATAAATTTGATATAATGTTATAGTTGTGGGTAATATTTATAAATTTTGCAAAGTAAGCAAGTTGTTATAAAATATTCGTTTGGTCGGAGAATATTCTTTTGTCGAGGAATATTCAGACTGACAACTCAATCATTGCGGACCCCACAATGGAAGTATTATCGTAGTTAAAAGCGATAAAATTATTTTTCTATAAAAATAACGGCGAGAGGTGTTACTGTCAAAAACCGTTGAACTACCCTTAGTAAAAGTACAAAGATGTACGCTGTAGTTGTATAAGAAGACACGATATTGATTATTGATGCTTTACGTGAGAAGTCACTCACTTATGCTCAATTATTCTTCTGATAATTCTTTGCGTCATATCTCTTATATTATTGATTCAATTATTGTCATAAGATCATCTCATATAATATGTTATAGTATTAAATTATTAATTGAGATGACAAGTTATAAATGATTAATAATTGTTGAAAGATTAAATATGTGTTGATTAAAATAAAATGATTTGTGGTAATATTTATTCAATCCTTGATGTATATAAAGAGTCCATTATGAGACGTTTGTGGTAAGTTTGATTATTTTATAGGGGCCCATATGTCATCATCTAAGAGTCCCTTCGTCAATAGTAATTACCTTTGTGAATAGTAATTACCTTTGTGAATAAAGTAATTACCTTCGTCAATAGTAATTACCTTCGTCGAATAGTAATTATCCTTTCGCAAATAGTAGTTGTCCCTTCAATATTACCAAGAGTTAACTACCTCTTGATTGTTCCAAGGGTTAATTACCCTTCATAAATAGTAGTTGTCTCTTCATATTACGAAGAGTCATTTTGACCCTTCATATTAAGACAAGAGCCACCCCGCTTTTTTATAAATAGAAAGCTCATTCCTTCATTATTTCTTACGAATTCAATCAAACTCTGAGAGAGAAACTATAGAGAGAAAGAAGAAAAGTATTCTCTTTACTTCACTTTTCCAATATTCGATTTCTTCTAAGGTAGGGAATATTATTTGTTGTACACTGTAAGGGGTTATTTTTTTTTATTCATGAAGAGAACTTCATTATTCCATTCTTTATTATTCTCTGGAATAACTTTTGTAAAAGTGGCATACCCTATACACATGACACATATACGCTGGAATACCCTATACTTGGAGAAATCCTTATATTATTTCATTCTTATTTATTCTGTTAGAATAACTCGTATATCGCTTAATCCCTATACTTGGTGACATTCTTCTATTATTTTATTATTCATTGGAACATCCTCATACTGTGCTTTTACCGGACTGGTTCCGCCTTTATTATTCTGTCTTTATTATTCTATTGGAATATCCTGTCATGCAGTGTTTTTACACCGACCCGGTTCCGCTTTTTATTATTCTCAGATTTATTATTCTCATTGGAATAACTCAGTATATCGCGAATCCCTATACTTGGTGATATTCTTCTATTATTTTATTATTCCGTTGGAACATCCTCGTTCATGCTTTTTACGCTTGGGACTGGTTCCGCCTTTATTATTATTCTCTTTTTTATTATTCTATTGGAATATCATATACGTGTGTTTTACACCGACACGGTTCCGCTTTTATTATTCTCAGATTTATTATTCGCTTGAATAACTCGCCTCATATCTGAAGTACCGCATGCATGGTGATTTCTTTTTGTTATTTCATTCGCTATTATACTCAAATGGTTAAAATTTTGACTTATACTCCATGAATTTAGTGGAATATCCTTGATATTTACGCGTTTCATCCAATATTTTTAATGAAAATATTTTTTCGAGCATTTTTGAATTTTACTCTACAAAGCAAAGATCATGTTGACAATTTGGGCGTTATTAGTTCCTGAATAAATTAATTCGTGAACTTGTTTTATTGAATTATTATGTCATTATCATCATCCTCATGTTATATTATGTTATCTTCGCTTACGTGCATAGATGAACTTAGTATGATTATGACTGAGGATCATTCGGTATAATAATGACTTGATATAAATGATGTGACAAAAGTCCTCGGTGGCTACTGTAATGCGTGATGGATTGTTTTTGGTATGATTATGACCGAGGGGTGATTTCTGTATAGTCGTTACCATTGATAATTTGATGAAAATCCTTGGCCGTGGTACATGGGGATGATTAGATATTGTGGTTTATTCATTAAACCGAGTCTTAGTGATAAAAATTGATAAAAACCTTTTAAAACCTAAAAGATAGTAAACTTTATTTTCTACTTTGGCTCTTTTAATGGATTACATATTCACCGCAGCTTAAACCGGTTGTCTATTGTATTTTATCGCTTTAACATTGTTGAAGACTATTGATAATTTATTCTCGCATTATCTTAGTTATAATATTTCTTACTAGGCTAGTTGAGCTCACCCTTTCTTTCACTTTCGTTCTCTTGAAATGAGAATATAAATTTGGGACGAGTCTGGGAAAAGAGTGATGGTCCCGAAGATAGCATTAGTAGTCCTCATTATTCTGTTAAATAGTGTAACAATAAATGTAATCAGGACTCCTTGAGTATGGATATTGTCTAAATGACAATATTCCTATTAGAACTCTCAGTTTATGTATTGTCGTATGTTACACGACGACGGATGTATAATTAAGTTTGTATTTGAATTTATGTACCATGTAAGTGGCGACCCAAGATGGGTGATGTATACCTAATTTTGGGGGCGCCACGGTTAATATCAAAGCTTGGATATGATCCCAGGCTAAGATGCGAGAGATAAGAACTAGGAGGGAGAGACGGGAATTCCTTTGCTAGTATGACCTACCTAAGTTTATTTGTTATTTAATTGGTGGAAACGAGTATAGGGATAATATTTGATATAATAATTTACCCTCAGGTGTTGTGGCGTTGTTTGAAATGGCAAATGAAAATATTCACAATGGAGTGAATGTGACCGTTGTGACACCTTTAATCACTAATCGTGTTAATGCGATGTCGAGACGAGGAACAAATTAGAGATATCCACGTAGTGAATGAAGAACTAATTGTTGCACCTTGAGCTAGTTGCAGAGGTAGCAAATGAGAGTGAGGAAGAAGAGAAGAAGAAGAGGAAGAAGAGGAACCCGAGGAGAATTGGTTGAAGAAAGTTTATGATCAAAACTTAGAATTACAAAATCGAGTTCGTGAGCTAGAAGAACGAGTTGAAGAATCAACAAACGGTCGTGGAAACAAAGGGATACAACAATTCAAAATTGGGTTACCCGATATGTGATGCTCGAACAAAATCACGCTTTGGCGGGATGTAAGATATTAAAGTTGGAATCGAGAATTTAAAAATCAAAGATCAAATTTGAAAGAAGAAACAATCTGAACGAAGGAGAATAGACGATGCGTGGGTAAAAAGGCGCACAACGCGTTGATAGTGTAGAAAAAGACGTCCGATCCAATAAAGCCAAAATAGATGAAATGGACTTTGCTTTTGGAATCGTGAATTGGAGAACCCAACATCGAATTGAATTACCACATGCATAATTGGCCAACCCGAATTCGATATGGATCGAGAATAATGATTCAAATCATGGATCGGAATGTGAAGAAGCACTTAAGGGTGGAATGTACCCTATAAGTAAAGTCAAACTCAGTAATTTAAGGGAGAGCGTTTGTCGAGAAACCCGAACGGTTATTACGGGTAAATTAATTATAAATTATCACAAGTCTATACTTTATTCAATACAAGTTCTACCCACTTTTTATTCTTCCTAGTTGTGTTCAATGTTTAAATTTGACTCGTAAAAATTAGACTTTGATTTATCTATTGAAACTTTGTTGGGAGAAACCTTCGTTACCTCCAATCATTTATTAATCTTGTTGTTTCAAATAAACACTTTCACGATCTTATCTCTTTGAAAATACTTGCCTTTGAGGTAATTTTGAAAATGATTAATTAACTACTCATTATTCTTTTTGTAAGGTTGTTAACTTTCATATTCCTAACCAACCTGTTATAATGAATTCAAAGTAACCAAACCCTAAAGTTAATCATCGTTATATCAAGCCATAAGTAAAGAGCCCCGATCCTTTCGTTGTTGACTTCCTTGTGTGGAATGCAAAGCTTAAGACTTTCAGTAAGCGGCGTCGTGAATGACGATGACAAGTTAATAAGTATCATTGTGAGGTGCTATCTGGGTTAAAGGATGAAGTCACGATTGGTATCAATGTAACGTCTTATCCAAGTCTTGGATAAGAGTAGCGCTTTTGAATGATATTTCTATCATTAATAAATTTCTTGACGTATTCATGAAGATTTCCTAGCCTACCCTAGAGCATGAAATCGAATTTTGTATTGACCGGTGATAAAAACCCATTTCTTAAACCCTCAAATATTTCTTCAACTAAAAGGATCTGCATTTACGAGGATTATGATGAAAGTCATAATAAAAGCATTGGACTAATGAAAATCATGGGTATATGAAGTATTAGTAAGTGTTATGATGAGTTATGTGGTTATTATGTGAAACATGAAAGTTTCTTAGAAATCACAAAGGGTTGAAAAATCGATTTTTGGTAAAATATAACATGAAATTCAATCGACCATATCTCCTATTATATTTTGAATTTTTGAGTGTGGTCAAGTCCTAGAGTTAGATCTATGAGTTTTGTAGCTTATCTAAGTGGAATCACCGAAAAGGTGTTGTAGATTTTCGTGGAACCTAATTTAGCAAAAGAGTCCAAAGTCAGAATTACAAAAATGCTCTTTGCGCCAAAAAACTTTAAGGGCTGTTTCGGCCACTAAATTTATGTGAAAAATTCTGGTATTTTGGGACATGAAAATATATGTTATAAAGTACCTCCTGTCCAAAAATGAGCTCATTCTCGACTTAAAATGAACAAGTTATGACCATTTCAATATTTAGGTTTTTTTGACGAAAATGCTATAACTGGAGTTCTATAACTCAGATGACCATGAAATTTAAATCGAGGCTCACATTAACATGTGTAAGGTCCTGCCAAGATTTGGGAATTTTGGAGTTAAACTTGAGGTAGCTAATTTCTTAAGGAATTAATTAGAAATTGATTTTTTAAAAATAGTAAATGAATTTTAAAATTCGAGAAAAATATATTTTCATTATGGGACTATATTATGCTAAATCCCAGAAAAGAAATATTTTTGGGACTGATTTGGTATTTTCATGAAAATAGTTTAATTACTGAACATATGAGTTAAATATGTTATGTGAAGTATGAAAGTTGAAAATAGGATTTTATGGCTAGAGAATCCTATATAGAGTATATGTATATTTTTTTTTAATTTTTTTTTGATGAGGATTTGATAATTGGTGATGATATCTTATGAGTATGACATTTTGAATGATTAAATGCATTATATGGTAAAGCGTAAACAATTGAGATAAATTGTTTATAAATTTAAGAAGTGATTAAAATATTGTTATAATATTAATGATATTAGATTATGAGATTATTAAGTGATTGATAACATGGGGATATTCTTGAATCTGGATAATTTATATTATAAATATTTAATATTTATCCTTTATCTCATTTGATTGATTCTTTATATCATTATCCTAACGCTTATATTGTGTTGAAAGTCATCTACATGGCTTACGTGAATAGATGGACTTGGTATGATTATGACCGTGGATTGTTCGGTATAATCATAACCGTAATTGAAAACACGATTATCTTTGGTCGTAGTATGGATAATTTATGGTCGTGATACTAATGAATACACGATTATCTTTGGTAGTAGTCATGGATAATTTGTGGTTGTGATACTAATGAATACACGATTATCTTTGGTAGTAGTGCATGGATAATTTGTGGTCGTGATACTAATGAATACACGATTATCTTTGGTAGTAGTGCATAGATAATTTTTGGTCGTGATACTAATGAATACACGATTATCTTTGGTAGTAGTGCATGGATAATTTGTGGTCGTGATACTAATGAATACACGATTATCTTTGGTAGTAGTGCATGGATAATTCGTGGTCGTGATACTAATGAATATCCTCGGCACGTAGTGCATGGATGATTCGATGATATGGATTAATTATTGAAATGAGTCTCAAAGAATGAAATATTAATTCATGGATGTGGTAAAAGTCATCTCTTTAGTAGTAGTGCGTTGATAGACTTGGTATGATTATGACCGAGGATTATTCTAAGATATAATCATGATCAGTTGAAAACACGAATATCCTCGGCCAATGGTGCATGGATAATTCGTGGTCGTGATACTATTAAGTGCGTCTCAAATTATTGGTTTTACTGATTGTATATCTTTGGCTGAAGGCAAAGATGAATTGTTAATGAATATCTTTGGTGGGATTAGAAGATGAATTTAATATTTTTAACTATAAAGGTATTCAAGGTATCCTCACCTCTTTATCATATCGTGTACGCACTTAATTTCGAGGGCAAAATTTCATAAGAAGGGAGGTTGTAAGACCCCACTTTTATAAATAAAGATGAATTTTTTTATAAATATTATTTTTGAATATTATGGAATAAATTTGATATAATGCTATAGTTGTGGGTAATATTTTTAAATTTTGCAAAGTAAGCAAGTTGTTATAAAATATTCGTTTGGTCTGGGAATATTCTTTTTGTTTGGGAATATTCGCACAACTACTCAATCATTGGTGGACCCTATTAACGGAAGTATTGTCGTAGTTAGAAACGACAAAATTATTTTTCTATAAAAATAACTTGGCAGAGGTGTTACCGCTAAAACTGTTGAACTACCCTAGTAGTAAAAATACAAGAATACACGTAGTTGTATAGTAGCGCACGATATTGATTATTGATGCTTACGTGAGAAGTCACCATGCGACGCCCCAAAATTAGGTATACATCACCCATCTTGGGTAGTCGGATACATGGTACGTAATTTAAATACAACTTACTTATATAATCGTAGGTACAATACGACATAAACTCGTGAGTTTGAATACAAATATTGTCTACTAGATATTATACAAACTCAAAAGGAGTCCTCATTACAATTATTATCACACTATTTCACGCTGAATAGTGAGGACTACTAATGCTATCCTCCGGACCATTACTCCGCTCCCCGACTCGTCTCAAATTATATTTCTCATTTCACGAAGAGAATAAAGGAAAGAAAGGGTGAGCTCAACTAGCCCAATGAAGAAATATTATGACTAAGATAATGCGAAATAAATTATCAATAGCCTTCAACAAGTGTTAAACCGATAAAATATAATAAACATCAAGTTTAATCTGCGGTGGAACAAGCAATCCATTAAAAAGTCAAGTAGAAAATAAAATCTACTATCTTTTATGATTTAAAAGGTTTTTCATCATCAATTATAAATTTGAGACTCGCCTTTTAATAAATATTCCACATTATCGAATCACCCCCGCACTACTTGGCCAAGGATATTCTTTAAGATCACGACCACAATTATTCATGCACTACTGCCAAGAATAGTTGTGTATTCATTAATGGTCATGATCATGTCAACAATCGTCCATCAATACACTACGGCCATCGAGGATTTTTATCACATCATTTGTAACATTACGGTCATGATTACATCGAATAGTCTCTGGTCATAATCATACCAAGTCCATCTATACACTACTGAAGCCACAAATGACTTTCAACATAATATAAACATGAGGATGATGACAATGATATAAGAATTCAATAAAACAACTTCGTGAATTATTTTATCCGGAATTATTAACGTCCAAATTATCAACATGATCTTTGTTTTGTAGAGTAAAATTCAAGAATGATCGAAGAATATTTCCATGAAAAGATCTACTAGATGAAACGCAAATATCAGGATATTCATTCCACTAATTTCATGGAGTATAAAGTCAAAGTTTTAACTAATTGGGTATAATAAAGAATGGAATAACAAAAGAAATCACCATACATGCGATGATCATACAGCGAGTTTATTCCAATGAATAATAAATAACGGAACCAGTGTCCGCGTAAAACGCACGAGACAGGATGTTCCAATGTAATAATAATAAAGATGCGAACCAGTCCGGTGTAAAACATGCATGCGAGGATGTTCCAATGAGAATAATAATAAAGCGGAATCAGTCCCGCAGAAACGCATGCATGGGATGTTCCAATGAATAATAATAAAGAATGGAACCCGTGTCCCAAGGCAGAAAAACATTTGCATGGATGTTCCAATGTAATAATAGAAGAATGTCACCAAGTATAGGGTAAATGCAGCGTATCAAGTTTATTCCAATGAATAATAAGCAATGGAATAACAACAGCTTCTCTTCATGAATAAGAAGAATAACACCCTTATTTTTTGTAGGAGATTGAATACTGCGGTGGTGTAGTAACAAAATACTCTTCTTCTTTCTCTTATTCTTCTCTACTTTCTCTCTCTAAAGCTTGAATGAATTAAGTGAAAAATAATGAAGCACTAGGCCTCTATTTATAGAAGATTTCTAGCTTAAGACCTACCATGTGAAAAAGGCAAGTGGCTTGACGGACCGGTGATGTGAAAAGAAAAAAGTGGTTCGACGCACCAGTAATGTGAAAAACGACAAGTGGTTTGGCGCTTTTGTAATGTGAAACGGCAAGTGGTTTGGCGTCAGTAAAGGTAATTACTATTGACGAAGGTAATTACTATTCACAAGGGTAATTACTATTTGACGAAGGTAATTACTTATCGACGAAGGTAAATACTATCGACGAAGGTAAATACTATTGACGAAGGTAATTACTATTCACAAAAGTAATTACTATTGGCGAAGAGACTCTTAGATGATGACATATGGGCCCCCATAAAATAATCAAACTTACCACAAACGCCTCATAATGCACTTTCTTTATATACATTAAGGATTGAATAAATATTACCACAAATCATTTTATTTTTAATCAACACATTTTAATCTTTCAACAATTATTAATCATTTATAACTTGTCGCCTCAATTAATAATATAACATATTATACAAATGATCTTCGTGACAATAATTGAATCAATAATATAAGAGATATGATGCGTGATTATTGTAGATAATAATTGAAAGCGTAAATTGAGTGACTTCTCACGTAAGCATCAATAATCAATACTGTGTGTGCTACTATGCAACCACGCCAGACATCGTACTTTTTACCAACGGGTAGTTCAACGGTTTTAACGGTAACACCTCCGTAGTTATTTTTATAAAATATATTTTGTCGTTTTCTCAATCCGATAATAATTACATTATGGGTCCACCAATGATTGAGTAGTTATATTTAATATTCCCTAACAAAAAGAATATTTCATGACCAAACGAATATTTTATAACAACTTGCATACTTTTGAAAAATTTATAAATATTACCTACAACTATAACATTATATCAAATTTATTCCATAATATTCAAAAATAATATTTATAGAAAATTCATCTTTATTTATAATAAATTGGGGTCTTATAACTCATTTATGCTTCAATTATTACTACAATAATTGTTCGCATCATATCTCTTATATTATTGATTCAATTATTGTCACAAGATCATCATATAATATGTTATATTATTAATTGAGACGACAAGTTATAAATGATTAATAATTATTGAAAGATTAAATATGTGTTGATTAAAAATAAAATGATTTGTGGTAATATTTATTCAATCCTTGATGTATATAAAGAGTCTCATGAGAGACGTTTGTGGTAAGTTTGATTATTTTATGGGGGGGCCCGTATGTCATCATCTAAGAGTCCCTTCACAATAATAGTAATTACCTTTGTGAATAGTAATTACCTTTGTGAATAAGAATTACCTTCGTCGATAGTAATTACCCTTCGCAAATAAGAGTTGTCCCTTCAATATTACCAAGAGTTAACTCGCTTCTTCTGTTGTTCGGGTTAATTACCCTTCATGAAATAGTAGTTGTCTCTTCAATATTACCAAGAGTCATTTGGACCTTCATTAAGACCAAGAGCCACCCTCGCTTTTTTCTATAAATAGAAAGCTCATTCCTTCATTATTTCTTACGAATTCACCAAACTCTGTAGAGAGAAACTATAGAGAGAAAGAAGAAAAGTATTCTGCTACTTCACTTTTCCAATATTCAGCTTCTTCTAAGGTAGGAATATTATTTGTTGTATCTGTAAGGGTGTTATTTTTTTTTATTCATGAAGAGAACTTCATTATTCCATTCTTTATTATTCATTGGAATAACTTTTGTAAAGTGGCATACCCTATACATGACACTGTATATACGAAATACCCTATACTTGGTGAAATCCTTATATTATTCCATTCTTATTTATTCTGTTGGAATAACTCAGTATATCTGGAATCCCCTATACTTGGTGACATTCTTCTATTATTTTATTATTCCGCTGGAACATCCTCATCTGCATGCTTTTACGCTCGAACTCGGTTCCGCTTTTTTATTATTCTTTTTATTATTCTATGGAATATCCATGTCTGTGTTTTTACAATTTACACAGGTTCCGCTTTTTATTATTCTCGTATTTATTATTCATTGGAATAACTTTTGTATATCTGAATCCCTATACTTGGTGACATTCTTCTATTATTTTATTATTCCGTTGAACATCCTTGCTCAGGCTTTCTGTAGGACTGGTTCCGCTTTTATTATTCTCGCTTTTATTATTCTATTGGAATATCCTCGTCTGTGTGTTTTACACCTAACCGGGTTCCGCTTTTTATTATTCTATATTTATTATTCTCGTTGGAATAACTTTATCATCTGGGCAACGCGCATGCACGGTGATTTCTTTTGTTATTTCATTATTATTATACTCAAATTGGTTAAAATTTTGACTTTTATACTCCATAAATTTAGTGGAATATCCTCGATATTTCAAGGCTTCATCCAAAGATTTTTAATGAAAATATTTTTCCGAGCATTCTTGAATTTTACTCTACTGGCAAAGATGTCATGTCGACAATTTGGACGTTATTAGTTCCTGAATAAATTAATTAAATGAACTTGTTTTATTGAATTATTATGTCATTGTCATCATCCTCATGTTATATTATGTTATCTTTGCTTACGTGCATAGATGAACTTAGTATGATTATGACGAGGATGGATCATTCGGTATAATCATGGCTTGATATAAATGATGTGACAAAAGTCCTCGGTGGCACAGTAATGCGATGATGGATAGTTTTTGGTATGATTATGACCAGGGTGATTCAGGTATAGTCATGACCATTGATAATTTGATGAAAATCCTTGACCAGTAGTACAGGGGATGATTAGATATTGTGGTTTATTCATTAAACCGAGTCTTAGTGATAAAAATTGATGAAAACCTTTTAAAACCTAAAAGATAGTAAACTTTATTTTCTATTTGACTCTTTTAATGGATTGCATATTCCGCAACCACGTTATTGAGTTAGAACCAGGACGAGATAATAGAAGACTTAACGTATGAGAGGTACCGTCAAGATCTTGGATAGGAAGGAGCATGTCCTACGCTATGAAAGGTCATACCACAAGTTAAAGTTTTGTGGAGGAATCATGCTATAGAGAAATGACACGGGAATTGGAAACGAAATGAAAGCGAGGTATCCTCACCTTTTCAAACACTGTACACAGTGCGTCACGTCAATTTCGAGGACGAAATTTCATAAGGAGGGGAGGTTGTAAGACCCCTCAAAATTTTAAATAAAAGGAATTTCCTTTATTTATTATTTTGAAATAGTAAGGGTTGATTTGATTAATGTGGATAGTTAAGGGTTAAATACGCAAATATTTCAAAATAAGCAAGTGGTTATAAAATATTCATTATCGCCGTGGAATATTCGTTTGGTCGTGGAATATTCGTGATCGCTTCTGGAATATTCGCATAACCAAGAGCCATGTGTGGGCCCCATAACTCTGAAAGCGATTGGATGAAGAAAACGACAAATATAAGTTGTTTTTAAATAACTGGCGTAGTTGTTACAAGCTTATCTTCGCTGAATACCCGGTGGTTAAAACACACTAATACGCGTTGTTGAACAAGAAGGCACCAAGTATTGCACCAATTATTGATTCTTACGTGAAGAAGGCACTACTCAATAATGGTTACGATAATTATCGCTCAAATTTTATTGAGTTAATAATTTACTGCGTTGATATTTTATATTCACCGCTTGTTTCAATAATTGTCATTACACAAATTTTTTCATTATCGAAGCAATAATTCATATTATCTGAATAATATTATTAGATAACATTATTGGCAATGTCTAGAAAGTTCGCATCTAAGGAGAGGTTTGGTCACCCTAATCAAGCGCCAGAAGAAGAAAAATTCTTATTGAAAGCCCTCTTTCCTGAACCCACTGGTTACAATATCATGATTCTGTAATATTATTTGTGAATAATTAATTATTGATTTATATGATGAGGAAAATATTGATTTTATGTGGATATAGATGGAGAAAATTTTTAAAATGACAATTGTTGAAAATTAATATTTTATCTTTTTCTCGATAAAATAATTCATTTAAATATATTATTTTAATAATATATTAACGGGTGATATTTTACAACGAATGTGGGATATATGAGTATACGAGGAGGAAGAGTATTTTTGTTGCAATAAATGTTTAAAACATGTTAAACATGTCGGGGACCCCATTTATCGATCAAATTTGATTATAACTGTAAAATCGCCTGCTTGTGGATTTCGGTCAATTTCTATTTGGAATTTGGAAAAAACTTTCTTCTGCAAAGTTGTAGAGAATTGAAATTCCTATAAAAACTCGTGAGATTCGAATTTTCTGATGAAAGGGCTATTTATTATGAATTATTGAAGTTCCGAAGCTCCGAAATAATTGATTTTTGGGAGTTTAAAATATTTTTTGTAAGAAAAACGTTTTTTGTTGTAATTGAGTGGCTCACATGTGTTATAAATGATCTGAAATCAGATTTCTAAGGTGGGCTTGAATATTTTTAAGAAATATTATTATTTTATTAAATTTTCTTTTTGGTGTTCTAAGCATTTTTCTATAAATAGGGTCTTGGGTTAGAATTGAAAATCACACCGTAAACTCAAGTTTTCTCTCTATATTATCGAGCGTATTCTTGTGAGTATTTTGAGTATACTTTGAGTATTGCTAGATTTAGGCAAGTTCCTTTCAAAGACTATACCCTTTATTCTAAATGTGAAGTCTTGATCTTTCGAGGTAAGGGATATTATTTTTTTCGTAATGATATTATTTCTTCAATATCATTATACTGAAATGTTGATCTGAAGTTTTTATCAAATTTGGAACTTTTTCATGTCGGGGTTACTATTCATGAGTTACTTATTCACGAAGTTACTTATTCATGAAGTTACTATTCACGATTCTTACTATTCACGAGTACTTATTCAAGCTAAGCGTGAAGATGTTTTTGTAGAATTTCTATCTTTTGGTGTCTGAGTTACTATTCACGATATCAAGACTATTCACGATACTCTGACTATTCACGTGATACTTGAGATTATTCAATAGAAAAATAAATTTCTTCTTTTCGTCTAAAACATCTATTCGGATACTAACTCGATTGTATCCATGTTTTGATCATTCTTGAATTTTACACCACTATGATTATTTTTGAGGTATTTTTAGGCGTGGATAAAACCAAGTACGAATCCTTAATCCTTGTTATTTTGTTTCACCGGATTCGCTTTCTTTAAAAAATATTTTCATCATCCTCGTCTTAAATGATGATATTATGGAATATCTTTGGCCTGTAGTGCAAAGATGAATGATTTCTTAAGAATATCTTTCCACGTAGTGCAAAGATGAATGATTTCAAGAATATCTTTGGCGCGTAGTCTGAAGATGAACAGTGTTTTAAATGAACACGACTTAATCGATGAATATCTTTGGCTTTAGTAGTGCAAAGATGAATATTTGATTCCGGATGTATATCGATTGATGTTACAGGATAAAAGATAGACAATGAACTTTTAAATTCATACATAGAAGATAGTAGTTTGCATTCTCTACTTAACTCTTCTAATGAATTATTATTTCACTGCGAATATTGATTTAAAATTTGTTGTCTATCAGATTCTATTAGATTTTTCCCTCGTTGAAGACTAACGATAATTTGTTGTATATTATCTTAGTCATAATATTCTTTACCGAGCTAGTTGAGCTCACCCTTTTCCTTTTTGTTCTATTTTTCTCGTGAGGCGAGAATATAGCGAAAGACGTAGCCTGGGGTATGGAATGAAGGTTTTAGAAAGGATTGTTTAGTAGTCCTCACCATTTTGTAAAATAATGTATCAATAAATGTGATGAGGATTTATTTGAGTATAGATATTGTCTGAAGATAATATTTGTATTCAAACTCACAGCTTTCTTGTTGTAATAATAAAGTTGTAGTTGTTTTACGTACCATGTATTGACAACTCGTAATGTGTGATGTATACCTATTTTGGGGCGTCACAGCTTGGTATCGAGCTTTGGGATATGATCTCCATGCGGAGATCTAGAATAGAACTAGGAGGGAGAGACAAGTAAATCCTTCGCTAAAGTGTCCTACCTAAGCTTATTTGTTAGTTGGTCAAGATATAGGGATATTATGTGATATATTGATTTCTTAATTAACCCTTGTTTTATGACAAGATTTGAGAATGTCGATCGAGAATATTAACAATGGAAATGAGACCGTGGAGATGCTGTACTCACCAACGAGGAGAACGTGCAACAACAATGTGTGCAATGTTCCTCCCGTGAACAACACCATTGAAAGCGTATGATGAACGAGGGGATGTTTAGAAGTTTTTGCGCTTCATAGAAAATCGATTTAGGGAAACTTCGTGTTCAAAATACTGAGGAGAAATGATAGCAATTCACGTTTGTCACAACACCAAGCGCCTTCAAAGAGTTGGGACCACGAATTTAAGGAAAGCGATCCGATCACGGCGGAAACATGGGTCAAACAAATTACCAAGATATTCGATGTCTTGGGATGCACGGAGGAACGAAAGGTTCCATTCGCCACCTTTATGTTCCGTGGCGAAGCGACATCTTGGTGGGAGTCTCGTGAGCGCACTCCATCCACCGCACTCAAAGATGTCTTGGGAGACGTTTGAGAGCTATTTAATGACAAATACTTTCCCGAAAGTTTTCATATATGAAGGAAGTGGAGTTCATCGATTGGAACAAAACAACGACGACGGTGTCTCAATGACGAGACAAAGTTTGCAGAGTTATCCGTGTTTGCACCTCATTTGGTGGAGAATGAGGAACGATGATGGCGGATGTTTCTTAGAGGTTTGAAACCCCAAAGATACGTCAAGATCTCATTTCTCATAAATTTTCTTTATTCGATGATGTTAGTAAAATGGGCTCAATTATTAGAAGCGAGATAACGAGTACTACCAACCGAGGGACCACAACCGGATCGTGACGTAGATAGCGGTCAATGTAATAATGATAACTGCGGAGAAAGAAACAGATCGATGAAATGGTAACCACTCTGGTGGTAATCATGGCCATGAAAATAGAAGAAGCGAAGTCGAGGAGATTTTAAAAAGAGAGATTTAACAACGACCATGTGAAGATGATGGTCTTGGCAAAGAAGAATCGGTTCTAAGGGAGGAGAACGACCACCCATTATATCTACAAATGCGAAAAAGAGAGACATATCGATCCAAACCGCCTGAACAGCTTGGTATGCTATAATTGTGGAAAGGAAGGACATATCGCCGAGATTAGACAAGAATAAACCTAGTTCAATGAGGGATTTGACTAAAAGATCGTCCCTGAAAAAGTCAAAGTCAACGATTCCGGAAGAGCGTTTGTTGTAATCGGTCATAATGCGAGGAACCAAAACGAGGTGATCACGGGTAAGCTATTTATAAATTCTTTTGAAGTTTATACCTTACTTGATACCGGTATACCCATTCTTTTTTTATCTCTCCCGCATGTGCTCAACGCTTAAACTTGACTCGGAGAAATTAGACTTTGACCTATCTGTGGAAACTCATTAGAGAAACTTTCATCACATCCATCGCTTATAAATCTTGTTTGATTCAAGTTGGCACCATTACCACTTGTTGACCTTATCTCTTTAAAGATACTTGCTTTTGATATGATTTTAGGATTGATTGGTTAACTACTCATCATGCCAAAATTGATTGTTTTCGTAAGGTTGTTAGTCTTCATATTCCTAACCAACCCGTTGTATGCGAATTCAAGCAACTAAACCATTAAAATCGATCACCGCTCATATCTAATCATAAAGCTATTCGCTTATTAAAAACGGATGTCAAGCTTTCTTAGCCCATGTTATGGATTTGAATAAAGACACGTCAAATTTGAATAATATTCTGTTGTTATTGACTTTCCCGACGATTTCTCCAAGAACTTCCCTTGCCTACCCCGTAACGTGAAGTTGAATTCTTTATCGATCTTGAACTGCATAAAACCCATTTCTAAAACCCCATATCGAATGGCTCCTATTGAACTTCAGAGTTAAAGGTCCAACTACAGAATTGTTGGACATCGGTTTCATTCGTCCCAAGACATCTCCTCGGGGTGCTCCTGCTTTTATTTGTAAAGAAGAAAGACGGGAGTATGCGACTTTGTATTGATATCTATCTGGAATCGAACCATGTCACCAAATCGAAGAATAGGTATCCTTTACCTCGTATTGATGACTTGTTTGACCAGCCCAAGGGGCACAATTCTTTTCAAAATCGATCTTCGCTTCGGATATCATCACCAAGATTAGAATCGAGGATATTCTAAAACCGCCTTGAGAACTCCTAGATAGGCATTATGAATTCTTAGTCATGTCTTTCGGACTAACTAATGCTCCTGCGGCTTTTCGGATATGATGAACCAAGTATTCAAGGAATATTTGGATCAATTCGTTATTGTCTTTATTGATGACATCTTCATATATTCCAAAAGCCGTGAAGATCATGAAAGACCATTTGAAGTTTGTACTCCAAAGGCTTCGTGAAAACCAACTATATGCCAAATTGAAGAAATGCGAGTTCGGCTTGAGGAAGTAGCATTCCTTGGGCACGTGGTGTCGAAAACATGGAGTATCTGCTGATCCGGCGAAAATTGAAGCAATACAAAGTTAGAGCAACCAAGTCGGTGGATCAAGACGTAGCTTTTGGGCTTAAATTGGTTATTATCGGAGATTCGTGGAAGGGTTTTCTCGAATCGCTACTCCATTAACTCAACTAACTCTAAGGATACAAAATTGTTTGGAGCGAAGAATGCGAGAAAAGTTTCCAAGAGCTTAAGAGGAGACTTATTTCTAAGACTGTTTCTAACAATACCATCCGGTTCGGATGGATTTGTTATCACAAAGAATGCTTGAGCAAAGGGTTAGGATGTGTGACGACCCCAAAATAGGTCCATTCCATCCAACCCATTCTCGAGTCGCCAAATACATGGTATGTAAACAACTACAACTTTATTATCACAACAATAAAATCAGAGTTTAAATACAAATATTATCTTCTGACAATATTTATACTCAAATAAATCCTCATCACATTTATTGATACATTATTTTACAATAATGGTGAGGACTACTAAACAACTCTCTCTAGAACCTTCATTCCATACCCCGACTAGTACTCGCTACATTCTCGCCTCCTGAGAAGAAAAATGGAACAACAAGGAAAAGGGTGAGCTCAACTAGCCCAGTAAAGAATATTATGACTAAGATAATATACAACAAATTATCGTTAGTCTTCAACAGGAAAAATCTGATAGAATACAATAGACAACAAGTTTCGCATCAATATTCGCAGTGAAATAATAATTCATGTAAGAGTTACGTAGAGAATGAAATCTACTATAATCTATGAATTTAATAAATCCATCATCAATATTTTATCCTCAGTAACATCAATCAATATTCATCTCAAATCAAATATTCATCTTTGCACTACAGCCAAAGATATTCATCAATCCATTATGTTCATCTCAACACTGCTCATCTTTGCACTAAAGGCCAAAGATATTCATCACGGTCATGTTCATTTAAACACTGCTCATCTTCAGACTACAAAGGCCAAAGATATTCTTCGAAAATCATTCATCTTCGCACTACTACTACCAAAGATATTCATCGATTAATCATTCATCTTTGCACTACAAAAGCCAAAGATATTCAATACTATCATCATTTAAGACCGAGGATGATGAAAATACTTTTAAAGAAACGAATCCAAAGAAACAAAATGACAAATATTATGGATTCGTACTTTAAAACAATCCATGTTCAAAAATACTTCATAAATAATCATAGTGAAGTAAAATTCAAGAATGATCAAAACATGGATACAATCAAAGCTAGTATCCGTAATAGATATTTTAGACGAAAAGAAAAATTTTCATTTTTCTATGAATAAGTCGATTCGTGAATAAAGTCAGATATCGTGAATAAAGGCCGATATCGTGAATAAGAATCTCGACACCAAAAGATAGAAATTCCACAAAAAAATATTTTTCACGCTTCATGAATAGTACTTTCGTGAATAAGAATCGTGAATAAGAACTCATGAATAAGAACTCGTGAATAAGAAACTCATGAATAAGAATTCATGAATAAGAACCCCGACATGAAAAAGTTCCAAATTTGATAAAAAGTACCAACTAATATTTCAAAGATAATGATATCAAGAATTAATATCATTTGAGAAGAAAATAACATCCCTTACCTCAAAGAATCAAGATTTCTAAGGAAAGGCTTGAAGTGATGTTGAATGAAACTTGATCAATAAAGAACTCTCAAAGTATCTAAATACTCACAAAATACGCCAATAATATAGAGAGAGAAGAGAAAACTTTGTTTCGTGTGATTTTCAATTCTAACTTAGCCTCTATTTATAGAAAATGTTAGCCCACCAAGGCAGACTTGACTCGCCACCGATGGCTTTACTCGCTACTATTGCCACCCACCACATTTGAAATAAAATTCAAAGACATTTCTTCACCAACCACAAGTGGGGCCCACTCAATTCTAGAATTTTCCACCAAAATCAATTATAAACCTAATTTCCTAATCCGACACCTCTTAAAATTCACAACAAATCATTCGTGATTTTTAATTGCTCAAAATTTGTGGACATATACTCAACTTATGTATGTATACCCCAAAAATTACCACAATCCAACTATTTGATTAAAAATTATAACCCCGCAATATATCTCAAAACCCCCGATTTGATTTTTAATACCTCCAATCCGATAAAATACCGATAAAACACCTCAACATTAATTCCTTCATTAATAACCACATAAATAAATCCATCATTTATATTCATATAAAATAAATATTTCCTTATCATATGAATCAATAATTAATTATTCACAAATAATATTACGTAATCACATTACGACAACCAGTCGCTCCTCAGAGTAGGGGGGCTTTCAATAAGGATCTCTCCTCATCGGGCGCCGCAATTAGTGACCAAACCTCTCCTGTATGTAACTTTCTAGACATCGCCAATAATGTTATCTAATAATATTATTCAAATAATATGAATTATTGATCCGATAATGGGAAATATCATGCAAATGACAATTATCAAAACAACAATAATATAAAATACCAACGCAAAGAATTATCAATCAATAAAATAAACTATCGAATAAGAATTCATCGTAATAATTATTGAGTAAAGGCCTTCACGTAAGGATCAATAATTCAACAATACTGCGTAATACCGCAAACTCATCAAGCAACCACGCCAGACATCGTATTTTAACCACCGGGTATTCCAACAATACCTTAATCTGAATAACTACGCTCTTATTTAATAACCACGCCATTATTTATAACCACCCAAACTTTGTCGCTTTTCTCATCCAATCGCTTCACATGGGCCCACATTATTGTCAAGGCCATCGCATTTAATATTCCTCGACGATTTAATATTCCACGACCAAACGAATATTCTCGACAAGATTTAATATTCCACGACCAAACGAATATTCCCCGACAAAAATGAATATTTTATAACCACTTGCTTATTTTGAAATATTTATGATTTAACCCTTAACTATCCACATTAATCAAATCAACCCTTACTATTTCAAAATAATAAATAAAGGAAATTCCTTTTATTTAAAAAATTTCTGGTCTTACAACCTCCCTCCTTATGAAATTTCGTCCTCGAAATCGACGACGACTTGACAGTGTTTCAAAAGGTAAAGATACCTCGCTTTCATTTTCGCTTCCAACTCCCGTGTCATTTCCTTAATAAAGATGGTTTCTCCACAAAACTTTAACTTATGGTATAACCTCTAATTATAGGTCATGTTCTTTCCTCTACAAAATCTTGACAGTACCTCCTCGTGACGTTAAGTCTTCTACTATCTCGTCCGGCTTAACTCAATGACGTGTTTTGGGTCGTCCACATATTTACGTAACATCGATACGTGAAAAACGTTATGAACACGCGTCATACTTGGTGGTAAAACGAGTCTATAGGCCACGCCCTATTCGATCGAGAATTTCAAATGGATTAATAAATCAAGGTTCGAGCTTTCCTCACCTCACCGATTCTCTCGCTTTTGAAATAACAACTTCGCACACCTCCTTCTTCAAATTCATCACCTCGGTGTGTAGCTTGAATAACTTTTAACTTTATCGATTAAAATCGATTATACTCAGATATCATCACGCATCAGATATCATCACGCGGGTACCTAGAGTTTTGATCTCCATCTCTATTATTTGTATATTATACTGAAATGAGTCTTTGACAATATCGTACTCAGACTTGTATACGATCTTCTACTCAACACGCCGCCTACCACGCTCGCTTTTCGTGATGGCATGGTCGTAACATATGCCAAATGAGTCTCCTCTCGAGTTCTTCAAGCTCTTCCCACATTCCTCGCTCCATTTGAATTTTGTATCTCTACGAGTTACTACGTTAATGGAATAGCGATTCGAGAATATCCTTCAACGATCTCCGATAATAACCAACTAAGCCTAGAAAACTACGATTTCGACATTACCGACTTAGGTTGTTCTCAATCGCGACTCATATCCCAACCTTGGATAAAGACGTCACAATGACACCTATCGCTTTACTATCGCATCTAATATGACGTCCCCTTACAGAGAGTCTCGCTTAGTGCATTCCACAAAGGAAGTCACAAGATAAAGGCTCATGTACCAAATTTATAGTTGAATTTTTAACTCCTCAAGTTCAATAGAGCCATTCGATATGAGATTTTAGAAATGAGTTTTGTACCGGTTCAAAGTCGATACAAAATTTAATATCACTTTGGGAGTAAGCCAATAAATTCTTCAGAAATACGCCAGAAAAATCAATAACAACAAGAATATTATTCATATCGACGTGTCTTTATTCAAATCCATAACATGGACTAAGAAAACTCGACATCCGTAATAAACGAATGACTTCATGGCTTGATATGAAAATGTTTGACTACAATGGTTTGATCGCTTGAGTTCAATAACAAAGTTCTTTAGAATATGAAAACTAACAACCTTACAAAAGCAATCAATTTTGGCATGATGAGTAGTTAACCAATCAATCCCATCAAAAGCAAGTATCTTTAAAGAGATAAGGTCAATGTGTAAGTAATGGTGCCAACTTGAATCAAACAAGATTTTTAAACAACGGATGTAATGAAAGTTTCTCCTAACTGAGTCTCCATAAATAGGTCAAAGTCTAATTTCTCCGTAGTCAAGTTCAAACGCTGAGCGCAAGCAAGAGAGATAAAAGAATGGGTAGAACCCAGATTCAGTAAGGTATAAACTTCGCAAGAATTTATAATTAACTAACCTGCTATAACTCGTCGTCGTTCCTCGATTTTGACCGGCCACGACAAACGCCTTCCAGAATCGCTGACTTTGACTTTTCCGACATCCTTTTGAGTCACCGCCTCACCGCACTAGGTTTCGATATCATACAACTCGAAAGCGATATGTCCTTCTTTTCCACAATTATAGCATACCTTAAACTGCTGGGGCGCTTGGTCGATATGTCCTCTTTCCCGTGATTTGTAATATACGACCGATGGTCTTTCTCCTCCTCGAACTCCGCTGCCATCGGCGCCGACGCCTTCACATGGTCGTTGTTGAATCTCCTCTTTTAAAATCTCCTCCCAACTCGCTTTTCTATTTTCATGGCCACGATTACCACCAGAGTGGTTACCGCCTTTGTCCGTATTCTTCTTTCTCCACCGGTTATCGTTATTCGATGATCGCTATCTTCGTATGATCCTCGTTATGGTCCCTCATTGAACGTATTCGTTATCTCGCTTCTAACAACCGAGCCCTGCTTACAACATCCTGAATAGAGAGAAAATTTATGAGAAATGAGATATCGACGACGCCGGTTTCAAACCTCTCGTAAACATCCGCGCCATACGCTCCTCATTCTCCACCAAATGAGGTGCAAACTCGATAACTCCGCAAACTTCGCCGCATCGGGACACCGCCATGTTATTCGATCTAATCTAATAAACTCCACTTCCTTCATACGACGAATACTTTCGTGGAAGTACTTGTCATTGAATCGCTTCAAACGCTCCCACGACATGCCGAAAGAGTAAATGAATGGGTACGCTTCACGATTCCCACCAAGAATCACCTCGCCACTTTAACATAAAAGTAGCGAATGGAACTTTCTCTTCTTCGCATCCCAAGACATCGAATATCTTGGTAATTTGTTTGACCCATGTTTCCGCCATGATCGGATCCGCTTTCCCTGCACTCGTGGTCCCAACTTTTGAATCGCTTGTCAGTGACCACCCGTGAATTGCTATCATCTCCTCCTCAGATTAACACGAAGTCTCCTCGTCTGATTTTGCATGAACTGCAAAAAGCTTCTAAACATCCCCTCGCTCATCATCTCTCAAATGTGTTATTCACAGAGGTACATTGCCACTGCACAGCGCGTTCGCTCTCCTCGTTGTTAAGTAAGCAGCATCTCCACTGGTCTCATTTACACCACTATTAATATTCTCATTCGACATTCTCAATTCATCGCTATAAAACAAGGGTTAATTAAGGAAATCAATCACATAATATCCCTATATATATCACTTAAACTAACAAATAAGCTTAGTAGGACACACTAGCAGGCGAATTTACTCGCCTCTCCCTCCTAGTTCTATTCCCCGATCTCCGCCAGAGATCATATCCCTAAGCTCGATATTAACCGTGACGACCCCAAAATAGGTCCATTCCATCCAACCCATTCTCGAGTCGCCAAATACATGGTACATGTAAACAACTACAACTTTATTATCACAACAATAAAATCAGAGTTTAAATACAAATATTATCTTCTGATAATATTTATACTCAAATAAATCCTCATCACATTTATTGATACATTATTTTACAATAATGGTGAGGACTACTAAACAACTCTCTCTAAACCTTCATTCCATACCCCACTAAGACTCGCTACATTCTCGCCTCCCGAGAAGAAAAATGGAACAACAAGGAAAAGGGTGAGCTCAACTAGCCCAAGAAAGAATATTATGACTAAGATAATATACAACAAATTATCGTTAGTCTTCAACAGGAAAAAAATCTGATGTAATACAATAGATAACAAGTTTCGTATCAATATTCGCAATGAAATAATAATTCATGAAAGAGTTACGTAGAGAATGAAATCTACTATAATCTATGAATTTAATACCCATCATCAATATTTTATCCTCAGTAACATCAATCAATATTCATCTCAAATCAAATATTCATCTTTGCACTACACAGCCAAAGATATTCATCAATCCATTATGTTCATCTCAACACTGCTCATCTTTGCACTAAAGGCCAAAGATATTCATCGACTATGGCATGTTCATTTAAACACTGCTCATCTTTGCACTATGTGCCAAAGATATTCTTCAGAAATCATTCATCTTCGTGCACTTCAACACAGAAAGATATTCATCAGTTAATCATTCATCTTTGCACTACAGCCAAAGATATTCAATACTATCATCATTTAAGACCGAGGATGATGAAAATACTTTTAAAGAAACGAATCCAAAGGAAACAAAATGACAAATATTATGGATTCGTACTTTAAACAATCCATTCCAAAAATACTTCATAAATAATCATAGTGAAGTAAAATTCAAGAATGATCAAAACACGGATACAATCAAAGCTAGTATCCGTATTAGATATTTTAGACGAAAAGAAAAATTTTCATTTTTCTATGAATAAAGTGTCGATTCGTGAATAAAGGTCAGATATCGTGAATAAAGGCCAGATAACGTGAATAAGAATCTCGACACCAAAAGATAGAAATTCCACAAAAAAATATTTTCACGCTTCACTTAATAGTACTTGAATAAGAATCGTGAATAAGAACTCATGAATAAGTAACTCGTGAATAAGAACTCATGAATAGAATTCATGAATAAGAACCCCACATGAAAAAGTTCCAAATTTGATAAAAAGTACCAACCAATATTTCAAAGATAATGATATCAAGAATTAATATCATTTGAGAAGAAAATAACATCCCTTACCTCAAAGAATCAAGATTTCTAAGGAAAGGCTCAAGTGATGTCGAATGAAACTTGTAGATCAATAAAGAACTCTCAAAGTATCTAAATACTCACAAAATACGCCAATAATATAGAGAGAAAGAGAGAAAACTTTGTTTCGTGTGATTTTCAATTCTAACTTAGCCTCTATTTATAGAAAATGTTAGCCCGTACCAAGCAGCATTTCGACTCACCCACACGATGGCTTTACCGCTACTATTGCCACCCACCACATTTGAAATAAAATTCAGCACATTTTTCACACCAACCACAAGTGGGGCCCACTCAATTCTAGAATTTTCCACCAAAATCAATTATAAACCTAATTTCAATCCGACACCTCTTAAAATTCACAACAAATCATTCGCATTTTTAATTCGCTCAAAATTTGTGGACATATACTCAACTTATGTATGTATAATATACCCAAAATTACCACAATCCAACTATTTGATTAAAAATTATAACCCCATGCAATATATCTCAAAACCCCGATTTGATTTTTAATACCTCCAATCCGATAAAATACCGATAAAACACCTCAACATTAATTCCTTCATTAATAACCACATAAATAAATCCATCATTTATATTCATATAAAATAAATATTTCCTTATCATATGAATCAATAATTAATTATTCACAAATAATATTACGTAATCACATTTATGATAACCAGTCGCTTCCTGTGAAAGAGGGGCTTTCCAATAAGGATCTCTCCTTATCGGGCGCCAGCAATTAGTGACCAAACCTCTCCTTAGATGTAACTTTCTAGACATCGCCAATAATGTTATCTAATAATATTATTCAAATAATATGAATTATTGATCCGATAATGGGAAATATCGCATGCGAGGACAATTATCAAACAACAATAATATAAAATACCAACGCAAAGAATTATCAATCAATAAAATAAACTATCAATAAAGAATTCATCGTGAATAATTATCGAGTAAAGTGCCTTCTTACGTAAGGATCAATAATTCAACAATATCATGCAATACCGCAATGCTATCGCGGCAACCACGCCAGACATCAGATTTTAACCACCGGGTATTCCAATGCCTTTAATTCAGTAATAACTACGCCTTAATTCAGAATAACTACGCCGTTATTTATAACCACCCAAACTTTGTCGCTTTCCTCATCCAATCGCTTTCACATGGGGCTCACATATATGGTCATACTGTCATTTAATATTCCTCGACAATGACGAATATTCCACGACCAAACGAATATTCCCTGACAAAGATTTAATATTCCACGACCAAACGAATATTCCCCACAAAATGAATATTTTATAACCACTTGCTTATTTTGAAATATTTATGATTTAACCCTTAACTATCCACATTAATCAAATCAACCCTTACTATTTCAAAATAATAAATAAAGGAAATTCCTTTTATTTAAAAAAAATTTCGGTCTTACAGGATGTGTTCTCATGCAACGGGAAAGTCATAGCCTATGCCTCGACAACTTAAAGAGTATGAGAGGAATTATCCTACTCATGATCTGAGAGTTAGCAAAGTGATCGTTTTTCGCTTAAAAATATGGAGGCACTATCTATATGGGAGAAAGTGGAGATATATTCGCACCATAAAAGCCTTTAAATATTTCTTCACTTAAAAAGAACTCAACACGCTAAGCAATGACGTTGGCTCGAGCTATTAAAAGACTACGACCACACTATTCAATACCATCTTGGTAAAGCGAACGTAGTGGTACGCATTGAGTAGAAAGATCATATGCGGAACGAAAAGTGCGATGATGTCAAGTATACGACAGAGCCAACTTTAATAGAAAAAGTTAAGGTTGCTTTCAAGCCACCCAATCTTGAGCGATGCGAAGAAGAAAGTACAAGAAGGAGCTATTCCTAAGCGAGAATTGATGAAGAAGGAATACTTGAGTCCACTCTGAGACTTTGTGTTCCTAACGACTCGATTTGAAGTACAAGATTATGATGGAGGCACACAATACGCCATTTGCAATCCATCCTCGAAGTACTAAAATGTATCGTGATCTTCTACATACATTTTGATGGAACAATATGAAGAGAGAGATTGCAAAGTTTATCTCGATGTGTTTAACTTGCTAACGTGTAAAGGCGGAGCATCTTGTACCTAAGGGTCCGCTTGCAACCACTTGAGATTCCTAATGGAAGTGGGAACACATTACTATGGATTTCATTATTTTGGTCTTCCTACGGTTTCTCAAGGCATCAATGCTATTTGGGTTATTGTTGATAGATTAACCAAGTCTGCTTTCATTTCTTACCGATCGGAGACTTATTCCTTGAACGCTTTTGCTAGTATGTACGTGAATGAGATTGTGAGGTTGGATGGCATGCTCAGTATCCATAGTTTCTTGGATCGTGACCCAAGATTCACTTCAAGATTTTGGGTTAGCTTGCAAAAAGCTATGGGCACGAATTTGCGATTTAGTTCGACATACCATCCCCAAACCAGACGGACAATCGAGAGAGGACTATTCAAACTCTTGAAGATTTATTAAGACTCGTGTCCCTGAACTTCAAAGGTAGTTGGGATAAGTATTTACCATTGGTGGAATTCTCCTACAACAACAGCTTATCGTGCAAGTATAGGTGTGGCTCCATTTGAAGCATTATATGGACGAAAATGTCGTTCTCCAATATGTTGGGATGAGGTGGGTGAAGCAACATTGTTGGGACCCGAAAGTTAAGACGTATGACTCACCGAAAAGATCCAAATGATTCGACAACGATACAAAACCGGCACAAGATCGACAAAAAGAGTTATGCGGATCTTCATCGAAAGGACGTGGAATTTAATGTAGGGATCATGATTGTTACGAGTTGCTCCATGGAAGGGAGTTACAAGATTTGGGAAGAGAGAAAGCTCAATCCACGATTTATTGGTCCATTTCAAATTCTTGACCGAGTAGGAAATGTAGCCTATAGACTTGCGTTACCTCCGGTATGTCTCGTGTTCATAATGTGTTTCATATATCTCATATTCAGAAATATGTGAAAGACCCGAACCACGTTATTGAAGTTAGAACCGGACGAGATAAATGAAGACTTAACGTATGAGGAGGTACACGCCAAGATCTTGGATAGGAAGGAGCATGTCCCACGCCAAGAAAGGTCATACCACAAGTTAAAGTTTTGTGGAGGAATCATGCTATAGAGAAAATGACCAGGGAATTGGAAACGAAATGAAAGCGAGGTATCCTCACCTTTTCAAATCACTGTGACGTACGTCAATTTCGAGGACGAAATTTCATAAGGAGGGAGGTTATAAGACCTCAAATTTTTAAATAAAAAGGAATTTCCTTTATTTATTATTTTGAAATAGTAAGGGTTGATTTGATTAATGTGGATAGTTAAGGGTTAAATACGCAAATATTTCAAAATAAGCAAGTGGTTATAAAATATTCATTATCGCTTGGGAATATTCGTTTGGTCGTGGAATATTCTGTCTTCGTCAGAATATTCGTATTTACGCAGTAGCCCATGTGTGGGCCCCATAACTGAAAGCGATTGGATGAAGAAAATGATAAATATAAGTTGTTTTTAAATAACTGGCGTAGTTATTACCATTAATCTTCATTGAATACCCGTGGTTAAAACACACTAATACGCCGTTGTTGAACAAGAAAGCACCAGATTACACCAATTATTGATTCTTACGTAAGAAGGCACTACTCAATAATGGTTACGATAATTACCGCTCAAAGATTTTATTGAGTTAATAATTTCTGCGTTGATATTTTATATTGCTGTTGTTTCAATAATTGTCATTACACAGTATTTTTCATTATCGAAGCAATAATTCATATTATCTGAATAATATTATTAGATAACATTATTGGCAATGTCTAGAAAGTTTTGTCTAAGGAGAGGTTTGGTCACCTAATTGCTACAAGTAGAAGAAGAAATTCTTATTGAAAGCCCTCTTTCCTGAACCTGCTTATCAATATTGTGATTCTGTAATATTATTTGTGAATAATTAATTATTGATTTATATGATGAGGAAAATATTGATTTTATGTGGATATAGATGGAGAAAATTTTTAAAATGACAATTGTTGAAAATTAATATTTTATCTTTTTCTGATAAAATAATTCATTTAAATATATTATTTTAATAATATATTAATTGGTGATATTTTTACAACGAATGTGGGATATATGAGTATACGAGGAGGAAGAGTATTTTTGTTGCAATAAATGTTTAAAACATGTTAAACATGTAGGTGGACCCCATTTATTATTTGAAATTTGATTATAAATTTTGTAAAATCGCTTGCTTGTGGATTTCGGTCAATTTCTATTTGGAATTTGGAAAACTTTCTTCTGCAAAGTTGTAGAGAATTGAAATTCCTATAAAAACTCAAGAGATTCGAATTTTCTGATGAAAGGGCTATTTATTATGAATTATTGAAGTTCAAGTCTCAAATAATTGATTTTTGGGAGTTTAAAATATTTTTTGTAAGAAAAACGTTTTTGTTGTAATTGAGTGGCTCACATGTGTTATAAATGATCTGAAATCATATTTCTAAGGTGGGCTTGAATATTTTTAAGAAATATTATTATTTTATTAAATTTTCTGCTTTGGTGTTCTAAAGATTTTCCTATAAATAGGTGCTTAGGTTAGAATTGAAAATCACACCGTAAATCCAAGTTTTCTCTCTCTATATATCGGCGTTATTCTTGTGAGTATTTTGAGTATACTTTGAGTATTGCTAGATTAGTGCAAGTTCCTTCAAAGACTATATACTTTATTCTAGCTAGAAATCTTGATCTATCGAGGTAAGGGATATTATTTTTTTTCGTAATGATATTATTTCTTCAATATCATTATAATTGAAATGTTGATCTGAAGTTTTATCAAATTTGGAACTTTTTCATGTCGGGGTTACTATTCATGAGTTACTTATTCACGAGTTACTATTCATGAGTTACTATTCACGATTCTTACTATTCACGAGTACTATTCATGAAGCGTGAAGATGTTTTTGTGGAATTTCTATCTTTTGGTGCCTGAGTTACTATTCACGATACGGCACTATTCACGATATCTGACACTATTCACGATATCTGATCTATTCAATTTAAAAATAAAATTTCTTCTTTTCGTCTAAAACATCTATTCGGATACTAACTCCGATTGTATCCATGTTTTGATCATTCTTGAATTTTACACCACTATGATTATTTTTGAGGTATTTTTAGACGTGGATAAAACCAAGTACTAATCCTTAATCCTTAATCCTTGTCATTTTGTTTCACCGGATTCGCTTTCTTTGAAAAAATATTTTCATCATCCTCGGTCTTAAATGATGATATTATGGAAAATCTTTGGCTGAAGTGCAAAGATGAATGATTTCTTAAGAATATCTTTGGCTCAGTAGTGCAGATGAATGATTTCTGAAGAATATCTTTGGCCGTAGTGCAAAGATGAACAGTGTTTAAATGAACATGACCAATCGATGAATATCTTTGGCTCAGTAGTGCAAAGATGAATATTTGATTCCGGATGTATATTGATTGATGTTACAGGATAAAAGATAGATTTATGAACTTTTAAATTCATACATAGAAGATAGTAGTTTGCATTCTCTACTTAACTCTTCTAATGAATTATTATTTCATCATGAATATTGATTTAAAATTTGTTGTCTATTGTATTCTATTAGATTTTTCCTCGTTGAAGACTAACGATAATTTGTTGTATATTATCTTAGTCATAATATTCTTTATTGAAAGCTAGTTGAGCTCACCCTTTTCCTTTTGTTCTATTTTTTCTCGGGAGGCGAGAATATAAATGCGAGTGCAGCCTGGGGTATGGAATGAAGGTTTTAGAAAGGATTGTTTAGTAGTCCTCACCATTTTGTAAAATAATGTATCAATAAATGTGATGAGGATTTATTTGAGTATAGATATTGTCTGAAGATAATATTTGTATTCAAACTCACGCTTTCTTGTTGTAATAATAAAGTTGTAGTTGTTTCGCATACCATGTATTGACAACTCAGAATAGGTGATGTATACCTATTTTGGGGGCGTCACAGGATTCATGTGAAGTAATTAGAATATTGGATTCATGTGAATTGTATTTTAAATTTATTTAGTTTATTAAGATGAGATATGAAGTCTTTAGAAATCTTTAGAGATGAGGTCAGATTTTGGATATGGGTTGATAGTTATAATTCTTCTTCTAAAGTCTGTCAAACTCTACCATTTAATAGAAATATGAAAAGTCTATGACTTTTTAAATACCAAAATACTTGTATAGACTTTGTAAAAATCTTAGGGGGTGTATTCAATTAATATTTTTAAAGACTTTTTTCAAGTGACATACTTTTGTAGAATTTGTGGGATTTTAATGACTTTCAAAGACTTTAAAGACTTTTTTAAAATGACTTTTATAGACTCTATGAAATAAGTTATAAACTTTTATAAACTTTTTATCAAGACTGTGATAGACTTTTGTATACTTCTAATATATCTTATGAACTTATATTAATTGTTAATTAGCCCATGTATATGGTATCTCTCTCTCTTTTTATGAACTAGAGTAAATCTCATTATATTATCAGTGGCATGAGATTTTATGTATGTTGAAAGCGCTCATATTATTCTACTCATTTCATAATACATTTGGATACTTGGATACCAATAAAACTTTAAAAACTACGATTTAATACAAAAAATTAAGCTCACTTTTCATCGAAAGCTATATATACTTTATGATCATATCGCATTTTATTTGGAATTATTATTTTCACTCCAATCTACAAAAATTGTCATCAATACTTATTTACGTAACTAGCAATTAAAAAATTAATATAAACATTTGCAATATTTATCGATTTCCATTCAAATATTTGAATATTACCTCGCCTTAGTATCAAAATTAGCAAATAAAATAATATATACTTGTTTCATGTATATTTTAAAATAGCAGTTATTTTTCAAATAAAAAATATTTTTTATTTATATTCTTTTTAATAAATTCATAGTTTAGTAATGTAACATATAATAAAATGATGATAAAAAGCTTGAAGAGCTTATATATTTTATACAACTATATATCACTATAAAGTACGTATTCTATATAAATTACTTTCCTCTCTCTCACTTTTTTTTTCTTCATTTAACTCGATTAAGTTAATTTAAGAAATTATAAAATTATAAAATATTGTGTATTTATTTTATTTTTTGAATAATAACGTGTGTTTATTATTAAATAACAAATAAATTCAAATTTTAAAATTTTTGAATTTGTGCGTTGACTACAAAAAACAAAATAAATGTTTTATTTTTGTGAGTACAGCAGAAGTATTAATTATTCTAGATTATAAAGTAATTAGAAATATTGGATTCATGAGAAGTAATTAGAATATTGGATTCATGTGAATTGTATTTTAAATTTATTTAGTTTATTAAGATGAGATATGAAGTCTTTAGAAATCTTTAGAGATGAGGTCAGATTTTGGATATGGGTTGATATTTATAATTCTTATCTAAAGTCTGTCAAACTCTACCATTTAATAGAAATATGAAAAGTCTATGACTTTTTGAATACCAAAATACTTTTATAGACTTTATAAAAATCCTAAGGGGTGTATTCAATTAAGATTTTTAAAGACTTTTTTCAAGTGACATACTTTTGTAGAATTTGTGGGATTTTAATGACTTTCAAAGACTTTAAAGACTTTTTTAAAATGACTTTTATAGACTCTATGAAATAAGTTATAAACTTTTATAAACTTTTTATCAAGACTATGATAGACTTTTGTATACTTCTAATATATCTTGCAACTTATATTAATTGTTAATTAGCCCATGTGTACAACATCTCTCTCTTTTTTTATGAACTAGAGTAAATCTCATTATATTATTGTGGCATGAGATTTTATGTATGTTGAAAGCGTTCATATTATTCTACTCATTTCATAATACATTTGGATACTTTCGGATACCAATAAAACTTTAAAACTACGTATTTAATATAAAAAATTAAGCTCACTTTTCATTGAGCTATATATATACTTTACGTATGCTGCATACTCTATTTGGAATTATTATTTTCATTCCAAATCTACAAAATTGTCATCAATACTTATTTACGTAACTAGCAATTAAAAAATTAATATAAACATTTGCAATATTTATCGATTTCCATTCAAATATTTGAATATTACCTCGCCTTAAAGATCAAAATTAGCAAATAAAAATAATATATACTTGTTTCATGTATATTTTAAAATAAAGAAGTTATTTTTCAAATAAAAAATATTTTT
The DNA here is from genome assembly GCA_020205615.1 of Panax quinquefolius. Classification (NCBI taxonomy): domain Eukaryota; kingdom Viridiplantae; phylum Streptophyta; class Magnoliopsida; order Apiales; family Araliaceae; genus Panax; species Panax quinquefolius. The sequence continues at coordinate 17,310,978 of CM035173.1, read as the reverse complement.
TTATTTATATTCTTTTAATAAATTCATAGTTTAGTAATGTAACATATAATAAAATGATGATAAAAAGCTTGAAGAGCTTATATATTTTATACAACTATATATCACTATAAAGTACGTACTCTATATAAATTACTTTCCTCTTTCTCACTTTTTTTTTCTTCATTTAACTCTGATTAAGTTAATTTATGAAATTATAAAATTATAAAATATTGTGTATTTATTTTTATTTTTGAATAATAACGTGTGTTTATTATTAAATAACAAATAAATTCAAATTTTAAAAATTTTGAATTTATACGTTGACTACAAAAACAAAATAAATGTTTTATTTTTGTGAGTACAATGTATATTAATTATTCTAAATTATAAAGTAATTAGAAATATTGGATTCATGTGAAGTAATTAGAAATATTGGATTCATGTGAATTGTATTTTAAATTTATTTAGTTTATTAAGATGATACGAAGTTCTTTAGAAATCTTTAGAGATGAGATCTCGACTTTGGATATGGGTTGATAGTTATAATTCTTCTTCTAAAGTCCACAAACTCTACCATTTAATAGAAATTTGAAAAGTCTATGACTTTTTGAATACCAAAATATTTTTATAGACTTTATAAAAATCCTAATTCAATACCACCTAACTTTTAAAGACATTAAAAAAGTTATAATTGAATACCACTAAACTTTTATAAACTCTTTAAATGTCTTGATTGAATACAACTAAACTTTTAAAATCTTTAAAAGTCTTTAAAAATCTTAATTGAATACACCCCCCTTAATTCAATACCACCTAACTTTTAAAGACGTTAAAAAAGTTGTAATTGAATACCACTAAACTTTTATAAACTCTTTAAATGTCTTAATTGAATACAACTAAATTTTTAAAATCTTTAAAAGTCTTTAAAAATTTTAATTGAATACACCCCCCGTAGACTCTAATTTTGTGGAAATTAATAGAGAATGATTTTTACATGGAACCAAAATAATTATTGCAAACTACAAAGCATACATCACCGTTGGGTATTACTATCACATTACATACTTAAATGAGAAAAAGAATAAATATCTTAGATACATTAAAATAACCTATTTTAATTATTAAAATTCTAAAATAATTGTTAATAAGAACAATAAAATGTCAAAATTATTATTAATTAAGAATGATAGTATATACTACATGATTTTATACTTCCTCCGTCTCATAATATATCACGTTTTAGAGTTGTACATAATAATTAAAGAAATGATTACCCTTTATCATATACTTCTCATACTGTCTCTCCCTCTCATCTGTAATATTTTCTCACGATGAATAATTTTAGAAAGATTGTGACTAATTTTTCTAGATTATATAAAAGGTCAAATAATTTAAAAAAAAAATTAAAATTATAGAAAACGTCATTTATTATAGAGCGAAAGAAGTATGTGTTTAGGACACATCACTTTTACCCCAATTTTTTGTGTATGTAAACATATATATATAATCTATATCTGGTAATCTTCAAAAGTATTAATTAATAAACTTTTTTGTCTTTTTATCAACTTTAAATTAATAATATTATTATGGTGATAAATGAATATTACAAAAAAATAATTTAGAAAATAATGTGGTAAAATGTAATTCATTAATGTTTCGTCATACATGAAGGCTAGTGATAATAATCAACTACAACCAACCAAATTATTTGTGACGCTTTCAAAATAGGTATACATCACCCATTTTGAGTCATCAATAACATGGTACAAAAACAACTACAACTTTATTAATACAACATAAAAACTGTGAGTTTAAATACAAATATTGCCATCTAGACAATATTCACACCCAAATAAGTCCTCTTTATAATTATTGATACATTATTTTACGAAAATAGTGAGTACTACTAAAACAACTCTCTAGAACCATCATTCCACACCCCGACTAGAACTCGCTACATTCTCGCCTCCTTAGAAGAACAATGGAACAAAAATGGAATAAAAAGGAAAAGGGTGAACTCAACTAGCCCAGTAAAAAATATTATGACTAAAATAATATAGAACAAATTATCGTTAGTCTTCAATAGGGAAAAATCTGACAAAATACAATAGACAATAAGTTTCAGATCAATATTCGCAGCGGAAATAATAATTCATAGAAGAGTTATGTAGAGAATGAAATCTACTATAATCTATGAATTTAAAAGTCCATCATCAATATTTTATCCTCAGAACATCAACTAATATTCATCTTAAATCAAATATTCATCTTTGCACTACAATCAAAAGATATTCATCGATCGGTCATGTTCATCTCAACACTGTACATCTTTTGCACTACTACGCCAAAGATATTCATAAGAAAATCAATCATCTTTGCACTACTGGCCAAAGATATTCAATGAATACCATCATTTAGGACTGAGGATGATGAAAAATATTTTAAAGAAAACGAATCTAGTGAAACAAAAGAACAAGTATTATGGATTCGTACTTTAAACAATCCGAGTTCAAAAATACTTCATAAATAATCATAGTGAAGTAAAATTCAAGAATGATTAAAACATGGATACAATTAAAGCTAGTATCCATAATAAATATTTTGACAAAAATAAAATTTAATTTTTTGTGAATAGTGTCAGATTCGTGAATAAAGGCCAGATATCGTGAATAAGAAACCCGACACTAAAAACACAAGAATTTCACAAGAAATTTTTTCCAATATTCGACATAATGATATTAGAAGAAATAATATCATTTTTTAAAAAATAATATCCTTACCTCCAAAAAGACAAAGATTACGGCGGGAATCTTGGATATAATCTTCAAGGGAACTTGTTCCGTGATAAGCAACACTCAAAGTATCAAAATACTAACAAGAATACGCTCAATAATATAGAGAGAAAGAGAGAAAAACTTCAGTTTACGGTGTGATTTTTAATTCTAACCTAAGCACCCTATTTATAGGAAAATGCTTTAACACCAAAAGCGAAAAATTTAATAAAATAATAATATAATTAAACAAATTTCTTACGCACACCAAGAATCTGAATTCAGCAACTTAACACATGTTTAATGAGGCCCACAAAATGTAAAAAATGTTTTTCTTAAAATAAATATTTTAAACTCCCAAAATCAATTATTTTGGAACTTCGGAACTTTAATAATTTATAATAAATAGCCTTTTATCAAAAAAATTCAAACCTCATGTCCTTTTCATAGGAAATTTCATTCTCTACAACTTTGCAGAAGAAAATTTTTCCAAATTCCAAACAGAAATTGACCGAAATCCACAAACGGGCGATTTTACAAGCTATAATCAAATTTAAGTCAAGAAATGGGCCCACGGACATGTTTAACATGTTTTAAATAATTTTTGTAATAAAAATACTCTTCTTTCTCATATACTCATATATCCCACATTCATTGTAAAAATATCACCATTATTATATTATTAAAATATAATAATATATTTAAATGAATTATTTATCGAAAAAGATAAAATAACAATTTTTCAACAATTGTCACATTAAAATTTTCTCCATCTATATCCACATAAAATGAATATTTTCCTTATCATATAAATCAATAATTAATTATTCATAAATAATATTACGAATCACAATCTTGACAACCGTGCGGGTTCCTGGGAAAGAGGGGGCTTTTTCAATAAGGATATCTTCTTATTAACAAGAATTAGGTGACCAAACCTCTCCTTATGTAATTTTCTAGACATTGCCAATAATGTTATCTAATAATATTATTCAAATAATATAAATTATTGATCCGATAATGAAAATATCAGATAGTGACAATTATCAAACAACAATAATATAAAATATCAATGTAACAATTATTAAATCAATAAAATAAAATATTGAATAAGATACCATCAGTAATAATTATTGAGTAATGTCTTCCTACGTAAGAATCAATAATTGGTGCAATACCGTGTGCTATCAGTATTTTAACCATCGAATATTCCAACAAGATAATTGAGAATAACTACGCCTGCTATTTATAAACAACTTGTGACGCCCCAAAATAGTATACATCACCTATTCTCGAGTTGTCAATACATGGTACGTAAACAACTACAACTTTATTATTACAACAAGAAACCGTGAGTTTGAATACAAATATTATTTTCTGATAATATCTATACTCAAATAAATCCTCATCACATTTATTGATACATTATTTTACAAAAATGGCGAGGACTACTAAACAATCCTTTCTAAAACCTTCATTCCATACCCCGACTCGTACTCGCTATATTCTCGCCTCCTGAGAAGAAAAATGGAACAAAAAGGAAAAGGGTGAGCTCAACTAGCCCAGTAAAGAATATTATGACTAAGATAATATACAACAAATTACCGTTAGTCTTCAACAGGAAAAATCTAATAGAATACAATAGACAACAAATTTTAAATCAATATTCGCAGCGGAAATAATAATTCATTAGAAGAGTTAAGTAGAGAATGCAAACTACTATCTTCTATGTATGAATTTAAAAGTTCATCGCTCATCTTTTATCCCCGTAACATCAATCAATATACATCCGAATCAAATATTCATCTTTGCACTACAGCCAAAGATATTCATCGATTAGTCATGTTCATCTAAACACTGCTCATCTTTGCACTACTGACCCAAAGATATTCTTCAGAATCATTCATCTTTTGCTACTGGCCAAAAGATATTCAATAATATCATCATTTAAGATCGAGGATGATGAAAATATTTTTAAAGAAACGAATCCAAAGAAACAAAATGACAAGGATTAAGGATTAAGGATTCGTACTTTGTTTTATCCATGTTCAAAAATACCTCAAAAATAATCATAGTGGTGTAAAATTCAAGAATGATCAAAACATGGATACAATCAAAGCTAGTATCCGTATAGATATTTTGACAAAAAAAGAAGAAATTTTATTTTTCTATTGAATAGTGCTCAGATATCGTGAATAGTCTTGATATCGTGAATAGTAACTCTACACCAAAAGATAGAAATTCCACAAAAAACATCTTCACGCTTTCATGAATAATAGTACTTTCGTGAATAAGAATCTTCGTGAATAAGAACTCATGAATAAGAACTCGTGAATAAGAACTCATGAATAAGAACCCCGACATGAAAAAGTTTCAAATTTGATAAAAGTTCCAACCAATATTTCAAAGATAATGATATTGAAGAAATAATATCATTTGAGAAGAAAATAACATCCCTTACTTGAAAGATTAAGACTTAAATTTGGAATACCGGGTATAGTCTTTGAAGGAACTTGCACCGCCTAACAATACTCAAAGTATACTCACAAGAATACGCTTCAATATATCGAGAGAGAAATAGAGAGAAACTTCAGCTTTACGGTGTGTTTTTCAATTCTAACCTAAGCACCCTATTTATAGGAAAATGCTTAGAACACCAAAGCGAAAAATTGAATATAATATTAATATATTTTTCACATTTTCTTTAGCCCACCTTAGACAACTGATCTCAGCCCATTTGAATCACATGTGAGGCCAACTTAGTTGCAAAAACGTTTTTCTCAAAATAAATAACTAAAACTCCCAAAATTAATTATTTGAACTTGAACTTCAATAATTCATAATAAATAGCCCTTTCATCAGAAAAATTCGAATCTTGCGTGTTTTATAGGAAATTCAATTCTCTACAACTTTGCGAAGAAAGTTTTTCCAAATTCCAAATAGAAATTGGACCAAATCCACAAATCAAGCGATTTTACCGGTATAATCAAATTTCTATCAATAATTGTGTCCACCAACACACAAAACATGTGTTAAACATTTAATGCCACAAAATACTCTTCCTCCTCATATACTCATATATCCCACATTCATTATATCATCGTTAATATATTATTAAAATAATATATTTAAATGAATTATTTTATCGTAAAAAGATAAAATATTAATTTTCAAAAATTGTCACATTAAAATTTTCTCCATCTATATCCTTATAAAATCAATATTTTCCTCATCATATAAATCTATAATTAATTATTCATAAATAATATTATGAATCACATTATTGACAACCGTGCGGTTCCTCAGATGTAGGGGCTTTCCAATAAGAATTTCTTCTTCATGGCGCGCAATTAGGTGACCAAACCTCTCCTGATGTAACTTTCTAGACATTGCCAATAATGTTATCTAATAATATTATTCGAGATAATATGAATTATTGCTTCGATAATGAAAATCTTTGTAATGACAATTATTGAAACAACAAAGAATATAAAATATCAACGCAGAGAATTATTAACTCAATAAAATACTTGAATAATAATTATCGTAACCATTATTGAGTAGTGCCTTCTCACGTAAGAATCAATAATTGGTGCAATACTGCAATGCTTCGTGTTTTTAACCACCGGGTATTTTAACAAAGATTAATCTGTAATAACCACGCCTGCTATTTTTAAACAACTTATATTTGTCGCTTTCTTCATCCAATCGCTTTCAGTTATGGGGCCCACACATGGTTGCACCACCATACGAATATTCCCCGACAAGATTTAATATTCTCCGAATACAACAATAATATTTTATAACCACTTGCTTATTTTGAAATATTTATGATTTTACCCCTAACTATCCATATTAATCAAATCAACCCTTACTATTTCAAAATAATAAATAGAAAATTAAATTTCATTAATAATAAGTTGGGGTCTTACAACCTCCCTCCTTATGAAATTTTGTCCTCGAAATTGACGTACATACCGTGTTTCAAAAGGTGAGGATACTTCGCTTTCATTTCCGCTTTCAATTCCCGTGTCATTTCCTCTATAGCATGATTCCTCCACAAAACTTTAACTTGTGGTATGACCTTTCATACAGTAGGACATGCTCCTTCCTATCCAAGATCTTGACAATACCTCCTCATACGTTAAGTCTTCAGCTATCTCGTCCGGTTCTAACTCTATAACGTGGTTCGGGTCTTTCACATATTTACGAAGTACAGATATGTGAAACACATTATGAACACGAGACATACTCGGAGGTAACGCGAGTCTATAGGCTACATTTCCTACTCGGTCAAGAATTTGAAATGGACCAATAAATCGTGGATTGAGCTTTCTCTCTTCCCAAATCTTGTAACTCCCTTCCATGGAGCAACTCGCAACAATACATGATCCCCTACATTAAATTCCACGTCCCTTTCGATGAAGATCCGCATAACTCTTTTGTCGATCTTGTGCCGCTTTGTATATCGTTGTCCGAATCATTTGGATCTTTTCCGTAGTCATAGTACCAACTCGGGTCCCAACAGTGTTGCTTCACCCACCTCGTCCCAACATACTGGAGAGCGACACTTTCGCCCATATAATGCTTCAAATGGAGCCACACCTATACTTGCTCGATAACTGCTAGAAGTAGGAGAATTCCACCAATGGTAAATACTTATCCTAACCGCCTTGAAGTCTAGGACACAGAGTCTTAATAAATCTTCAAGAGTTTGAATAGTTCTTTCTGATTGTCCGTCCGTTTGAGGATGGTATGCCGAACTGAATCGTAGATCTGTGCCCATAGCTTTTTGCAAGCTAACCCAAAATCTTGAAGTGAATCTTGGGTCACGATCCAAAACTATGGATACAGGCATGCCATGCAACCTCACAATCTCATTCACGTACATACTAGCAAGACGTTTAAGTGAATAAGTCTCCGTGATCGGCAAGAAATGAGCGGACTTAGTTAATCTATCAACAATAACCCAAATAGCATTGATGCCCGAGAAACCGTAGGAAGACCCGTGAACGAAATCCATGGTAATGTGTTCCCACTTCCATTTCGAATCTCAAGTGGTTGCAACGGACCCTTAGGTACCGTATGCTCGCCTTTACACGCCGACAAGTTAAACACATTGAGATAAACTTTGCAATCTCTCTCTTCATATTGTTCCACCAAAATGTATGTCAAGATCACGATACATTTTAGTACTTCCGAGATGGATTGCAAATGGTGTATGTATTGTGTGCCTCCATCATAATCTTGTACTTCAAATCGAGTCGTTAGGAACACAAAGTCTAGAGTGGACTCAAGTATTCCTTCTTCATCAATTCTCACTTCCTAATAGCTCCTTCTTGTACTTTCTTCTTCATACGCGCCATTTCCGGCCTGGGCTTGAAAGCAACCTTAACTTTTTCTATTAAAGTTGGCTCTGTCGTATACTTGACATCATCGCACTCATTCTCGCATATGATCTTCTACTCAATGCGCCACCTACCACGTTCGCTTTTTCGAGGATGGTATAGAATAGTGTGGTCGTAGTCTTTCAATAGCTCGAGCCAACGTCATTGCCAAGACGTTGAGTTCTTTTTGAGTGAAGAAATATTTAAGGCCTTTATGGTCCTAATATATCTCCACTTTCTCCCCATATAGATAGTGCCTCCATATCTTTAGCGAGCTTATCACGCTTTGCTGACTCTAGATCATGAGTAGGATAATTCCTCTCATACTCTTTAAGTTGTCGCGAGGCATAAAGCTATGACTTTCCCACGTTGCATGAGAACACATCCTAACCCTTTGCTCAAAGCATCATCAGAGATAACAAATCCATCCGAACCAGATGGTATTGTTAGAACAGTCTTAAAATAAGTCTCCTCTTAAGCTCTTGAAACTCTTCTCGCATTCTTCGCTCCCAAACGAATTTTGTATCCTTCCTAGTTAGTTGGGTTAATGGAGTAGCGATTCGAGAAAACCTTCCACGAATCTCCGATAATAACCAATTAAGCCCAAAAACTACGTGATTTCTTGATCCACCGACTTCACTTTGCTCCCTAACTTTGTATTGCTTGAATCTTCACCGGATCAACAGATACTCCATGTTTCGACACCACGTGCCCAAGGAATGCTACTTCCTCAAACCGAACTCGCATTTCTTCAATTTGGCATATAGTTTGTTTTCACGAAGCCTTTGGAGTACCAAATTCAAATAGTGCTCATGATCTTCACGACTTTTGGAATATATAAGGATGTCATCAATAAAGACAACAACAAACCGATCCAAATATTCCTTGAATACTCGGTTCATCAAATCCATGAAAGTCTGCGGGAGCATTAGTCATCCGAAAGACATGACTAAGAATTCATAATGCCCGTCTCGAGTTCTAAAGGCGCCTTTGGAATATCCTCGCCTAATCTTCACCGATGATATCCGAATCGAAGATCGATTTTTGAAAAGAATTGTGCCCCTTAGAATCGGGTCAAACAAGTCATCAATACGACATGAGGATACCTATTCTTGATGGTGACATGGTTCAATTCCGATAGTCAATACAAAGTCGCATACTCTCGCCTTTCTTCTTTACTTAATAAAACAGAGCACCCCAAGGAGATGTACTTGGGGCGAATGAAACCGATGTCCAACAATTCTCAGTAGTTGGACCTTTAACTCCCAAGTTCAATAGAGCCATTCGATATGGGGTTTTGGAAATGGGCTTTGTACGTGTTCAAGATCAATAAATAATTCAACTTCACGCTTACGGGGTAGGCCGGAAGTTCTTCAGAAATACGTCGGAAAGTCAATAACAACAGAATATTATTCAAATTTGACGTGTCTTTATTCAAATCCATAACATGGGCTAAGAAAGCTTGACATCCGCTTTTCAATAAACGAATAGCTTTATGATTAGATATGATGTTGATTGATTTTAATGGTTTAGTTGCTTGAATTAAATATGACGGGTTGGTTAGAATATGAAAACTAATAACCTTACGAAAATAATCAATTTTGGCATGATGAGTAGTTAACCAATCAATCCCTAAAATCACATCAAAAGCAAGTATCTTTAAAGAGATAAGGTCAACGGTGTAAGGTAATGGTGCCAACTTGAATCAAACAAGATTTATAAACGAGTGGATGTGATGAAAGTTTCTCCTAACGGAGTTTCCACAGATGGTCAAAGTCTAATTTCTCCTGAGTCAAGTTAAACGTTGAGCACAAGCGGAGAGAGATAAATGAATGGGTAGCACCGGTGATCAAGTAAGGTATAAACTTCGCAAGAATTTATAAATAAACTTACCCGTGATCACCTCGTTTGGGTTCTCGCATTATGACCAAATCACAACAAACGCTTCTTACCTAATCGTTGACTTTGACTTTTCCGGGACGATCTTTTGAGTCACCGTCCCAATTGAACTAGGTTTTGCTATCTTCGTATAATCTCGAGCGATATGTCCTTCCTTTCCACAATTATAGCATACCTTGAATCTGTTGGGACATTTTGGACCGATATGTCCCTCTTTCCGCATTTATAGCATATATGACCGGTAGTCGTTCTCCTCCCTTAGAACCGATTCTTTCACGCAAGACTGCTGCCTTCATATGGTCATTGTTAAATCTCCTCTTTTTAAATCTCTTCCCGACTCGCTTCTTCTATTTTCATGGCCATGATTACCACCGAGTGGTTACCATTTTGTCCGTCTGCATTTTTTTCTCCGCCGGTTATCATTATTCTCATTGATCGCTATCTCTCGTGCGATCCTCGGTTGTGGTCCTCAACGACCGTACTACTCGTTATCTCGCTTCTAATAATTGAGCCCCATGCTTACAACATCTGAATAGAGAAAAAGTTTATGAGAAATGAGATCTTGACGTATCTGGGTTTCAAACCTCTAAGAAACATCCGCGTCATACGCTCCTCATTCTCCACCAAATGAGGTGCAAACTGGATAACTTTGCAAACTTTGCCTCGTCTTCGAGACACCGCGTATTTGTTTTGCTTTAATCGATGAACTCCACTTCCTTCATATAGCGAACACTTTTAGGAAGGTATTTGTCATTAAATAGTTTCAAACGCTTTCCCAAGACATGATGAGTCTTGGATTGGATGGAGTACGCTTCACGAGACTCCCACCAAAGATGCACTCTTCACCACGGAACATAAAGGTGGCGAATGGAACCTTCGTTCTCCGTGCATCCCAAGACATCGAATATCTTGGTAATTTGTTTGACCCATGTTTCCGCCATGATTGGATCTGCTTTCCCTTAAATTCGTGGTCCCAACTCTTTGAATCGCTTGGGTTTGTGATGACCCGTGAATTGCTATCATTTCCTCCTCAGATTTTGAACACGAGTCTCCTCGTCTGATTTTTGCATGAATCGCAAAAAGCTTCTAAACATCCCTCGCTCATCATCTCGCTTCGGTGGTGTTGTTCACGGGAGGAACATTGCCACTGTTGCACGTTCGTTCTCCTCGTTGGTGAGTACAAAGGCGTCTCCACGGTCTCATTTCCATTGTTAATATTCTCGATTGACATTCTCAAATCTCATCATAAAACAAGGGTTAATTAAGAAATCAATATATCACATAATATCCTTATATCTTGACCAACTAAAAAATAAGCTTAGGTAGGACACACTAACTGAAGGATTTACTCGCCTCCCCCTCCTAGTTCTATTCCCCCGATCTCCGCCAGATCATATCCCTAAGCTCGATACCAACTGTGACGCCCCAAATAGGTATACATCACCTATTCTCGAGTTGTCAATACATGGTGCGTGAAACAACTACAACTTTATTATTACAACAAGAAACTGTGAGTTTGAATACAAATATTATCTTCTGACAATATCTATACTCAAATAAATCCTCATCACATTTATTGATACATTATTTTACAAAATGGCGAGGACTACTAAACAATCCTTTCTAAAACCTTCATTCCATACCCCAGGCTGCATACTTCTTATATTCTCGCCTCACGAGAAGAAAATGGAACAAAAAGGAAAAGGGTGAGCTCAACTAGCCCAAGAAAGAATATTATGACTAAGATAATATACAACAAATTACCGTTAGTCTTCAATCGGGAAAAATCTAATAGAATACAATAGACAACAAATTTTAAATCAATATTACAGTAATGAAATAATAATTCATTAGAAGAGTTAAGTAGAGAATGCAAACTACTATCTTCTATGTATGAATTTAAAAGTTCATCGCTCTATCTTTTATCCCCCAGTAACATCAATCAATATACATCCGAATCAAATATTCATCTTTGCACTACAGCCAAAAAGATATTCATCGATTAATCATGTTCATCTAAACACTGCTCATCTTTGCACTACTGACCAAAGATATTCTTGAAATCATTCATCTTTTGCACTACAAAAGCCAAAGATATTCAATAATATCATCATTTAAGACCGAGGATGATGAAAATATTTTTAAAAAAGCGAATCCAATGGAAACAAAATGACAAGGATTAAGGATTAAGGATTCGTACTTTGTTTTATCCATGTTCAAAATACCTCAAAAATAATCATAGTGGTGTAAAATTCAAGAATGATCAAAACATGGATACAATTAAAGCTAGTATCCGAATAGATATTTTGACAAAAAAAGAAGAAATTTTATTTTTGGTGAATAGTCTCAGATATCGTGAATAGTCTTGAGATATCGTGAATAGTAACTCTCGACACCAAAAGATAGAAATTCCACAAAAAAACATCTTCACGCTTAATAATAGTACTTTGTGAATAGTAACTTCGTGAATAAGAACTCATGAATAAGTAACTCGTGAATAAGAACTCATGAATAGTAACTCTACATGAAAAAGTTTCAAATTTGATAAAAGTTCCAACCAATATTTCAAAGATAATGATATTGAAGAAATAATATCATTTGAGAAGAAAATAACATCCTTTACTTGAAAGATTAAGTACTTCTAATTTGGAATACTGGGTATAGTCTTTGAAGGAACTTGCAGACCGCCTAACAATACTCAAAGTATACTCACAAGAATACGCTCAATATATCGAGAGAAAAATAGAGAGAAACTTCAGTTTACGGTGTGTTTTCAATTCTAACCTAAGCACCTTATTTATAGAAAATGCTTGAACACCAAAAGCGTAAAAATTGAATATAATATTAATATATTTTTCACATTTTCTTTAGCCCACCTTAGACAACTGATCTCAGCCCATTTGAATCACATGTGAGGCCAACTTAGTTGCAAAAAACGTTTTCTCAAAATAAATAACTAAAACTCCCAAAAATTAATTATTTGAACTTGAACTTCAATAATTCATAATAAATAGCCCTTTCATCAAAAAATTCGAATCTTGCGTGTTTTTTATAGGAAATTCAATTCTCTACAACTTTGCGAGAAGAAAGTTTTCCAAATTCCAAATAGAAATTGACCAAAAATCCACAAACGAAGCGATTTTACTTGGCTATAATCAAATTTCTATTAATAATTGTGTCCACCAACACACAAAACATGTGTTAAACATTTAATGCCACAAAAATACTCTTCCTCCTCATATACTCATATATCCCACATTCATTATATCATCGTTAATATATTATTAAAATAATATATTTAAATGAATTATTTTATCGAAAAAAGATAAAATATTAATTTTCAAAATTGTCACATTAAAAATTTTCTCCATCTATATCCTCATAAAATCAATATTTTCCTCATCATATAAATCTATAATTAATTATTCATAAATAATATTACGAAATCACATTATTGACAACCAGTGCGCGCCCAAGGATGAGGGGCTTTCAATAAGAATTTCTTCTTCTTGGCAAGCATTGATTAGGTGACCAAACCTCTCCTTAGATGTAACTTTCTAGACATTGCCAATAATGTTATCTAATAATATTATTCAGATAATATGAATTATTGCTTCGATAATGAAAAATCTTGTGTAATGACAATTATTGAAACAACAATGAATATAAAATATCAACGCAAAGAATTATTAACTCAATAAAATAATCTTTGATAAAGAATTATCGTAACCATTATTGAGTAAGGCCTTCTTCACGTAAGAATCAATAATTGGTGCAATACTGGTGTCTTCTTGTGTTTTAACCACCGGATATTTTTAACGATATTAATTGAATAACCACGCCAAGATTATTTTTAAACAACTTATATTTGTCGCTTTCTTCATCCAATCGCTTTAGTTATGGGGCCCACACATGGTTTTACTGCGGCGTATTGCGAATATTCCCACAAGCATTTAATATTCTCCGAACAACAATGAATATTTTATAACCACTTGCTTATTTTGAAATATTTATGTATTTTACCCCTAACTATCCACATTAATCAAATCAACCATTACTATTTCAAAATAATAAATAGAAAAATTAAATTTCATTAATAATAAGTTGGGGTCTTACATTAACTTATACTTGTCATTTTCTTCATCCAATCGCTTTTTACATTATGGGGCCATGGAGAAGTACATCTTGTCAAGATCTGAATATTCCCAAGCAAGTAAGAATATTCCACGACCAATGTAAGACCCCAACTTTTATAAATAAAGATGAATTTTCTATAAATATTATTTTGAATATATTATGGAATAAATTTGATATAATGTTATAGTTGTGGGTAATATTTATAAATTTTGCAAAAGTAAGCTAGTTGTTATAAAATATTCGTTTGGTGGGGAATATTCTTTTTTGTGGGAATATTCAGATGACGGCTTACCAATCATTGTGGACCCCACAATGGAAGTATTGTCGTAGTTAGAAAATGACAAAATTATCTTTCTATAAAAATAACGGCAGAGGTGTTACTGTTAAAACCGTTGAACTACCCTAGAGTAAAAGTACGATGTACTGCCGTAGTTGTATAGTAGCACACGATATTGATTATTGATGCTTACGTGAAAGTCACTCACTATGCTTTCAATTATTACTACAAGATGAAATTCTTGCATCATATCTCTTATATTATTGATTCAATTATTGTCACAAGATCATCTCGTATAATATGTTATAGTATTAAATCAATAATTGAGGCGACAAGTTATAAATGATTAATAATTGTTGAAAGATTAAAAATGTGTTGATTAAAAATAAAATGATTTGTGGTAATATTTATTCAATCCTTGATGTATATAAAGAGTCTGTTATGAGACGTTTGTGGTAAGTTTGATTATTTTATGGGGGCCATATGTCATCATCTAAGAGTCTCTTCGTCGATAGTAATTATCTTCGTCGAATAGTAATTACCTTTACCAGACGTCGAACCACTTGTCGTTTCACATTACAGCGTCGAACCACTTGTCGTTTCACATTCTGACGTCCAAACCACTTTTCTTTTCACATTACTGAGCGTCCAAACCACTTTTCTTTTCACATCACCGATCATCAAGCCACTTGCCTTTTCACATGGCGGTTCTTTAAGCTAGAAATCTTCTATAAATAGAGGCCTAGAGTGCTTCATTATTTTCACGAAATTCATTCAAGCTATATAGAGAAAGTATAGAGAGAATAAGAGAGAAGAAGAGTATATTTTGTTACTACACTATTGCGATATTCAATCTCCTACCAAAAGTAAGGGGTGTTATTCTTTCTTATTCATAAAGAGAATCATTGTTATTCCATTGCTTATTATTACTGTTGGAATAACTTTTGTATCTGCATAATTACCTATACTTGGTGACATTCTTCTATAATTCTATTGGAACATCCATGTCATGTGTTTTTTTACTAACACGGTTCGTCTTTATTATTATTCTATTGGAACATCCTCATGCGTGTGTTTTACACCTGACTGGTTCCGTCTTTTTATTATTATTCATTGGAATATCACATGCTGTGTGTTTTACTGGCAGGACCGGTTCCATTCTTTATTATTACATTGGAATATCCTCGCATGCATGCGTTTCTGGCGGACCGGTTCCATTATTTATTATTACATTGGAATAACTTTTGCTGTGATTGTATCGCATGCATGATGATTTCTTTTGTTATTCCATTCTTCATTATACTCAGTTGGTTAAAACTTTGACTTCTATACTCCATGAAATTAGTGGAATATCCTTGATATTTGCGCTTCATCCAAATCCTTTCATGGAAATATTCTTCTCGATATTCTTGAATTTTACTCTACAAAGCAGTATCATGTTGACAGTTTGGATGTTATTGGTTCCTAGATAAATTAATTTTTGAACTTGTTTTATTGAATTCTTATATCATTGTCATCATCCTCATGTTTATATTATGTTGAAAGTCATCTCGTGGCTTTATAGTGCATAGATGGACTTGGTATGATTATGACCAGAGACTATTCGGTGTAATCATGACCGTAATATTACAAATGATGTGGTAAAAAAATCATCAGTGGCCTTAGTGCATTGATGGACAGTTGTTGGCATAATCATGACCATTAATGAATACACAAATATTCTTGGCCGTAGTGCATGAATAATTGTGGTCGTGATACTTAAAGAATATCCTTGGCCGTAGTGCGGGGGTGATTCGATGATGTGGAATATTTATTAAAAGTGAGTCTCAAATTTATAACAGTGATGAAAATCCTTTTAAATCATAAAAGATAGTAGATTTTATTTTCTACTTGACTCTTTTAATGGATTGCTAGTTCCGCTGTAGTTAAACTTGATGTTCATTATATTTTATCAGTTTAACACTGTTGTAGAAGCTAATGATAATTTATTTTGCATTATCTTTGTCATAATATTTCTTCTTGAGCTAGTTGAGCTCGCCTTTTTCTTTCACCTTTTTCTCTTGAAAATGAGAATATAAATTTGGGACGAGTCGGGGAACGGAGTAATGGTCCGAGAGGATAGCATTAGTAGTCCTCACTATTACGTGAAATAGTGTGATAATACTTTTAATGAGGACTCCTTTTGAGTTTGTATGATCTCTAGTAGACAATATTTGTATTCAAACTCACGCTTTATATCGTATTGCATACCACAGCAGTTATATTAGTAAGTTGTATTTAAATTACAGTACCATGTTTACGACTACCCAAGATGGGTGATGTATACCTAATTTTGGGGCGTCACGGTTGGTATCGAGCTTAGGATATGATCCTGGCTAAGATGTGAGAATAGTACTAGGAGGGAGAGCAGGGAATACCTTCGCTAGTATGACCTACCTAAGTTTATGTCTATTTTATTGGTCACGTAATATAGGGATAATATGTTACATGTCTATTAACCTTTTGTTTTGTGGCGATGTCTGAAAATGACATCCGAGAATGTTGAGAATAAGCAATGGAGCACGAGCGATCGTTGATTCACCACATATCAATAATCGTGATAATGTGCATCGAAAAGCGACAATACTCATGCAAACAACAACACCGATCAAATGATGAATGATCAAATGTTCGAGAGGCTTTATGCAATTCATGCAACAATGAAAGAGAGCGACTCTGTCCAAAACGTGGGGTGGAAACACGGAAAACTCTCGGGGCGGTCACCGCTTAACAGCAGTTCAAGGAGCTGGGACCACCGGAGTTTAAGGGAGAGCAAAACCACTTCCGGCGGAAGCATGGATAAAGCAGATTACCAAGATATTTGATGTCTTGGGATGCTCCGAGGAGCAAAAGGTTCCCTTTACGCCTTTATGTTCATGCGGAGGGCGGATTCTTGGTGGGAATCGGTAAACGTACTCAACTTCTTTGTCTTCAAGATATCTTGGGAGAAGTTCCAGAGTCGTTCAACGACAAATACTTTCCCAAAGTATTCGCCATACGTGAAGGAGGTGGAGTTTATCAAGTTGGAACAAAACAATATGGCCAGGTAGTGTCGCAATACAAGGCAAAATTTGCGGAGTTATCACGGTTTTGCGTCCCCACTTGGTGGATAATGAAGAGAATGACGCGAATGTTTTAAGAGGTTTGAAGTCGGGAGATACGTCAACATCTTATTTCTCATAAACCGTGTTTGTATTCGGATGTTGTAAATAGGTCTCGATTAGTGGAGCGCGATAACGAGTCAACGCAACTAAAAAGAAAGCAACCGTGAAAAATTATAATACCAATGGAGTAGTCATCGAGCGGTGACAACAAGCGTGGAGGGAATCAATGTGCCGGATATGGTAACCACTTGGTGGTAATCGGGGCCAAAATAATAAGAATGGACATTTCAAGAAAAGGAGATTCAACAATGATGGAAAGACGTCAAGACTCAAAGACCCGTTGTTAAGGAAGGAGAAAGACCACCTATCATATGCTTCAAATGCGGAGGAGAGGACACATCGATCCAAAGCTGCGCCATGCATCAAAGCATGTTATAATTGTGGAAGAGAAGGTCACTTAGCTCGATTTTATGTGTTCTCAAGACAAATTCAGCTAGGATGGAGGCACCAAAGCGTCATCCCGAAAAAAGTCAAAACCGGTAGTCAAGAGGAGGCGTTTGTTGTGACCTCACAGAGAAGCAAGGAACCCGATGAGGTCATCACGGGTAAGCTTATCATAAACTCTAATGAAGTCTATACTTTATTTGATACCTGGTTCTACCCATTCTTTTATTTCTCTACTTTGCGTTCATCGATTAAATTTGACTCGGAGAAATTAGACTTTGACTTATCTGTGGAAACTCCGTTGGGAGAAACCTTCATTACATCCATTGCTTATAAGTCTTGTTTGGTTCAAATCGGTACCCTCACATTACCTTTCGATCTTATTTCATTAAAAATACTTGCATTTGACGTGATTACAGGGATTGATTGGTTAACTACTTATCATGCAAAAATTGATTGTTTTAAATAAGGTTGTTAGCTTTCATATTCCTAACCAACCTATTATGCTTGAATTCAAGCGACCAAACCATTAAAATCAATCATGGTCATCTCAAGCCATAAAGCTATTCGTTTATTGAAAAACGGATGTCAAGCTTTCTTAGCTCATGTCATGATTTAAACAAAAATACGTCGGTTTTGAACGATATTTCTATTGTTAATAAATTTCTGACGTATTCCCAAAGAACTTCGCCTACCCCGTAGCGTGAAATTGAATTTTGTATCGACCTTGAACCCGTGCAAAACCTATTTCCAAAGCCCCATATCGAATAGCTCTATTGAACTTCGAGAGTTAAAGACCAAACTGCAGGAATTGTTAGACATTGGCTTTATTAAATCCTAGTTCTTCTCCTTGGGGTGCTCTTGTTACATTCGTGAAGAAGAAAGATGGGAGTATGCGACTTTATATTGATTATCGGGAGTTGAATCATGTCACCATCAAAAATAGATATCCATTGCCCGCGTATTGATGACTGTTTGACCCGATTGCAAGGAGCCAAATTCTTTTCAAAGATTGATCTTCGTTCCGGATATCACCAATTGAAGATTAGAACCGCTGACATTCCAAAGACGGCTTTCAGAACTCGGTACGGGCATTATGAATTCCTAGTCATGTCCTTTGGATTGACTAATGCTCTCTTTGCCTTCATGGATATGATGAACCAAAGTATTCAAGGAATATTTGGATAACTTTGTGGTCGTCTTTATTGATTACATCCTTATTTATTCCAAAAGCCGTGAAGATCATATGCAACACTTGAGGTGACACTCCAAAAGCTTCGTGAATATAAGCTTTATGCCAAGTTGAAGAAATCGAGTTCGGCTTGAAGAAGTAGCATTCCTTGGGCATGTGGTATCAAGTCATGGAATATCTGTTGACCCAAAGAAAGATTGAAGCTATTCAAAGTTTGGGAACAACCTAAATCGATGGACCAAAGTGCGTAGCTTTCTTGGTTTAGTTTGGTTATTATCGGAGATTCGTGGAAGAATTTTCTCGAATCGCTACTCCATCGACTTCAAATGACTCGAAAAGATACAAAGTTCGGTTGAAGCGAAGAATGTGAGAAGAGTTTTCAAGAACTCAAGAGGAGACTTATTTCAAAGACTGTTACGACAATACCATCGGCTCGGAGGATTTGTCATCTACTGTGATGCTTGAGCAAAGGGTTGGGATGTGTTCTCATGCTACGACATGGAAAAGTTATAGCTTTTATGCCTCGCGACAACTCAAAGAAATATTTTGTTACTACACTACTTGCCGTATTCAATCTCCTACCAAAAGTAAGGGGTGTTATTCTTTCTTATTCATGAAGAAGAACTGTTGTTATTCCATTGCTTATTATTATTACATTGGAATAACTTTGTATCTGCCGCTATTTACCTATACTTGGTGACATTCTTCTATTATTCTATTGGAACATCCTGTGCATGTGTTTTACACCTTGGACCGGGTTCCGTCTTTATTATTATTCTATTGGAACATCTTGTGCATGTGTTTTACAGGACTGGTTCCGTCTTTATTATTATTACATTGGAATATCACATGCATGCGTTTTCTGGCCGGACTGGTTCCGTTATTTATTATTCTGCTGGAATAACTGCGTGTGTGGTCTATCGCATGCATGGTGATTTCTTTTGTTATTCCATTCTTCATTATACTCGGTTGGTTAAAACTTTGACTTATACTCCATGAAATTAGTGGAATATCCTTGATATTTAAGCTTCATCCAATATCCTTTCATGGAAATATTCTTCTCGATATTCTTGAATTTTACTCTACAAAGCGATGATCATGTTGATAGTTTGGATGTTATTAGTTCCTAGATAAATTAATTCTTGAACTTGTTTTATTGAATTCTTATATCATTGTCATCATCCTCATGTTTATATTATGTTGAAAGTCATAATTTTTATTGGTATGATTATGACCAGAGACTATTCGGTGTAATCATGACCGTAATATTACAAATGATGTGGTAAAAAATCCTCGATGGCAGTAGTGCATTGATGGATGATTGTTGGCATGATCATGACCATTAATGAATACACAAATATTCTTGGCCGTAGATATGAATAATTGTGGTCGTGATACTAAAGAATATCCTTGGTAGTAGTGCGAGGGGTGATTCGATGATGTGGAATATTTATTAAAGTTTGAGTCTCGACTATATAACGATGATGAAAAACCTTTTAAATCATAAAAGATAGTAGATTTTATTTTCTACTTGACTCTTTTAATGGATTGCTAGTTCATTTGTAGTTAAACTTGATGTTCATTATATTTTATCGGTTTAACAACATTGTTGTAGGCTAATGATAATTTATTACGCATTATCTTAGTCATAATATTTCTTCTTGAGCTAGTTGAGCTCACCCTTTCTTTCACCGTTTCTCTTTAGGAAATGAGAATATAGCCGGACGAGTCTGGGAACGGAGTAATGGTCCGGAGGATAGCATTAGTAGTCCTAACTATTACGTGAAATAGTGTGATAATAATTGTAATGAAGACTCCTTTTGAGTTTGTATGATCTCTAGTAGACAATATTTGTATTCAAACTCACAGTTTATATCGATTGCATACCTACAGCTTATATTAGTAAGTTGTATTTAAATTATGTACCATGTATCTGACTACCCAAGATGGGTGATGTATACCTAATTTTGGGGGCGTCACAACCAAACTAATATTCTCCGATAAAAATGAATATTTTATAACCACTTGCATATTTAAAATATTTGCGCATTTTACCCATAACTAACCACATTAATCAAATCAACCCTTACTATTTTAAAATTTATAAATAGAGGAAATTTAATTAAATTTATAATAACTTGGGGTCTTACATTATTTGTGTCCATCTTTTATAATTATTTATTTGTAACCAAATTTTTATTGTTAAATTAATTAGGAGCCTAAAGTACTCCATATGTCAGTTTTTGGGCACACGCACAATTAATATGATTTGTGTGATTTTTTTATTTTTTAAATTTTTGTATTTTGAAATGTTCATTGTGATGCCCCCAAAACAGGTATACATCACCCATCTTGAGTCGCCAAAAATATGGTACAAAATTCAATTACAACTTAATAATACAGCTGTCGTATAAACAATAAGACAAAATATAAACTGAGAGTTTTAATAAGAATATTGTCATCTAGACAATATCCACACTCAAAGGAGTCCTCATTATATTTATTGTCACACTATTTAACGTAATAAATGAGGACTACTAATGCTATCATCCGGACCATCACTCCGCTCCCGACTCATCCCAAATTTATATTCTCATTTTCCAAGAAGAATAATGAAAGAAAGGGTGAGCTCAACTAGCCCATAAAAAATATTATGACTAAGATAATGCAGAATAAATTTTCATTAGTCTTCAACAATGTTAAACTGATAAAATATAACAGACATCAAGTTTAACTGCAGTGGAACAAGCAATCCATTAGAAAAGTCAAGTTGAGAATAAAATCTATTATCTTCTATGATTTAAAAAGTTTTTCATCACTTTTATCGCTGTGACTCAGCTTAATAAATAATTCACATTATCAATTCATCCCTGCACTACAGGCCAAGGATATTATTTAGTATCACGACCACGAATTATCCATGAACTACGGGCCAAAGATAATTGTGTTTTCATCAACGGTCCTAATCATGCTATAAAATAATTCATCTTTGTTCCCTTGGCCGAAGAGAATCCATAGCCATAATCATACCAAAAACTATCCATCAATGCACTACTGGCCAATAAGAACTTTTTTCACATCATTTGTAACATTACGGTCATGATTATATCGAATAATCCCTGGTCATAATCATACCAAGTCCATCTATGCACTACAGGCCACATATGACTTTCAACAAAATATAAACATGAGGATGATGACAATGATATAAGAATTCAATAAAACAAGTTCAAGAATTAAATTATCCAAGAACTAATAACGTTCAAATTGTCGACATGATACTTCTTTGTAGAATAAAATTCAAGAATGCTCATAAGAATATTTCCATGAAAAGATACTGGATGAAGCGCAAATATCAAGGATATTCCACTAATTTCATGGAGTATAGAAGTCAAAACTTTAACCAACTGAGTATAATAAAGAATGGAATAAAAAAAACAAATCACCATACATGCGGTACCAGATGTAGATATATTATTCCAACGTAATAATAAATAACGGAATCGAAATCGGTGAAATTACGCACCAACAGGATGTTCCAATGAGAATAATAAAAATAGAATAACAACAAAAATCACCATGCGTGCGGTACTTCACATGATGTGTTATTCCAATCAATAATAAATAATCGGAACCCGTGTTCACAGAAAAGCATGCAGCGTGATATTCCAGCGAATAATAAAGAATGTAATAACAACAAATCACCATACGTGCGATACATCAGATGTATGAGTTATTCCAATGGAATAATAAATAATCGGAACCGGATCCGTAAAAAAACGCACGTGATATTATTCTAATGAATAATAAAGAATGGAATAACGAATAATTTCACCAAGTATAGGGTAGCTCACAGATACTGAGTTATTCCAATGAGAATAATAAATAATGGAATAACGAAAGAATTTCACCAAGTATAGGGTAGGTCACATGCGTATCGAGTTATTCCAATGAATAATAAAGAATGGAATAACGAAGTTCTCTTCATGAATACTGAAAAAATAATACCCTTACCTTATAAAGAATAATAGTACTCAACGGTGGGCGAAATATACTTGAAGAAGCGTGCACTACGCTCAAAGCTTTCTTAAACGCTAAAGAAATACGCTTCGAGATTATAGAAGCGAATTCTCTCTATAGTTTCTCTCTCTAGTTTTTTGAATTAAGTAAAAAATAATGAAGGAATGAGCTTCTATTTATGAAGAATGGATGAATAAAGAACCAATCCATGAACGGTCCAGATTGATTTACTTTTAAACGAATCATTCAGTATTGGTTTACAATTAAAATATAATATATTCTATTTATAATCTAATAAAACGAATAACTTTATAAAAGTATTACATTTTTATATATAAAAGATTTTACTATCTGCAAACACTATCACAGTAACTATCTGCAAATACTATGCATAATAAAATATAATATATTCTAATTATTGTCTAATAAAACAAATAAATTTATAAAAGTATTACATTTTATATAAAAAGTTTTACTATTAGCTTAATAAAACGAATAACTTTATAAAAAGTATTTTGTTTTATATAAAAAAAAATTCTATTTTATTACATTAATAATACTAATAAAACAAAACTCATATAATATATATATATATATATATATATATATATATATATATATATATATATATACATATAACAATCGACAATAATTGAATCCAATAACGTGAGATACTATCGTGAACTATCGTAGCAATAATTGAACAAAATCGAGTGACTTCTCACGTAAGCATCAATAATCAATACCGGTACTACTACTTATGCGACCACGTGTATTCTTCAGTACTTTTACTACTAGGGTAGTTCAACAGTTTTAACGGTAAACTTCCTACCGTTATTTTCATAAATATATTTTTGTCGTTTTCTCATTTCGACAATAATTCTGTTGTGGGGTCCACTAATGATTGCGTCGTTGTATGAATATTCTTTGCTAAAACGAATATTTCCCGACCAATCGGATATAATACAACAACTTGCATACTTTGCAAAATTTATAAATACTATCAACAACTATAACATTATTTCAAATCCATTCCATAATATTAAAAAAAAAATATTTTGAAAAAATTAAATTTTTATTTATAAAATTTGGAATTTTACATTCATCCTGTATCTAAGGTACTAGGCTAGATTGAATGTTAATATTACGTACTCTATTCATAGCTATTAATTTTAAGAGTTAATTAGAGTTCAAAATTAAGATAATTTAACAATAATTATAAAACAATAAAAATTGTAATAAATATATATTTTTAGATAATTTATAAATTTTGTTATTGTATCAACTCAAATTAATAAAATTAATACCAATTTAAAATACTTTAAATTGATTTTAAAAAATCGATGAATTATTTTATATTTTGAAATGAATGGGCGTATTTAATTATGAAATTTCACCGTCTTTATTCAAATTGAGACTTCATTAAGTAAATAAGTAAACTTTAATCTTCAAAGCAATTTCAATAATAGTGACCCAACTCTAAAACTCACTTTAAAATTAGGATAAATTATATATACTAGTACATTTATAAAAGTAATTACAAAAATCATACAGGTTATAAAATAATTACAAAAATATGACAATTTATCATATATATTTATAATACTAATTATATTAGGAGTCCTTAATTTAAGGGTTAATATTATTTGGGTGATATAATAAATTAGTTTCCATCTTCCTTGATCTCGCTTATTCTCCATTAATATTTCTCTCTTCCCCTTACTACTTCTCTCTCTCACTTACAGCACTTATCTCTCTCATCTCAAATCCACTCGTCAATCGTAAATGCGTCCTCTTCCTTGCCATGGCCGTGGCAATCATGACACCTCCAGATCTCTCGACTAACTCGTCAATCGTCCTCTTCTTCATCTACTAGTATTTCTTCATCTACTTGATATTTTTCATCTAATATTTCTTCATCTCTTGATATTTCTTCTTCTTTTTGTATTGGTATTTCTCTTTGGTATTTCTTCTTTTCTTCATATTCATCATTAATTAATTAGTCTTCTTTTTTTCTATTAATTAGAAATTTATATTTTTTTTTTTTTTTTTTTTTTCTTTTGACATTTCTTTCTACTAATATTTTATTTTTTTCTCTTGATTAGTCTTCTTTTTTTGGTGGCGTAAATTAATTAGTTAATTATTTTTAATTTACTTTTGTTGCAGATTGTTGATTCACGAGGTTGTTCATTTTAGTGAAAAGAAGGTTTTGGATTAGAAAGCATACATGTTGTTCTATTATCATATAATTTTAAAGGTGTGTTAATTTAAATTTTGATAGTGTTCTTATCATATAACCTGCTTTAGTTATACGCATTATGTTTTGATTCTTTGTTAATTTGTGATTCGGATATCATTTTGTTACCTTGATTTGGTATTTTGGTTACTTTTTATGTTGTTATGGTTACCATGTATTTGCTTAGTATACATGGTTGACTAAACCGGTTTTAATGTACATGTTGTTTATGTATTGGTTACCATTAATATATATTTTGATTCTTAACATATAACTTTTTTATACATGTTATTTATGTATTGGTTACCATTAATATATATTTTGGTTACTAACATATAACTTTTGGTTTTTTTATTAGTATATTTTTTGTTACTGTTACCTTATGATTTGGATACCATTCTTTTTCTCTCAATTGGGATTTTGGTTACTTTTATATGTTGGTTTGGTTACAATGTATTTGCTTAGTATACATTGGTTGACTAAACTGGGTTTGGTCTACATGTTGTTTATGTGTTGGTTACCATTAAAACATGGTTTGGTTACTTTTATATGTTATTTTGGTTATAATGTATTTTCTTAGTATACATTGATTGACTAAACCCGAGTTTGGACTACATGTTGTTTAGTATACTAGACTAATTTATGGGGCTTGATGTAATGCTTACGTTGTAGCTACGCCAAGCAATAAAAAATAGATCTTATCATATAACCTTTGTTTGGTTACTTCACATTATGTTTTTTAGTTCTTTGTTAGCTTGAGATTCGGATACCATGTTTGTTACCTTGATTTGGTATTTTGGTTACTTTTTATGTTGTTATGGTTTCCATTTATTTGCTTAGTATACATGGTTGACTAAAGCGATTTTGGTGTAGATGTTGTTTATGTATTGGTTACCATTAAAACATGTTTTGTTCTTATCATATAAATATTTGGTTACTTATTTAGTATGTTTTTGGATCTTTATTTAGTTTCGATTTGGATTCCATTTTGTTTTTTTGAGTTGGAATTTTGCTTCTTACTTTTTTTGTTGTTACGGTTTACAATATATTTGCTTAATATATGGGTTGACTAAACTTTGTTTGAATCTATATGTTGTTTATGTATTGGTTACCATTAATATATGTTTTGATTCTTAACATATAAGCATTTTGGTTACTTCATTAGTATATTTTTTATTCTTTGTTAGCTTATGATTTGGATACCATTCTTTTTCTCTCAATTGAGATTTTGATTCTTTGTTATATGTTGTTTTGGTTACAATATATTTGTTTGATAAAGCTGTTTAAGATATAAATATTGTTTATATCTGGTTCTTAATATTTGTGTAAATTTGATTTTTTTATTTGCGGTTATGGAATCTTTACTATAGGGAATGCGATAGAAAATTCATTGAAAAAGTTATATATTGGTGTGACATGGAAGTTCCCGACATTATTATCAAGAAATTGAACCCAAGAGCAGGTTGAAGAAGTTTAAGGCATCATTAGTTTGTGGATGTATTATTTTGTAAATAATAAACCCAAGTCATAATAAACCATGTATTTGCTTAGTATACATTGATGTATTATTTTGTAAATTCCTTGAAATATATTCTACAAGGTTTATGCTATTCTATTTCTACTTCCATTTCCACAAACACATCTTACATATTACAGTTACTTTCATATAACTATTTGGTTACTTCTTTATTATGTTTTGATTCTTTGTTACCTTATGGTTTGACTATTATTATTGTGTCCTCAATGTGGGATTTGGATACTTTTATTTTTTATTACGGTTAATATGTAATTGTTTAGTATACATGGATTGCCTAAAATTGGGTTTCATTACATGATGTTTCGTTTTGGTTACCATTAAAACTGTTATAGTTACTTATCATATAATTATATAGTTCTTGTTTTTATTATGTTACATTATGGTTATAGTATACATGGATTGCTTAAAAGCGAGTTTCATTACATGATGTTTCATTTTTGGCTACCATTAAAACATGTTACAGTTTACTATCATATAATTATATGGTTACTATTTTATTATGTTACATTATAGTTCTTGTTATTAGTAACTAGATAGTTCTGAAGCTTGTATCGGGACAAACATTAATTGTTAAATATACATGTGTGAGTGTCTGTTTTATCTACAAGCTTGTTAGTAACGAGAATAATTATCATAGATAGTTACTAGCTTGTTAGTAACGAGATAATTATAAGCTTGTATCAAGATCATTTATAAGCTTTATCAAAGACTTATAAAGCTTGTATATGTTTACTTTATATTGATAACTCATGATGGAATCAAAAATAAAATATTAATCAACATCGAATTTTGGTTCTTATACACCATCAAAAATGTTACCAACCATGTGGTTAATGGTTACTAACAATAAACAATTATATATTCCTATAAACAATTAGATTTGTTGTATTGGTTACTGTCAGTCTCCATTGTTTAACAACTGAATAAACATTATAAAGTAACCAAATCAATATTAGACGATAACAAATTACATAATATTAGTAACGGAAAATAAACCAAATTTTTACATGCAAATTTGAAGGCCTAAATGATGGAATTCGACCAAAAACCATGCAGTTCACCGGTAAAAAAGTGGTGACTTTTAATCGTTGACCCTTTTTCAATGAAATTAGGCTCAAAACGCCAAAATCCGACACTCCAAACTTGACGGAAAATTGCCAAATTGTCACAACGCAACCAAATAAACATTATCTTCAGTAACTAATTAAATAGTATACAACAACCATATTTAACGGTTGTATGAAGGTAACCAATGTAGTCAATAAGTAACTACCAATATAAAATAAACAATTATAAAACTTCAATAACATAATAGAGTAACCAAATAAACACCTTTTCGGTATCTAAATACACATTATCACAATAACGAAGATATATGTAATTAGTAGCGAAGATTATAAAAATATTTTTTTACATTCATTTTACAACCAAAATAATCGATAATGACTTTGTTACAAATTAAAGACTAACGGTGTATAAAGGTAACCAATGTGTAGTTAATCAAGTAACCATCAATATAAAAAAATCAAGATAAAACACAATAATATTATGTAGTAACCATGGTAATATTACACGATAAACAAATCGACATTATAAACTAACCAAATCCAGTTAGACGAGAACTAACATATATTTACTTAGTATCCATAACATAAAACATATTTGTGACATTTTACTGACAAAAATAAATAATATAAAAAATATCAATATGTACTTAAAAGTGTGTATTGGTTACTATTAGTCCAAACATCAAATTTGGTGTATTGGTTACTATTAGTCCATGTAACCAATACTGATGTAGTCGATAAGTAACATCGAATATAAATGAAACAATTACAAAAGAATATAACATTATAATTTTACACGATAACGAATTGACCTTATTGAGTAACCATTATAATTTTACACGACAACTTGACTCAAAGAATATTCAAGTAACCATATAATGTTACACGATGAATAGAATCAACATTAATCGATAACCAAAAACAACCCCGGTAAAATAGGGGTTTCCTTGCATTTTACAATAAAAAACAACCGAGTATAATTTATTTATTTACCAAACTAAAAGCGATTTTTGTAAGAATGTAACCAATTTGGCTAACAAGTAACCATTAATAAAGTAAAGCACAACTGGAATCATCTCCATAGTCTAACAACTATATAAACATTATAAAGTAACCAAATCAATATTGAAATGATAACAAAACCGCATAATCTTAGTAACCAAAACATAAACAACATTTTTACATACCATTTTGAAGGCCTAACCCATGAAATTAATGGGAATATTATGAAACGATAACCAAACTACATAATGTTAGTAACGAGAACATGAATCAAGTTAATATTATGCAATAACCATTGCAATTTTACCACGATAACCAAGTCGACATTATATCTTACCAAATCCAGTTAGGCGGTAACTTGAACGATTTAAAGGAAGGTAACGAATGTATTTAATAAGTAATCATTAATATAAAAACATCGATAAAATAATCTTTAAAATTATAAAGTAAGCATATAAACATTATACAACAACCAAATCAATAATAAACGATAACAAATCAATAATAAAACAAAGAACTTGATTTATATGTATTTAGTAACGAGTATAAAACATATTTTAAAATGCATTTGCATTCAAAACATTTATTATTACGACTTTGTGACCATTTAAAGAGCAAAAATTTGAGAAAGGTAACTTGATAGGCGAATCGTAGTAAACACGGGATAACACTATGCATATAAATTGGAAACTCAAATACCTTGGTATACAAATTTGTAACGAATCAACAATCGGTCATACGATCAACAATCGGTCAGCGATTCTTGATGAAGTTTACGTTTCTGAGATCTTGAAGTTGTTATCGTTCTTTTATGTTCTTCTCCGATCTCGAGTTAAGGTCGCGACAAGAGATTTCATCTTCTCCGATGAGATACGTCGTTGATATGTTCTTCTCCGATCTCGAGTTCTTTGTCGATCTCGGCGTCTTGTCGTGACAAAAATTTTAAATCTTCTCCGATCTTAGTGGTGTGTCGCGCCGGAAGATTTGGATTTCTCGATATCAAAGTTCGTGTTTTGTTCGATTGCTTGAATGTAGGAGGCGTGTTACATTCGATTACTTGAATGTAGGGTGATTTTAGCAACTTTATATTGTGTTGTTTTATTTTTGTAATTATGTTGTTTGTGTTTTTATTTTTGTAAATACTTTATAATTGTTGTATATTAGTGTTAAAGACCCTTAAAATTAAGTATTTATTTTTAATTTTAACATATATAATTATGTAGAGGATTTTACAAATCATAAAAGATAACAATAAAAATAGAAGACATATTAAAAGATAAACAACCTATACTATAAAACTAATTAAACATTCATAGCAGTCAAAAAAAAAAACTTAATGGTGGGGTCTAATTGTTATTATGTGAAAATATCTACTTTTTTTTTTTTTAAGGATTAACCCCTATAAAATATGTGAAAATTACATATGGGTCCCAATATTTATTGACAAGCGTTGTGCAACGTCAAGATGGAGATAGACGGATGGTGTTTGGGTTTAGGAAATAGGAAAAGTGGAATTAATAGAAATAAGTCAAATAATAACAATAAAAATAATAACACTCTACCTATGAATATGATGCTTAAGACCAAATGGTTGGCAGCTCATGTGACTAATGACGTATACATATAAACTTTGCGCATCAACATGGACCATTTCATCTGCCCCACCCCACCCCCCTCCTCCCCCGCGCACCCCCATCCCCACCCCCACCCCCACTCCCAAAATAAAAATAAAGTCCCAAATGAAAAAGAAATGGAAATCCTCAAAGTTATTTTCCTTTTTCAAATAAAAAAGAAAATTTTATTTTACATTAATGAGTTTAAAATTAGTTTAGGTAAAGAATAAGTTGTTTAAATTTCAAATCCTCCAAAATTTAACACAAACATGCACTATGAATATATATATATATATATATATATATATATATATATATATATATATGAACAATAATACATAACATATATTTGTTATAAATTAAAAATAAACAAATATCATCTCTACTTTCTATTACAATTATTATGAGCGGATGAGATTAAAAATTGATCTCGTAAATACTGTTATAATTTCTAATCTCATCCGTTTAAATGGAAGATAAAAATGGTATTTATCAATTTGTAATCCATAAAAAATACCTATTATGAATCATTATATATATATATATATATATATATATATATATATATATATAAAGAACTAGATAGGAAAAGGAAAGAAAATAAATTGAGATTTAACTGGGGTCCATACTCCAGACAAGTATCTCTCCACTTCTATCTAAACATGGTGAAGGATGCGGTCAAGCATTAATAAAAATAAAGAACAAAGGGTACTCAAAACAAATTATGTATGTATTTGCAATCCATGACAAAATCTTTAGGATATGTTTGGATTCGGGAAGCAATATTCCAAGAAAATTAATTGAAAAAGTAGCCCCACAATTCCATGAAATTGAATTACTCATTTCGTTTCAAAATTAAAGATATAATTTGATTTTTAATGTCAAACGACGACATATTAAATTTTAAAATTAATATGATTCATAAATTATAGAATGAAATAAATTTGTTGATTAATAATTTTTGTTATATACTATAGAATTATAATAATTTTATCAATAAAAATTAAATTAATTTACATTAATTTAAAATTTATAAATATGTCGTAATTTGACTACAAAAATTAAAATGTATATCTAATTTATTCCCACTTCATGATTCATATGTCACTAATACATTGAACTCAATTCCATGTGAAGTACTAGCATCCAAAAGGAATTTTAGTTAAGATAAAAAGAAATGTAAAGATTTAATTACAGTACAATTAGACTTGTAAACGAATTGAACTATTCGCGAACATGTTTGGTTTGAGTTCGATTGAATTTTTTTGTTGAGTCAAATTCACACATTGTATTACATTCAATTGCTCGATCAAATATGTTCGCGAACCATGTGGTTCGGTTCGATTTATTCATGAGTAGCTTGTGAGATGCTCGAGTATTTATAATATTTTGACTAATTTTTGATTCAGTGTGTGGATGATGTTCGACTATATTCGCAAATTTAATTATGTTCGCGAACAGCTAACGATACGATCCGAACTTGCACATGTGTGTTAGTTCGATCGTGTTACTTGTTGGAGTTTGATTTAATGTATTTAAGTTCGGTTCGAATTCGTCAATCATCGGATCGGATGGTTTGCATTGCATCCCTAAGTTGGACTCGATATTATTTGCACAAGGACATTCAATGCACTAAAGCAGTGGGCCCCACAAACAGTATGGTTTGAGTGCTCCAAACATTATGAGGCCAACAATAGTGGAGTATGCAATGGGGGCGAGGGCTTATTTATGTGAGTGTTAATGCAAGTGCTTTGAACATTCATAGTCATAGCGAGCGATTATGCCTAAGGGTGTAAATGAACCGAGATGATCCGAGTATTGAGTTATTCAGATTTGATTTATAAAATTTATTGAGTATAAAATAAGGTTTGATCGAAGCTCATTTAACTACCGAGTCGAGCACGATTCTGAATCGAACCCAAACAGTTTGAACTTTTCGAATGAATATGATCCGAGTATTAATAAAAAATTATAATTTGAAAAGGTTCGGGTAATTTATCGAACTTTAAAATGTGCTCATAATTGACTCATTTATATTTCGAATCGAGCTCGAATTGAATTTTTAGTTGAAATGAAATTTAAATTGAAATTTTCAATCTGTTTCTTTTCGTTTCGTTCTTTTAATTATGCCTGAAAGTATAAGAATTACTATTAGCATTCTTGGCATTCCAACTTCCACATAAATATCATGTGTCTCAAATAGGAGTTGTTAGCATGAAATTTATTTTTTAGTAAGTTGGTCAATTGACCAATAAAATGCTGACACACATGTGAGACTCTATGTGTGTCAGCATTGTATTAATTAATTGAGTAACTTACCAAAAATAAACTTCATGCTAACCGGATGGGTCTCAAATTATCTCAAAAAGTAGTAGTTAAAAAATAAGTTAAAAATAAAAATGTATAACCTGTTTTTTCCTAAATCTATAAATAAAACGGTTATTTAACTTGTTTTGGTATAAAAACAGGACTATGACTATCCCCATTTTGATTCACAAGTGTCTGTTTGTTTGTTTGTCAATGGAGTCTGAATTAACATCGATGAAGATAAAGTTTAATAACAGAAAGTTATTGGAGAAGTTAGTTTTGTCTGTTTCCAAAAATCAGGGGAAACAAACTATACATACAATTCAATTAAAGGCGGCGGCGGCGGCGGCGGCGGCGGCAAAGGGAAATAACTTTAAAAATAAATAAAATTTCTTACCAAGTAATTGCAATTTTAAAGAGGAATCTATTCATACACATATTTTTAGCCCACCATATAAAACAAACATATTTTTAGGCCACCGTGCATAAAACAAACCTCTCTCTATCTCTCTCTCTATCTCTCTCTCTCTCTCCATTACTGACTATTATCACACTATTTCACGAAATAGTGAGGACTACTAATCTTTATCCTCGGACCATTACTCCGTTCCCAGACTAAATCCCGGTATGTTCTCATTTCACGAAGAAAACGGTGAAAGAAAAATTGAGCTCAACTAGCCCGATGAAATATTATGACTAAGATAATGCGAGAATAAATTATCATTAGCCTTCAACGATGTTAAAGCGATAAAATACCTGATAGACAACCGGTTTAAGCTGCGGTGAATATCTGATCCATTAAAAAGTCAGTAGAAAATAAAATCTACTATCTTTTAGGTTTTAAAGGTTTTCATCAATTTTTTATCATTTGAGACTCGACAATAAATAAACCACCACATCTAATCATCCACATGTACCACGGTCGAGGATTTTCATCAAATTATCGATGGTCGTGACTATCTTAAGAATCACCCACAGTCATAATCATACCAAAAAAACTATCCATCAACTTTGCATTCTGAGATGCTTTGAGGACTTTTATCACATCATTTATATCAATGCCATGATTATCTTAGAATGATCCACAGTCATAATCATACTAAGTTCATCTATCTTGTACGTAAGCGAAGATAACATAATATAACATGAGGATGATGATGATGACATAATAATTCAATAAAACAAGTTCAAAATTAATTTATCTAGGAATTATTAACGTCAAATTGTCGACAAGATATTGTTTTTTGTAGTAAAAATTCAAGAATGATCGGAAGAATATTTCCATGAAAGAATCTTTGGATGAAGCCTTGAATATCGAGGATATTCCACTAATTTCATGGAGTATAGAAGTCAAAGTTTTAACTTATTTGGGTATAATAAAGAATGGAATAACAAAAGAAATCACCGTGCATGCGGTGCTTGGCATAGGCGAGTTATTCAATAGAATAATAATAACGGAACCGAGTCGGTGAAATTCACAAAGCGGGGATGATCAACGAGAATAATAAATCTTTGAATAATAAACAATGGAACCGGATATTCCAGCGGTGTAAAACACAACGAATCAGGATATTCAACGAATAATAAATGTTCAGCGGAATAATAAACAATGGAACCGGAATCGGTGTAAAAAACACCTGACGAGGATATTCAATGAATAATAAAAAGAATGGAATAACGAAGAAGATCACCAAGTATAGGGGATTCGGCGTATCTGAGTTATTCAACGAGAATAAATAAGAATGGAATAATATAAGGATTTCACCAAGTATATAGGGGTCTGGCGTATCTGAGTTATGTATAGGGTATACCACTTTTACGAGTTATTCAACGAGAATAATAATGAATGGAATAACAATGAAGTTCTCTTCATGAATAAGAAAATAATAACACCCTTACAGATTACAACAAATAATATTCCTTACCTTAGAAGAAGCTGAATATTGGCAAAGTGAAGTAGCGAGAATACTCTTCTTCTTTCTCTCTATAGATTTTCTCTCTATAAACTTCTCTCTATAATTTCTCTCTCAGAGTTTCAATGAATTAAATAAGAAAATAATGAAGGAATGAGCTTATTTTATAGGAAAATGGAATGCGTAGTAATTAATCCATGAGCGGTCAGTTGATTTACTTTAATCGGCGGTCCATATTTAAAGCAAAATCTTTTAAATAAAATATCATATATTCTATTTATATAAAAACATTTTACTATCTGCAAACAATTTATCAACACTTATGCAAAACTTATTATATGAAACAACTTATCTGACACTATCGTAATAAAATATAATATATTACATTTATAGAATAACTTTAATAAAGTATTACATTTTATATAAAAGATGTTTACATTTTATTACGTTAATAATCTGAATAAAACAAAAGCGTCGTTATCATTATAATAATTCATATTATTAATCGTGATAATGGAATCAAAGCGGTGACTTCTCATATAAGCATCGATAATCAATCTGGTGTGTCTTTCTTATGCGACCACATTATTCTTTGTACTTTTACTCTACAGAGTAGTTCAACGATATCAGCGGTAAAACTTTCGTAGTTATTTCAATAAAATATTTTTATCGTTTTCTCGATCAAATGATAATTACATTGTGGGGTCCACCATGATTGGTAGTTATCTGAATATTCCTGCTAAATCGAATATTCCCAGACCAATCGAATATAATATAACCACTTGCATACTTTGCAAAATTTATAAATACTACCCACACTATAATATTATCTCAAATTCACACCATAATATTAAAAATTATTTTGACAAAATTTAAATCTTTATTGATAAAATACGGGGTCTCACAATCTCCCTCCTTATGGAATTTAAGCCCTCGAAATTAGAATGCGTACACAGTATGATAAAGAGGTGAGGATACCTTGAATACCTTTATCGTTGAAAACATTAAATTCATCTTTGCAATCCGGCGAAGATATTCATTAACAATTCATCTTTTTACTACTGAAAGCTAAAGATATACAAGCTATAAAACCAATAATCTTTGAGACTTGACTTAATAGTATCACGACCACGAATTATCCATGCACTTCTTGGCGAGGATATTAGTGTTTTCAATCTGATCATGATTATCTTAAGATAATCATTGGTCATAATCATACCAAGTCTATCAATGCTTTACTGACGAAGATGACTTTTACCACATCCATGAATTAATATTTCATTCTTTGAGACTCATTTCGATAATTAATCCATATCATCGAATCATCCACCTTTTTCGGAGGATATTCGAGGATATTCATTAGTATCACGACCACGAATTATCCATGCACTACTGCCCGAAGATAATCGTGTATTCATTAGTATCCGACCACAAATTATCCATACTCTACTGACGAAGATAATTGTGTATTCATTAGTATCCGCGACCACAAATTATCCATACTACGGCGAAGATAATCGTGTATTCATTAGTATCCGCGACCACAAATTATCCGTACACTTCGGCGAAAGATAATCGTGTATTCATTAGTATCCGACCACAAATTATCCATACACTTACGACGAAGATAATAATTGTATTCATTAGTATCACGACCACAAATTATCCATACACTACGGCGAAAGATAATCGTGTATTCATTAGTATCCGCGACCACAAATTATCCATTCATTAATCGTGTATCATTAGTATCACGACCACAAATTATCCATTATTATTCATTAGTATCCGACCACAAATTATCCATTACTTCTGACGAAGATAATTGTGTATTCATTAGTATCCGACCACAAATTATCCATGCACTACGGCGAAAGATAATCGTGTTTTCAATTACGGTTATGATTATCTTAGAACAATCCACAGTCATAATCATACCAAGTCCATCTATGCTTCTGAGCCCACGAGATGACTTTCAACGTAATATAAACATGAGGGATAATAATGATATAAAGAATCAATCAAATGAGATAAAGGATAAATATTAAACATTTATAATATAATTTATCCGAGTTCAAGAATATCCCCATGTTATCAATCACTTAATAATCTCATAATCTAATATCATTAATATTATAACAATATTTTAATCACTTCTTAAATTTATAAACAATTTATCTCAATTGTTTACGCTTTACCATATAATGCATTTAATCATTCAAAATGCCATACTCATAAGATATCATCACCAATTATCAAATCCCTCATCAAAAAAATATGCATATACTACATATAGGATTCTCAATGCCCATAAAATCCTATTTTCAACTTTGTTACTTCACATAACATATTTAACTCATATGTTAAGTAACTAAACTATTTTCATGAAAAATACCAAATCAGTCCCAAAAATATTTCTTTTCTGGGATTTAGCATAATATAGTCCCATAATGAAAATATATTTTTTCTCGAATTTTTAAAATTCATTTACTATTTTTCAAATCAATTTCTAATTAATTCCTTAAGAAATTAGCTACCTCAAGTTTAACTCCAAAAATTCCCAAATCTTGGCAGGACCTTACACATGTTAATGTGAGCTTCTAGTTTAAATTTCATGGTCATGAGGAGTTATAGAACTCCGGTTATAGCGTTTTTAAATCGGAAAAACCTAAATATTGAAATAGTCATAACTTGCTCATTTTAAGTCGAGAATGAGCTCATTTTTGGACAGGAGGTACTTTATACCATATACTTTCATGTCCCAAAAGGCCAGAATTTTTCTCATAATTTAAGTGGCCAAAACAGCCCCTCTAAAATCATGGCAGCGTGACTTTTTTAGGTTTTTGCAGCTTTGCACTCCTTTGCTAAAATCAGTCCACACAAAATCTACAACACCTTTTCCAGTAATTCCACTTGGATTAGTTAGGTAACTCATAGATCTAACTCTAGGACTTGACCACATTCAAAAATTCAAAATATAATAGGAGATATGGTCAATTGAATTTCATATTACGTTTTTCACCAAAATCGATTTTCAACTCTTTTGTGATTTCTAAGAAACTTTCATGTTTTCACATACTAACCAACATAACTCATCATAACACTTACTAATACCACGTATACCCATGATTTTCATTAGTCCAATGCTTTTATTATGACTTTCATCATAATCCACGTAAGCAGATCCTTTTAGTTGAAGAAATATTTGAGGGTTTAAGAAATGGGTTTTTTATCTTTGAAATTCGATACAAAATTCGATTTCACGCTCTAAGTAGGCTAAAAGTCTTCAAGAATCGTCAAAAATTTATTAATAATAGAAATATCATTCAAAAGCTGTGACTCTCATCCAAGACTTGGATAGTACGTCACATTGATACCAAGCTGTGACTTACATCCCTTAACTTAGATAGCACCTCACAATGATACCTATAAACTTGCCATCTTCATTCACGATGTTGCCTCTGAAAAAATGCGGCTTGGTGCATTCCACACAAGAGAAGTCAACAACGAAAGGTTCGGGGCTCTTTACTTATGGCTTGATATGACAATGATTAACTTTAGGGTTTGGTTACTTTGAATTCGTATAACAGGTTGGTTATGAATATAAAAGCTAACAACCTTACGAAAAGCATGATGAGTAGTTAACCAATTGATTCCTAAAATCACATCAAAGGCAAATATTTTCAAAAAGATAAGATCGACGGATTAGCGTGAAAATGTTTATTTGAATCAAACAAGATTTAAAAATAGTAAGCGATAGCGAGGGCTCCTACTAACGAAGTTTCAACCAATAAGTCAAAGTTTAACTTCTTGAGTCAAATTTAAGCGTTGAACACAACTAGGTGAAATAAAAGAGTGGGTAAGCGGTATCTAACACGGTATAGACTTATGAGCTTATGATTAACTTACGTGATAATTTTATTGGGTTCCTCGTCACGAGAAAAAAAAAGCTCTCTCTTAAACTCTAGGCTTTGGTTTATGCAGGAATGACCTTTGGTGCCTCCATCCTAGTTGAATTTGTCTTGATGGCAAACGACAAAAAATCGAGCTAAGTGACCTTCTCTTCCACAATTATAACATGCTTTGAATGGCGTGGCGCGATTCGGGCCCGATGTGTCCCTCTCCTCGCATTTGAAGCATATAATAGGTGGTCCTTCTCCTTCCTTAACAACGGTCTTTGGTCTTTGACGTCTTTCCATCATTGTTGAATCTCCTTTTCTTGAAATGTCCATTCTTATTATTTTGGCCACGATTACCACAAAGTGGTTACCATATCTGGCTGCTTTGATTCCCTCCACGCTTGTTGTCATAGCTTGATGACTACTCTCTGGTATTATTATAATTTTTGCGGTTTGCTCTCTTTTTAGTTCGTTGACTCGTTATCGCGCTCCACTAAGCGAGCCCTATTTACAACATCTCCCGAATAAAAACACGGTTTATGAGAAATAAGATGTTGGCGTATCCTCTGACGCTTCAAACCTCTTAAAAACATTAGCGCCATTCTCTCTTCATTATCCACCAGTGGGGCCTGGCCGTGATAACTCATAAAATTTTGCCTCGTATTGCGACACGGTCGTATTGTTTTGTTCGACTTGATAAACTCCACCTCCTTCCGTGTGGCGAATACTTTCGGGAAAGTATTTGTCGTTGAAACGACTCTGGAACTTCTCCCGAAGATATCTTGATCTGATGAGGTTGAGTCGTTTCTGGAATTCCCACCGATGTCTGCCTCTCCGCGCAACATAAAAGCGGCAAAAGGAACCTTTGCTCCTCGGAACATCCCAGACATCAAATATCTTGGTAATCTGCTTTATCCATGCTTCCGCGAAGTGGTTTTGGCTCTCCCTAAACTCCGGTGGTCGGCTCCTTGAATTGTTTAGCGGTGACCTTGAGAGTTTCGTGTTTCCACCTACGTTTTGGGCGAGAATCGCTTTACGCTTTGATGTTGCATGAATTCTAAAAACCTTTTAAGCGTCTGTCGTTCATCGATTGATCGGTGTTGTTGTTTACGGGAGGATTATCGCCATCACATTGCACATTGTCACGATTATTGATCATGGAGAATCAGCGGTCTCACATGCTCCATTCTTTATTCTCAACATTCTCGGATGCCATTTTCAAACAACGCCCACAAAATAAGGGTTAATTGACATACACATATTATCACTATACTCGTGAGGCCAATCAAATACCAAATAAACTTAGGTAGGTCATACTTAGCGAAGGTATTCCCGTCTCTCCCCTCTAGTTCTTATTCTCACATCTTAGCGGGGATCGTATCCTAAGCTACGATACCAAGCTGTGGCGCCCCCAAAATTAGGTATCGTCACCCCCGTCTTGGGTGCGCCACTTACATGGTACATAAATTCAAATACAACTTACTAATATATATAGTATGCAATCGACATAAAGCGTGAGTTTGAATAAAATATTGTCTACTAGATATTATCTGAACTCGAAAGTCCTCATTACAACTATTATCACACTATTTCACGAAATAGTGAGGACTACTAATGCTATCCTCGGACCATTACTCGTTTCCCAGAGCTAAGTCCCGGCTATGTTCTCATTTCACGAAGAAACGGTGAAAGAAAGGGTGAGCTCAACTAGCCCGATGAAATATTATGACTAAGATAATGCGAGAATAAATTATCATTAGCCTTGACGATGTTAAGCGATAAAATACAATAAACAACCGGTTTAAGCTGCGGTGAATATCGATCCATTAAAAAGTCAGTAGAAAATAAAATCTACTATCTTTTAGGTTTTAAAAGGTTTTCATCAATTTTTTATCATTTGAGACTCGACAATAAATAAACCACCATATCTAATCATCCACATACCCACGGTCGAGGATTTTCATCAAATTATCAATGGTCGTGACTATCTTAGAATCACCCACAGTCATAATCATACCAAAAAAAACTATCCATCAACTTTGCATTCTGACAGACCCTTTGAGGACTTTTATCACATCATTTATAACAAGCCGTGATTATCTTAGAATGATCCACAGTGCATGCATAATCATACTAAGTTCATCTATGCTTGCGTAAGCGAAGATAACATAATATAACATGAGGATGATGACAATGACATAATAATTCAATAAAACAAGTTCAAAAATTATTTTATCCGAGAATTATTAACGTCCAATTGTCGACATGATCTTTT
Source organism: Panax quinquefolius (assembly GCA_020205615.1). Lineage (NCBI taxonomy): Eukaryota > Viridiplantae > Streptophyta > Magnoliopsida > Apiales > Araliaceae > Panax > Panax quinquefolius. The sequence goes on along the minus strand of CM035173.1, from coordinate 17,269,880 downwards.
TTTTGTAAGAGTAAAATTCAAGAATGATCGAAGAATATTTCCATGAAAATCTTTGGATGAAGCGCAAATATCGAGGATATTCTACTAATTTCATGGAGTATAGAAATCAAAGTTTTAACCAATTTGGGTATAATAAAGAATGGAATAACAAAAGAAATCACCGTGCATGCGGTACTTGCATAGGCGAGTTATTCAACGAGAATAATAATAACGGAACGAGGTCGGTGAAATTCACAAAGCGGGATGATCAACAGAATAATAAATCTTTGAATAATAATAAAAAACAATGGAACCGAATCGATGTAAAAACACACGAGACGAGGATATTCCAAGCGAGAATAATAAATGCGGAATAATAATAAATGGAACCGGTCGGGTGTAAAACACACGAGACGAGGATATTCAACGAGAATAATAAAGAATGGAATAACGAGAAGAAGATCACCAAGTATAGGGGATTCAGCGTATCTGAGTTATTCAACGAGAATAAATAAGAATGGAATAATATAAGTTTTCACCAAGTATAGGGTATCTGCGTATCTGAGGTTATGTATAGGGTATACCACTTTTACGAGTTATTCAACGAAATAATAATGAATGGAATAACGAAGTTCTCTTCGAAATAAGAAAGAATAACACCCTTACGAATACAACAAATAATATTCCTTACCTAGAAGAAGACCTAATATTGGCAAAGTGAAGTAGCGAATACTCTTCTTCTTTCTCTCTATAGATTTTCTCTCTATAAGCTTCTCTACTATAATTTCTCTCTCTAGAGTTTGATGAATTAAATAAGAAAATAATGAAGGAATGAGCTTATTTATAGGAAAATAGAATGCATAGTAATTAATCCATGAGCGGTCCAGTTGATTTACTTTAATCGGCGGTCCATATTTAAAAGCAAAATCTTTTAAATAAAATATAATATATTCTATTTATATAAAAACATTTTACTATCAAACCTTATGCACTTATATGCAAAACACTATATGAACACTATGCGACACTATATAATAAAATATAATATATTACATTTATAGAATAACTTTAATAAAGTATTACATTTTATATAAAAAGATGTTTACATTTTATTACGTTAATAATCTGAATAAAACAAAAGCGTCGTTATCATTATAATAATTCATATTATTAATCGTGATAATGGAATCAAAGCGGTGACTTCTCACATAAGCATCGATAATCGATCTGGTGTCTTTCTTATGCAACCACCACACGTATTCTTTGTACTTTTACTCTTAAGGTAGTTCAACGATATCAGCGGTAAAACTTCAGTAGTTATTTCAATAAAATATTTTTGTCGTTTTCTCGATCAAATGATAATTACATTATGGGGTCCACCAATGATTGGTAGTTATGCGAATATTCCTGCTAAAATAGAATATTCCCAGAGCCAATCGAATATAATATAACCACTTGCATACTTTTTGCAAAATTTATAAATACTACCCACAACTATAATATTATCTCAAATTCACACCATAATATTAAAAATTATTTAAACAAAATTTAAATCTTTATTGATAAAATGCGGGGTCTCACAATCTCCCTCCTTATGGAATTTAAGCCCTCGAAATTAGAATGCGATACTGGTATGATAAAGAGGTGAGGATACCTTGAATACCTTTATCGTTGAAAACATTAAATTCATCTTTGCAATCAGGCGAAGATATTCATTAACAATTCATCTTTTCTGCTACTGAAATTTATTAACAATTCATCTTTTTACTCTATACAAAGATATACAAGCTATAAAACCAATAATCTTTGAGGCCTCGACTTAATAGTATCACGACCACGAATTATCCATACACTTTTTGGCGAGGATATTACGTGTTTTCAATCTGATCGTGATTATCTTAGAAATAATCCTTGGTCGTAATCATACCAAGTCTATCAATACTTTCTGACGAAAATGATGACTTTTACCACATCCATGAATTAATATTTCATTCTTTGAGACTCATTCGATAATTAATCCATATCATCGAATCATCCACCTTTTCTGAGGGCGAGGATATTCATTAGTATCACGACCACGAATTATCCATACACTACGGCGAAGATAATCGTGTATTCATTAGTATCCGACCACAATTATCCATGCCACTATCGGACGAATAATAATGTGTGTATTCATTAGTATCCGACCACAAATTATCCATACTACTATCTGACGAAGATAATCGTGTATTCATTAGTATCCACGACCACAAATTATCCGTGGCAAGATAATTACCGACCACAAATTATCCATACACTCTGATAATAATGTATTCATTAGTATCCGACCACAAATTATCCATGCCTCTGACGAAGATAATTATGTATTCATTAATATCCGACCATTAAATTATCCATACACTCTGACGAAAGAATTGTGTATTCATTAGTATCACGACCACAAATTATCCATACACTACGGCGAAGATAATCGTGTATTCATTAGTATCACGACCACAAATTATCCATACCTTCTACGAAAGATAATCGTGTATTCATTAGTATCACGACCACAAATTATCCATGCACTACGGCGAAGATAATACGTGTATTCATTAGTATCACGACCACAAATTATCCATACACTACTGACCCGAAGATAATCGTGTTTTCAATTCTGGTTATGATTATCTTAGAACAATCCACAGTGATAATCATACCAAGTCCATCCATCTATGCTCTGAGCCCACAGATGACTTTCAACGTAATATAAGCGTGAGGATAATGATGATATAAAGAATCGATCAAATGAGATAAAGGATAAATATTAAACATTTATAATATAATTTATCCGAGTTCAAGAATATCCCCATGTTATCAATCACTTAATAATCTCATAATCTAATATCATTAATATTATAACAATATTTTAATCACTTCTTAAATTTATAAACAATTTATCTCAATTGTTTACGCTTTACCATATAATGCATTTAATCATTCAAAATGCCATACTCATAAGATATCATCACCAATTATCAAATCCTCATCAAAAAAAATGCATATACTACATATATAGGATTCTCTACCATGGCAAAATCCTATTTTCAACTTTGTTACTTCACATAACATATTTAACTCATATGTTAAGTAACTAAACTATTTTCATGAAAAATACCAAATCAGTCCCAAAAATATTTCTTTTCTGGGATTTAGCATAATATAGTCCCATAATGAAAATATATTTTTCTCGAATTTTTAAAATTCATTTACTATTTTTCAAAAATCAATTTCTAATTAATTCCTTAAGAAATTAGCTACCTCAAGTTTAACTCCAAAAATTCCCAAATCTTGGCAGGACCTTACACATGTTAATGTGAGCTTCGTTTAAATTTCATGGTCGTATTCGGAGTTATAGAACTCGGTTATAGCGTTTTTAAATCGGAAAAACCTAAATATTGAAATAGTCATAACTTGCTCATTTTAAGTCGAGAATGAGCTCATTTTTGGACAGGAGGTACTTTATACCATATACTTTCATGTCCCAAAAGGCCAGAATTTTTCTCATAATTTAAGTGGCCAAAAACAGCCCTCTAAAATCATGGCAGCAACTTTTTGGGTTTTTGCAGCTTTGCACTCCTTTGCTAAAATCAGTCCACACAAAAATCTACAACACCTTTTCCAGTAATTCCACTTGGATTAGTTAGGTAACTCATAGATCTAACTCTAGGACTTGACCACATTCAAAAATTCAAAATATAATAGGAGATATGGTCAATTGAATTTCATATTCGTTTTTCACCAAAATCGATTTTCAACTCTTTGTGATTTCTAAGAAACTTTCATGTTTTCACATACTAACCAACATAACTCATCATAACACTTACTAATACCACGTATACCCCATGATTTTCATTAGTCCAATGCTTTTATTATGACTTTCATCATAATCCACGTAAAAGCAGATCCTTTTAGTTGAAGAAATATTTGAGGTTTTAAGAAATGGGTTTTTTATCTTTGGGGTTGATACAAAATTCGATTTCACGCTCTAAGTAGGCTAAAAGTCTTCAAGAATCGCCGGAAATTTATTAATAATAGAAATATCATTCAAAGCTGTGACTCTCATCCAAGACTTGGATAGTACGTCACATTGATACCAAGCTGTGACTTACATCCCTTAACTTTAGATAGCACCTCACAATGATACCTATAAACTTGCCATCTTCATTCACGATGTTGCCTCTCTGAAAAGTGCGGCTTGTTGCATTCCACACAAGGAAGTCAACAACGAAAGGTTCGGGGCTCTTTACTTATGGCTTGATATAATGATGATTAACTTTAGGGTTTGGTTACTTTGAATTAATATAACGGTTGGTTATGAATATAAAAGCTAACAACCTTACGAAAAGCATGATGAGTAGTTAACCAATTGATTCCTAAAATCACATCAAAGGCAAATATTTTCAAAAAGATAAGATCGACGAATTAGCGTGAAAATGTTTATTTGAATCAAACAAGATTTAAAAATAGTAAGCGATAGCGAAGGCTCCTACTTAGAAGTTTCAACCAATAAGTCAAAGTTTAACTTCTTGGTCAAATTTAAGCGTTGAACACAACTAGGTGAAATAAAAGAGTGGGTAGAAGCGGTATCTAACACGGTATAGACTTACATGAGCTTATGATTAACTTACGTGATAATTTTATTGGGTTCCTCGTCACGAGAAAAAAAAAAAACTCTCTCTTAAAACTAAGCTTTGGTTTATGCAGGGAATGACCTTTGGTGCCTCCATCCTAGTTGAATTTGTCTTGATGGCAATAAAAATCGAGCTAAGTGACCTTCTCTTCCACAATTATAACATGCTTTGGGCCGCGTGGCGCGATTCGGATGATGTGTCCCTCTCCTCGCATTTGAAGCATATAATAGGTGGTCCTTCTCCTTCCTTAACAACGGTCTTTGGTCTTGGCGTCTTTCCATCATTGTTGAATCTCCTTTTCTTGAAATGTCCATTCTTATTATTTTGTACACGATTACCACCAAGTGGTTACCATATCTGGCTTTGATTGATTCCCTCCACGCTTGTTGTCAAGCTTGATGACTACTCTCATTTGATATTATAATTTTGTTGCGTTGCTCTCTTTTTAGTTGCGTTGACTCGTTATCGCGCTCCACTAAGCGAGCCTATTTACAACATCTGAATAAAAACACGGTTTATGAGAAATAAGATGTTGGCGTATCTCGACTTCAAACCTCTTAAAAACATTAGCGCCATTCTCTCTTCATTATCCACCAGTGGGGCCTGAAGCCGTCGTGATAACTCATAAATTTTGCCTCGTATTGCGACACGGTCATATTGTTTTGTTCGAACTTGATAAACTCCACCTCCTTCATATGGCGAATACTTTCGGGAAAGTATTTGTCGTTGAAACGACTCTGGAACTTCTCCCGAAGATATCTTGATCTGATGGGTTGAGTCGTTTCTGGATTCCACCGATGTCTGCCTCTCCGCATTGACATAAAAGCGGCAAAAGGAACCTTTTGCTCCTCGGACATCCCAGACATCAAATATCTTGGTAATCTGCTTTATCCATGCTTCAGCGAAGTGGTTTTGGCTCTCCCTTAAACTCGGTGGTCCCGGCTCCTTGAATTGTTTAGCGGTGACCGCTTGAGAGAGTTTCAGTGTTTCCACCTACGTTTTGGGCGAGGTCGCTTTACTTTGATGTTGCATGAATTCTAAAAACCTTTTAAGCGTCTGTCGTTAATCGATTGATCGGTGTTGTTGTTTACGGGAGGATTATCGCCATCTGTTGCACATTGTCTGATTATTGATGCATGGAGAATCAGCGGTCTCACATGCTCCATTCTTATTCTCAACATTCTCGGATGCCATTTTCAAACAACTTTGCCACAAAATAAGGGTTAATTGACATACGACATATTATCACTATACTCTACGTGAGACCAATCAAATACCAAATAAACTTAGGTAGGTCATCTAGCGAAGAATTTCCGTCTCTCCCCTCTAGTTCTTATTCTCACATCTTAGCGGGGATCGTATCCTAGCTACGATACCAATGTGGCGGCGCCCCAAAATTAGGTATCGTCACCCATCTTGGGTCGCCACTTACATGGTACATAAATTCAAATACAACTTACTAATATAAGCGTAGGTATGCAATCGACGACATAAAGCGTGAGTTTGAATACAAATATTGTCTACTAGATATTATCTGAACTCGAAAGGAGTCCTCATTACAACTATTATCACCTTATTTCACGAGAATAGTGAGGACTACTAATGCTATCCTGCGGACCATTACTCGTTCCCAGGCTAAGTCCCGGCTATGTTCTCATTTCACGAAGAAACGGTGAAAGAAAGGGTGAGCTCAACTAGCCCGATGTGAAAATATTATGACTAAGATAATGCGAGAATAAATTATCATTAGCCTTGACAGATGTTAAGCGATAAAATACAATAGACAACCGGTTTAAGCTGCGGTGGAATATCGATCCATTAAAAAGAGTCAGTAGAAAATAAAATCTACTATCTTTTAGGTTTTAAAGGTTTTCATCAATTTTTTATCATTTGAGACTCGACAAATAAATAAACCACCATATCTAATCATCCACATGCCCCACGGTCGAGGATTTTCATCAAATTATCGATAATTCATGACTATCTTAGAATCACCCACAGTCATAATCATACCAAAAACTATCCATCATTTGCATTCTGAGGCCCTTTGAGGACTTTTATCACATCATTTATATCAAGCCGTGATTATCTTAGAATGATCCACAGTCATAATCATACTAAGTTCATCTATGCTTGCGTAAGCGAAGATAACATAATATAACATGAGGATGATGACAATGACATAATAATTCAATAAAACAAGTTCAAAATTATTTTATCCGAGGAATTATTAACGTCCAATTGTCGACAAGATCTTTGTTTTGTAGAGTAAAATTCAAGAATGATCGGAAGAATATTTCCATGAAAAGATCTTTGGATGAAGCATGAAATATCGAGGATATTCTACTAATTTCATGGAGTATAGAAGTCGAAGTTTTAACTTATTTGGGTATAATAAAGAATGGAATAACAAAAGAAATCACCGTGCATGCGGTGCTTGGCATAGACGGAGTTATTCAACGAGAATAATAATAACGGAACGGTCGGGGTGAAATTCACAAGCGGGATGATCAACGAGAATAATAAATCTTGAATAATAAACAATGGAACCGGTCGGGTGTAAAACACCACGAGACGGATATTTCAGCGAGAATAATAAATGCGGAATAATAAAAAATGGAACCGGTCGGGTGTAAAACACACGAGCGAGGATATTCAACGAGAATAATAAAGAATGGAATAACGAAGAAGATCACCAAGTATATGGGGATTCGCGTATCTGAGTTATTCAACGAGAATAAATAAGAATGGAATAATATAAGGATTTCACCAAGTATAGGGTATCTGGCGTATCTGAGGTTATGTATAGGGTATACCACTTTTACGAGTTATTCAACGAGAATAATAATGAATGGAATAACGAAGTTCTCTTCATGAATAAGAAAGAATAACACCCCTTACAGTACAACAAATAATATTCCTTACTTAGAAAAAATTGAATATTGGTAAAGTGAAGTAGCGAAATACTCTTCTTCTTTCTTTCTCTATATAGATTTTCTCTCTATAAACTTCTCTATATAATTTCTCTCTACAGAGTTTGATGAATTAAATAAAATAATGAAGGAATGAGCTTATTTATAGGAAAAAATGAATGCATAGTAATAATTAATCCATGAGCGGTCCAGTTGATTTACTTTAATCGGCGGTCCATATTTAAAAGCAAAATCTTTTAAATAAAATATAATATATTCTATTTATATAAAAACATTTTACTATCAAAAATATCTTACACTTATCTGAAAACTTATATATAAAACACTATCAACATATCGTAATAAAATATAATATATTACATTTATAGAATAACTTTAATAAAGTATTACATTTTATATAAAAAGATGTTTACATTTTATTACGTTAATAATCTGAATAAAACAAAAGCGTCGTTATCATTATAATAATTCATATTATTAATCGATGATAATGGAATCAAAGCGGTGACTTCTCATATAAGCATCGATAATCGATCTGGTGTCTATTTCTTGTCTGACCACACGTATTCTTTGTACTTTTACTTTTACTCTTAGAGAGTAGTTCAGCGATATCAGCGGTAAAACTTCATAGTTATTTCAATAAAATATTTTTTGTCGTTTTCTCGATCAAATGATAATTACATTATTGGGGTCCACCGATGATTGAGCCGTTATGCGAATATTCCTGCTAAATAAAATATTCCCAGACCAATCGAATATAATATAACCACTTGCATACTACTTTGCAAAATTTATAAAATACTACCCATATATTATTATCTTCACATAATATTAAAAATTTTTAAATTTTTAAATCTTTATTGATAAAATTAATTAAATAAAAATTATAAGGGGTCATACTTATTGCATATCTGTCCAAAAAAATTATTATTAATAATTATTCACATAACTGGCAATCAAAAGATCTGACGTAAACATTCTCAATATATATATATAGGAAAAAATATATATCTGTAATTTGTGTATTCTGCGATGAGTATATGTGAACGATTTTTTTGAAATTTATAATGACAGTTTTACCTGTCGTCATATTATCCCGAAATTTATGGCGACAGGTTCTGTTGTTATAGTCAAAAAAATCTATCATCATAACTCAATATGTAATATATAAATTACATATATACATATATATAATATATATATATATATATATATCGCAATTATAATTTGATTGAAAACTTTAGCGATACATAAAAAAAGATGACTCTTTCTTTTTATAGTCCTTTTCTAAACCATCAACTCCTTATGGAATTTGGTGGTGTACTTGGTGTGATGGGCCTGTTTGAGTTTATTAGTATAAAATTGACAATCATATTGTATATGTAAATGGGCCAGAATTCCTTATCTTAACAAAGCTTCTCATCAAATGGGCCAAATGGCATATAGGAAAATCATATACTATACTAATAATCTGAATTACATATATATTATTATTAATACATCACAACTTCACCAACAAATTAGTCTTCATAAAACTAAAAAGGAAATTTATTTTAATATTTGTTATTACAGTTTGTTTATAATATGATGTAGTTGGTTATCAAACCCATTTTTTTATTTTTTAATATTTTTAAATTCCACAAGCTACAAATAATTACGACCATGGAGGGAGGGAGGGGGTTTATGGTCAAAAAATAGTGAACAAATGTTTAATTTGAACTAAACTTTTGAGGTGAGGATTCAATATTATAAATTTAATAATTAATTGTTTATATAATTTCAATATAGTTTGCTGTTGGTAGAACAAAAATAAGAAGTCATGCTTCTTTTTCATATATATTTTACATTAAAGAGAGAGTCAATAATTAAAGTGTTAACGCGGATTAATTATTAGAATGGAAAGGGGCATGTGGGATTGTTCCATAAGATAAGCCAACCAACTCCAGCAAAACCCATACATACTAGTACTAGTACTACTTTCCTAGAAATAGATTAGCCCGCAGCAGTTAGAAACTGATATTTTTATATATTAAAATGATATTTTATTATGTGAAAATATTAATTTTTCTATTTTTCAAAATATTATTTCTCTCCTTTAAAATGTCGAACCTACCTACTTTCCAATGATTTTCAGTAGCCTTATCATTAATAAACAACTACTTATATAAATTAATTTATGATATTTCCTATTTAATTATAGCATTTCTTTCGTACAAGCTTAAATGATAAAATATAAATCTTCTCTATTTTTATTTAATTTTTTCTGAATCCAAATAGGAAGGTGTACTTCAAAATCATTCCATAAATAAAATAAAATCAATCATACATAGTAAATTTGTTTGGAAAATTGCAAGTGGATCTTAATTAGAGTGGGGGGTAATTTTTAAGGACATGACAAATTACCAGTCAAACTCAACTAGACTTGTTATATTTTGTTTGTTAACATGTAGCAGTCTGTCCATCTTGTCTTATATACAAATTCTGCTTATAAATAATACTAACTCAATAAGTTAATATTTTTAATCAGTTGAAAAATATCAAACGAATGGATATCGGATTATCATAGAAATAAAATTCTTATTTATTATAGGGATTACATTTATTACAACATTAATCCTTTTTCATGTGATGTAAAAAATTATAATTAGAATTGAATTATTATTTAATATTATTTTAGTTATTTAATTATTTGATAATATGTAATTATTTAATGTGAGATTATTAGTTTTTAATAACTTAAAATAGTGAGATTATTAATCCCACCTCTATCTTGGGATTATATATTCCATCATAAATATTCTTATGAATGCCATATTACTGTTAATCCCCTCTCATTATTGGATAAAAATTGTCGAAAATAGTATTAAATTAATATAAATAGTCAAATTTTAAACATGTTCTCAAAATTTGACTTGAACTTAAAATTTGACCAAAATCATTACACAAATTATTAAAACCGACTCTTGAAATGTTATGTTGGGTTATACGACTGGATTATCGAAGACATGATATAATCCCACAATAATGAGAGATTTGTAAATGAGAACATGAAATTAATTAGTAGTATTATTTTACAATGACTTAAAAAAACGATCTGTAACATAAATTTAAAGTGAGAGAGTTTAAATTTTTCCATATTTAATCAATCAAGTAATTAACAAAAGTATATTATTAAATTAATAATTTAAGACATTATTTAAATTAATTTGATTTCGTTGGAATTAGGAATTAGTTCATGACTCAAAATTTGACCCAGATTTTGAGTCTCATTTTTATATTAAAATTTCAATCGAGACAATTTATAGATCAATAATATTATTATTACATAAAAAAAATTACATAATATTTACATATATACATATGTATATTGTGAATTTTAAATCTAACATGTCGACCTTGTATACATATATATATATATATATATATATATATATATATATATAAAGTAAGAATCATGAGCTTACCCTTATTGAGCTTACATACTTATAAAAGCTGCGTGATATTTCTCTCTCCTCGCTCAAACATAATCGCGTGATATACTCTAGGCTCTTATCTCTCTCATCTGAAAAAGAACGCAAACTGGAGACATTCGATTTTTTTCATCCGGAAAATCGAGCAAAGAGAAGCAAATAATAGCAAAGAGGAAGCCCAATTCGGTCGACTTTCTTCCCTCATCCGATTCTCTCTCTCATGTGCTTCCAAAACAAGCCCTAATTTTGGTATGTCTCCAATTTTTAAGCTTTTGTGTAGAATCAATTTTTTATGGGTATTCCAAAACAAGCCCTAATCATGCGTGTTCTCTCTCATTTTCAGACAAAGCAAACCCCTTTCCGTCATCCGATTCGGTCGAAAGGAACCAAGTTGTGTTCGATTTCTTACCCTGCCACTGACCCGAATCAGTTCAAGCAACTTAGATAAGCTTTTAAGGTGCGATTTCTTGTGGGTTATTATTCTAATTTCTACGTAATTCGAGTTTTAGTCACAATTTGTTGTATATTTACATAAAGAAATTTATTTATTGATGACTAAAACTCGAATTACGTAGAAATTAGAATGAAAATCCATAAAAAATCGCACCTTAAAAGCTTTATCTAAAATGAAGCGATTCGATTAATGGCGGGGAGAAAGAAATCGAACACAACTTCGTTTTTTTTTTTATTATTTTTTTTTTGTTGGGTAAATTCAATAAGGGTAAGCCTGATCCTTATTCTATATATATATATATATATATATATATATATATGTGGGTAATTTTTTTTTTTTTTTATGTGATAGGAGTATTATTTTTTATACACACCGGTTCATCTCATTAGAAGTGAGAGAGAGAAAGTCGCAGTTCCTCTATAACAGTCTGCCTACAATACAAGTCAAGGCAGATATATATATATAGAGAGAGAGAGAGCAACTAGCTGGACTACTATTTCCTTCATTCTTTCTTCTTTTACATGTTGTTCTTAACCTACGCGTTTTACTTTCATGATTCATACAGACTATAAAGAGTGATTTCTAGCTGCTAATTCAATATCAAAAAGTTTCAAAGCATTTGATTGATTGACGGACGGTTACATACCCATGTGAGTTATCCTGCCCCAAAATTCTGGGCCCACCTTTGATTTTCTTTTTTGTTTCCCCTTCATCAAGACCCAGAATTTTTTCTGCCAATTCAGCATTAGAAGTTATGGGTGTTTGTCAATTTGTTCATAAAGTGTATCTACTTGTTCAATTTCACTGTTTTGTGTTTGGAAAAAGTCATCTTGTATAAAAGATATATATATATATATATATATATATATATATATATATATTGTTTTTATTAATGAAACGAGGTTTTTGTTTTTTTTGTGGAGAAGTGGGAGTTTTTATAGGGTTTTGGGGGAATTTACATGTTGATACGTTGCACTTAACAGATGGTATTATTTTGTATTGTGTTTGGTTGAATTATGAGTTGATCTGGAGTTGTTGAAAAGTGGATCAGCTGGATTCTGGGTTTGATTTATCATTGATAGTATTAATCAGCTTGTGTACTGTTAACTTCTGTTCTTTGATTAGTTCTATCCCTGATTGAGTTTCCATTTGAGCTGAATTGTTTGATCTTTGTGGTAAAAAAAAAAACAGACCTAGTTTGTTTTTGTTAACTTTTCAGTTCTCTTGATTCCAAAGGGTAATTCAGTTTTGTGATGATATTGTTTAAATGAAATTAAAACAATAGATTCAATTGTTTGTTTGTATATGATCTGATCTTTAGTCCTTACTTAAAGGGCACAGTGTTTGGTGTTTTTACTTAATTTTCCTTATTTTGGCTAAGCTGCCAAGAAACATGCCTGCTTAATCCATAGGAGAAGTGGCAATGCCTACTGTCAGGATGAAGAAATATTATTATGATCGTACTCTCATTGGTATTTATGAAGTAAGTGACTAGGAAATACTGAATCATTTCAACCGTATCAATATGGATAAAGTCTCGCCGTTAGATAATAGTTTGATTCTTTTATGTTAGACATGCATTCGTTGGCGTTTGTAGGATGGGGATTAAATAGTTCTATTTTGTCCTCTTATCGGTATGCTTTAAAGGCCAAAAGAGACGTGCTTATTACCATGCTACTTCTTAAACTTTATATAGTGTATCAACATAAATGCAGTAAATACATTGAAAAATACAACAACAATATTCTCAAGCCTGCATAACTTGTCTCCCTATTTTATCCGCTCGAAGTTTCAGCCAACATGCAAGCGAGTTTAGGCCAGAAGCATTGGAATACATACATCTACATATATTAAATTGTTTACTTTTTATATCTTTTGGTGATGACGCCATACACTTGATACGTAGCTATCTTAGAATTCTACATTAATTTTGGTTTTCAGAAAATTAAGAATGAGAGTAAATAGGAAACAAAATGTTCATCATATATTTGTGATGCATTATGGTGCTGCTGGGTGATGAGACCCGTTTACTCATCTTATTTGTCTAGCATTTGCTGCTTACGGTCTTATGTTGCAATTGTAACTTTTTAGGGATAAAATATTTAACTGCAATTGCTAGCTAATTTCATTTCTTAATTCATTCTCCAGTCTTCAAGGAAAAGGAATCATGATCTGCTTTGGCTGTTGCTCAGAAGATGATATGCAAAAGGCTTCTGATAATGGACCTTTTATGGCGAATCACTCAGCTGCAGGTGATTGATTGTTTATGTTGAGCTGCAGATAATGATTACTTACGATGAACCCTACTGGAAATTGCTGAGAATCTTTGTTGGAGCAATCTTATGATTCATATTTTTAGCATCCTGACCTTGCTATTTCATTAAAGCTTTTTTTGCTTTATCAAATTGGGACTTATTCAAATTTAATGTGTAGGTAATAATGGAGGTTATCGTGCCACAGTGGCAGTACCAAAGGACACACAAACTATAAATGTCCAGCCCATTAATGTCTCTGCACTCCAAGTGGATGAGTTGAAAGATATAACAGATAACTTTGGTACGAAGGCTTTGATCGGTGAGGGATCATATGGAAGAGTATATCATGGTGTCTTGAAAAGTGGGCAGGCTGCGGCAATTAAAAAGTTAGACTCCAGTAAGCAACCAGACCAAGAGTTTTTAGCACAGGTTTGCCCAATCACAAAGCGTTATGTTAACAATGCTACATCAAATGCAACTGCTATTCTTATTTTCTGTTGTTTGGTTCATGTCATTCCAGGTTTCTATGGTATCAAGGCTTAAACACGACAATGTTGTCGAGCTACTTGGTTATTGTGTGGATGGTGGTCTTCGTGTCCTTGCTTATGAGTATGCTTCAAATGGATCTCTTCATGATATTCTTCATGGTATGTAGTGTCAAGTTTCCTTTTTGGACCTTTTTTGAAGTTGAATCTTTTAAGGAATGTACGAAATTCTGTAGAGCTTAAAAATTTTACAAAAATAAATAAATCTGTTGACTTGAAAACGACCACAGAACATTTACTGTTGCCACAGAAGTATTAAATGATTATATTGGGTGAACTTCCCATTGGACACTTCAATCACGTGAAGGCTGTGTTGATTGAAGTACAATTGACTTTCTTAATTGATTCTGTTTTTTTCTTTCTTTGGTTCTTTTTTTTTTTATTTAAAAAATCTGAAATAGTTAAATAACTATATCTTCTATCATGTACCTTTTCATATATACTCTGTGCAATATCTCGATTAAGTTGTAATGGTTTGTCAATGTTCTCTTTTACTATACTTCTCCATCTTCTTGGTTAACTGCTTGTTTGTTAGTAGTGAATAATGTTCTTGTTTTTGGTAATACATATTTGTCTTTTTGTTCATGTAGGAAGAAAAGGTGTCAAAGGCGCACAGCCAGGTCCAGTTTTATCATGGTCCCAAAGAGTGAAGATTGCCGTTGGAGCAGCGAAGGGACTTGAATACTTGCATGAAAAGGCTCAACCTCATATTATCCACCGTGATATCAAGTCTAGCAATGTTTTACTATTCGATGATGATGTGGCTAAAGTTGCTGATTTTGATCTGTCGAATCAAGCGCCTGACATGGCAGCACGTCTTCATTCGACTCGTGTTCTTGGAACTTTTGGATATCATGCTCCTGAGTAAGTTTTGTTTTGTTTTGATATTTGAATACTTGGTTCTGTCAATTTTTTTTTAATGAAATCCCAAAGTCTAGTCAGAGTGACCATCAATTGTTTGCCAACCATCAAGTGGATACTTAATAGGAAGCAATATAAGTTTACCTTTAGAAATCTTTCTTACATGGATATAGCTTATCACTTGTCTTGGTGTTCACTCATTTAGTGTTTTATCAAACAAAAAGAATAAAAGGTGCTGAAACACTTCTGAAGAACAAAAATAATAATAATGAGAGATAATCAATTGGTTGAGATCTACTTGTTGGCTACCAATCTTAGGCATTTGACCCAGCATTTAGCATGTCTATTATATTTTTTTAACAATTTTTAAGGTCCAGTTGCTTGTTAACAAAAATCAAGGTGACCAGACCACACGGTGAAGGAGTGGAGTGGAGTAGGACTTAGATCTAGAACACAAGATTCTTGATATTACAAAACCTTAGGTTTAGGGTGTATCGCTAATATATATATAATCAAGGACTGTTGATACTCGATTTATAAATTTAGCTCTTTTAAGATTGCACAGTCGACTGTGTAGGTTGTAGAATTCCTCAATTCCTATAATAACTTGGGTTGCATTGGGTTCTGAATATCTTTGCATTGTTTTTTCATTATTTAATGTAAGGGTAAAAAGTGCACACATGATCTCATTGGAGCCTGGAGTAGCTACCTAATAAGGTGCTGAGTGTCCTTGTAAAACATAATTCAACTGGGAACATAAGAAGGAAGAAAATTGCAGAAACATTAAATTTGTGCTCTCCCCATTCACTATTTTGCAGTGTGAGAACATTTGCCTTCGAACATAGGCTGAACCCAGTGGGATTTTGCTTGACCATTGAAGCCTGATGTGCATAATATATTAAATTGCCTCGTTAAGCTGTAAACTGGTCTGAGTTTTCTATTTTTGTGAGGCAGATATGCGATGACTGGACAGCTGAGCTCAAAGAGTGATGTTTACAGCTTTGGCGTGGTCCTATTGGAACTCCTGACTGGGCGTAAACCTGTAGATCATACATTGCCGCGAGGACAGCAGAGTCTGGTGACATGGGTACTATTTTATTTTGTTTCCCCCCCCCCCTCTTATAATTCTTTAGGAGAGTGCTTGTTTGCTTTATTTATTGGACTTGTTTGTTTTTTTGGTATATTCCATCTAAAGCTGATTCTTCAATTGTGACTTAATTAGGCAACTCCAAAACTTAGCGAGGACAAGGTGAAGCAGTGTGTTGACACTAGACTTAATGGAGAATACCCACCCAAGGCAGTTGCTAAGGTAATATAGGCATTTTAGATTTAATATAGTCCAAAATTTCATACTTATAAATGAAGTATAGTTCATTTTAAATGATTAAAAATAGTTACGGTTGTACCATCAAGAGGAAAGTTTGAAAATACATTTGTGCCTTTTCTTGTTCACCACTTTTCACATTTGGGTGGGCTTTCATCCCCAATACTAAAAAATTCCCTTTAAAAGAATTGGAATATCTTTTGGAAATGATTGAGAAATTTATCTCAACTTGATTTTTTACCTGTTATATCTTGCTGGAAACAGATGGCCGCCGTTGCTGCCTTGTGTGTGCAATATGAAGCTGATTTTCGGCCAAACATGAGTATTGTTGTTAAGGCGCTCCAACCCCTACTAAATGCTCGTTCTGGCCCTCCCGGTGAATCCCATAACTAGTTAATCATCCCCTCTACCAAATTTATTGGGATTTGTTTTGTAATAGGTTTTTGTAATCATGTACCTTATTTGGTACCCTCGAGCCATTGAAAAATTACTGGATTTTTTTGGTGTAATGCACATAACCATTAAACATATGAACTGAGGAAGTGATATTGTTGTTATTCTTTGATTCCCTTTTTCTTTTGGTGTTGAATAATTCTTTTTTCTAGGGGTTGCCTTGTTCAACTTCCAACATGAGCCAAATGTATTTTTTAGCAAAACAATATAAAGAGAATAATCAAATGAATTTTCTTGGTTGTATAGTTGTAGTTGAGCTTCATATATATTTCTTTACCATTATAATTATTTTTTAGTAAACTACACGACAGTAAATGATTTCTATATACTTTGAGAATCTATCTATTATTTAATAACTATTAAAGGAATATTATACAAAGATTATTAATTTAGAGACATTAGATGGCAAGCTAATGACTTGTTAACTTGAAGATTCAATGCTAACTAATTTTACTTTTGTATATTTACAGAAATATGCATGGATCAACAAGGATACGATTTTCCAAGTAGCAAATCACAAAATTTAGAATTCTCATCTTCTCACTGACAAAAAACTTCAGTGCAATCTTCATTATCAAAATGAACTACTAAAACTTAAGATACCAGGAAGACCTGACCTCTGTACAAAACACCAATTGCAGGGTATATAGTAGAAAATTAGAAACCAAAGGGCAGATTGTAGTAACTTTATCCCCTTTGATCTACTCTGTTCTCTGACCTAAAGCCTGGAACTTTACTCCTATCTGTGTCCGACTTCCCGGACTCGGCTTCTGTGTCACCAGCTTGATTTCTTCGACGTCTTCGACCCTGCTGCGTGTCCAGCCACATGTTACAGTTTGTCAAAAAGATTTGTTCTAAAAGACTTGCATCTTTTAAAGATTCAAATCATACCTCTCGTGCTAATGGATATTCCTCTGATTCAAATGCTCAAGACACGCATCGATACATCTTGTTCAAAATCTGGATCAACACACTCAAAGCAGTCAACAATGGATATTTCTAGCTAACTTATCTCCATTGTTGGGTCTGCCACCTCTTCACCGCCTATCGATACTCATCATCTTGAGAATCTCGATCAGATTTACCTGCAAAGGACCATGATCAAACAAACGACAAACATTTGTTTAATCAACACAATTTGATACTAAAATTATTATCCAGTCATTCTGCACCTAATCAAGACCGTTTTTCACAGATTTACTGGTTCATATGAACTTGAGCCAAGTTTTAAGTGATTTAAAATACATCAGCACATGATCCCAAAACATAATTAGTAGCTTCAATAACAACTGACACTGTAATCTCTGAGCAACTCAGTAACATAAAATCTGTAATCACCAACTTAAATACATTTAAGAATTTTCTTTAGCTGAAAAAGGAAATAGTAGATACCTCATCTGCTGGACGACCGTAATCCACTGGATCTCTTCCGGTAATTGCTTCCAAAAGCACAACCCCGAAACTATAAACATCACTCTTCTCGTTTAAAAGGCCACTATTTGCATATTCTGGTGCTACATATCTGTAAATTTTCGGAAAGAGGTGGGTGCAGAAAGAAGAATTGATTAATGTTTGGCTGTGAGAAGAGAAAGAAATCAACAAGTGTAGCGAGTATGCATTTGAAGGCAACTATTGGAGAAGATGCTCACCCACAGGTACCCATAACTCTGATAGTAATGTGACTCTCTCCAGCACCCAACAACTTGGCCATACCAAAATCAGATATTTTTGCATTGAAGTCGTCGTCTAGTAGTATATTGCTCGACTTGATGTCTCGATGCACCACTTTTGGTTCAATGGCCTCATGCAAGTATGCAAGCCTGCAATGAGCGCATCACGACAAACTAAGAACAAGCTATAGATTTAATTTTTCCTTTTTGTATGTCTTACAAGCTATAGATGAACTTACGCCTTAGCGGTGCCAAGGATAACTTTCAAGCGAGCCTCCCAAGTAAGATATCCATGATGACTCGTAGCTCCATGAAGCCACTGGTCTAAATTGCCATTGTTGACATACTCATAGACCAACATCCTGGATTTCACCAGAAATAATTTAGAAAACAAGCAAGTTTAGTCTGCATCTAATAGGACAGTTGATACATTTCCAAGTCTCAATTCACTCTTAAAAGAATTTCCTTTTGAACAGATTGTATTTACATGAGCAAAATATTATGTGCATCATTTCATTAGATACTAAAATGGACTAATACAACTATTTGTTTTACCATAAAGAGGGTGGGGGGTGGGGGGGTGGGGTTTTTATCATTGAGCAATTAATTTTGCATAAGTTTATTACAAAATTTTTCCAAAATTTCGTAATAAAAAATTTGCACAGACATCACATGTTTTTTTTTTTAGAAATACAGAGAATTAACAAATAATAACTCAATAACACTCCATTCATTGGTTTGTTTCTCATTCATAATAAGAGTGTCTAATTTATACAAACATATGCACAGAGCTTAAAGGGATATGCTACCTTTGGGTACCCTCAATGCAGTACCCCAGAAGTCTAACTAAATTTTTATGCCGTACATGGCCAATGGCCTCAACTTCAACCTTGAAATCCTTTTCTGCTTGTCCTCTATAGACAAAATATATAAGAATCTTACATCAGCTTAATCTATAGAAAATCTAAAGGAAATAACAGAAATGAAATTGTTTCAACTGAAAAAAGTATAAGACTGTATGATTAACTTACAGATTGTTGAAGAGCTTTTTAACAGCAATTGAAGATCCATTAGCCAGATGGCCCCGATATACAACTCCATATCCACCCTCACCAATAACATTATCCTTCGAAAACCTATTTGTTGCAACTTCTAGATCCCTTAGTGTAAACCAATGACCCCAGCCAAGTTGAGCATAGTCAGGAAGACCAGATAGAGGGGAAGGAGCAGTTAAAGTATGTGAAGGTCTATATACATTATTTTTACCATTACTCCCTTTTTCTCCTGATCCAGAACCAGTATCACCTTTCTCTAAATTATTAAATGAGCCCGATTGACTGCTATTATTAGCATTATTTATCTGCTCATTTCTCAAATGCAGCAAAAACTTATCAGAATCTTTTTCACTGTACTTGTCCTGTGAGATGGCGAAATCCCCGTCATTTGCTGAATTTTGATCAACCCGTATGTCTTTGATTTCACTTGATAAATTTTGGTTCTGGCTAATGGGAAGTTTGCTCGTAGCCCTCTTGGATTTCTTTTTTGAAATACAAAATGGAAGCAACAAGAGGAATATAGGCACCACCACAAATATCACAACTAAAGCCCAAACGGGAAGATGGAAGATTGGAGTTTTCCTTGTCAGGTTCCTAATGATACCCATTTTTCCGATATCAAGATGCCTGCAGAATCAGAACACAAGAATTGAAATAACAGGTCCATTCCTAAGATAATCAATGAATTTGGTGCATCTATTGATAAACTTTGCATATCCCCAATTTTGTTATTTTATTCGACCTAACAACAAAATAACTGGATTTCTATATAATGCTCTTAAGTTTCAGATCAAATAATTTTTTTTCTTCCCTATATTTTTGTAAATCGGCATATTATATGTCCATTACCAATTTCCCTCAGATGAAGGATATGAACCATCCAAAAGATAAAGGAAAACCAGGGGTAGCTGGAGCCTGGAAAGAAAGAAAATCAGGATTTTTATTTATTTATATGCTTACACACTTCCATACCTTCAGAAAATAATTAACTGCATAGAATAGACTACGAGATGAAGCAGAAACAGAAGCAAACAAGTAACCACTTTTCTGCTCCAACAAAAAAAAAATCTACAAACCATTATAATTGAATGCATACATTGCAAGTATAAAGGCAAAAGCATACTTTTTAACTGTATGAGATGAGATTTAGAAATCAGCCTTCTCAATCTAAAAATGAACCAAATTGTTAAACCCTAGATCTCTGCTCTGCAACCAAGTTGGGAATGAAGTATTCAAGTGTATGAATCAACTCCATTGTCAAGAACAAAACATTAATCTGAGATATACAGGCAGCTTGTAGAGAATATCCTTTCTGGGTATTATGTATTGCCCAAATGGGTATCTAAATCAATCAGGAACCACTGAAAATCACCTTAATTCAAGGAGATGGCAAAAGAAATACTCTTTTTTGAAGCTGAAGGGAATTGCAGGGAACACATAACAAAGCACATGGAATTCTGGGATGTGAGGAATGGTGGTGATTATATGAAGGTATGTCCTTGTCAGAGGTAGGTATAATGCCTTACATATAGCAGTAAAACATAAGCATGTCCAAAAATTAAAAAAGGAAAAAAAAAAAAAAGAAGAAGAAGAAGAAAAGAATCAAACTTTTGCCATTTCAAAATTGACACTTGAAGGTGACTATCACTGATTACCAGAAACTGAATTTAATATAGAACTTTATAGCTTTTCAAAGAAGCAGACTTTTCTTTGTGGGTTATTTTCAACAATCAACACACACACACACACACACACACACACACACACACACACACATATATATATATATATATATATATATATATATATGTCACAAAACCCAATTTTTAATTGTTAGTCAAAGTTAAACATCATATGATTGGAGGAAGTGCAAACAAGTGTTAAGTAACTAGTATGATTATTATAGGAGAACAACAATGAATGTGAATTCTAGAGTATCTTAGTTGAAAATCATTGTGAGGTGGGAAGGTCAAATGAACAGAGTGGACACCATTTTAGCCTAAATCGAGGTTTTAGGCTCTCCTATTTTATGGGTATTTTGAAATTTGTAGCCTTGAGTTTTGTAAATATCATTTCTAAAATAATTAATTGATGATACTACTAACTATATACTAGTAGGAAATATATGTAATTTAGTAAGATTTGATAGTCAAGAAAACAGAGTGGATACCATACCAGTTCTGTGTTGGTCTTAATGACCCTTTTTCTTTCTCTGAAAATTGCAGGCAAGTATGCCCGCCCTCATGTTTGTAGGGGAAATGTCGTACAGTAGTGCATGGGCATGATTATCAACCAATACAACATACTGCTGAAACTCTTGTATGATCAGTTTAAATTTTCAACGGCTGGCATGATATTACTACACTGCAATAATTGTATTGAGTTGAAGAATGAGGACTACAAAGTAGTATAGAATTACTATTATTATTAAATTTTTTTTGAGGAAGCAACAAATATACGAGTTACTGAAACAGAAAGCATGCATAAAATGATGGAATTGAGAAAATGCCATGGTAAGTCGTTATTAAAAAGAGGAAATTAGTTAGTTGTCCAAGCGATCCATATTGGTCTAATTAATTAGTTCTTTAATTACTTTTTACTACTTAATAAAACAAAATTGATACTATTAGTCTGCCATTATTTATTTATTATTCTCAAGTTTTGTGGTTGTCGACTTGTCGTATGCATTGTATAAATTTGCACACAATTAATTAAGCAATCATTATATATGTCTTAATTAATTCGTAATTTGTATATATAGAGAGAAAGAGACTAAGGATAAAGAACACTCCCTTATCTAGCATTTTTTTATTAAAATTACGTCGTTTTAGAGATTTTTTAAAAAAACAAGTGGGGGGACTAAGTGTATATATATATATAGAGGGGTTTCATCCACAGCAACTAGTTGTTGTGGAACAATCCTTTTTTGTCCCGTTAAAATTTTAATTGGAGCAAAAAAAATTAACAGGCCAAAAAGGGTATATATATATATATATGGTTGGGTCTCCAAATTAAATGATTTTGTGTTACATTTGTGTGAATCAATTAATCACCAAATTAAAGGTGAAAGCAATAGAAATTAGTGGTCTTAATTAAATTTTCCTGAAAAAGGCAAAACAAAATCATCAAAGCGATAAGCTAAGCTAAGCTAAGCTAGGTCACAGGATATGTATAGAATTTTATGGTTAACCGACAATCCCGTGCCACTTTTAAGTGTCGGTTATAATGGAATGACTGAATAAATTTTCCCACCAACAAATCAAAAATCATTTCAATCTAGCACCAATTAACAAACAAAAGAGATCTACCAGTCATTCATATCAAACCATTAGCTAGCTAGCTAGCTAGAAGATAATATATATATATATATATATATATATATATATATATATATATATATATATATAAGGGAGTTATTATGGCAATAGGTTCTTTATGGATCTTTATCTTAACATTTACCTTTTGGAATGATTGATAAAACTTATTGGAAAATTTGAGATTGAAACATAAATATCTTTGGTAATAGTAACAACAACATGCAAACTTTTATTTTAATATGAGGAATACATGTAGTCAACGTGTTGTCGGTTTGTTTAACTAAAAAGCAATTTTTAATATTAAATAATACAATAAAAGTGCGACATGCTAAAACATAAAAAAAAAAAAAAAAAAAAAAAAAAAAAAATCCAATAGTAAGAGCCTCTTCCTACACAAAATAATAATAATAATAATAATAATAATAATAATAATAATAATAATAATAAACCGTAAGAGCCTCTTAGGCTTAAAAAAAAAAAAAAAAATCTAATAAAGCATGACCTCTTTACGACGTATAAAAATCAAATAGTTAACAAGTTCTTTATTTGCTATTTTTTATAACAATATTTGTTATTTTATAAAACAAATATTTTATAAAACAAATATTTTATAATAACAAATAAAGAATATAAAATATTTTATAAAAACAAATATTTTATAATAACAAATAAAGAATATATATATTTTTATAAAATAGCAAATAAAGAATCATAAAAATATTTGTTAATTCTTTATTTGCTATTTTTATAAAAATATTTTATATTCTTTATTTGTTATTATAAAAATATTTGTTTTATAAAATATTTTATATTCTTTATTTGTTATTATAAAATATTTATTTTATAAAATATTTGTTTTTATAAAATAACAAATATTGTTATAAAAAAAATAAAATAAAATGAACTTGTTAATTGATTTTTTTATACAAACCGTAAGAAGGTTGTCTTGGGTTTATTTTTTTTTTATTTATTTTTTTTAGCTCTAAGAGGCTCTTTACGGTTTGAATTTTTTTATTTTTTTATTTTGTGCAATGTCTAAATTGTATCGGTCGTATTATTTAATATTAAAAATTACGTTTTAGTTAAACAAACTTGACAACATGTTGACTATGGTGGGGTCCTCATATTAAAATAAAAGCTAGATGTTAAGTTACTACCGGTTATATTTATGTTTCAATCTCACCCTTCCAATAAGTTTATCAACCATTCTGTTGACAAAGACTCTGATAACAACCGATTCTATATGGAAGGGCTCCATATATATATATATATATATATATATATATATATATATATATATCTGATCAGGATCTGTCCAGGACTCTCGAACAATTTAAAATTCGGATCTTTTTTTTTTTTTTTTTTTTGCTTTTTCATGCAGATAGACATGTTTTGTTATATGTATCCAAAACACACCCAAAATACTGTATTAGAGTTCTATAATTTATTTATTTTTAGTTATTTTCAAAAAAATAAATAAATAAATAAATTTAATTCCAAGTATTTTAAGGCGTCAGGGAGGCCGAGACGAGATCGATATATATATATATATATATATATATATATATATAGTCCGGATCCTATCCGGACTCCCGCATTTTCTTAAAATATGGACTTTTTATTTTTATTTTATTTTTGCTTTTTTTTTAAAACAACTAAAAAAAATAAAAAACTATAGAACTTGATTTTTTACATAATACAGTGTTTTGGGTGTGATTTGGATACATATAACAAATGTGACGCCCCCAAAATAGGTATCTGACACCCATTCACGAGTCGCCAAATACATGGTACATAAAGTAAACTACAACTTCAATAATACAAATATCGTGTGAAATACGACAATACATCTTGTGAGTTTAAATACAAATATTGTATTACAGACAATCTATCTACCATGAAATAAGTCCTCATTACAATTATTCAAACACTATTTTATAAAAATAGTGAGGACTGCTAAAACAACTTCCTAGAACCATCACTCCATACCCCGACTCCATCCTGCTATGTTCTCACATCCTGAGAAGAAAAATGGAATAAAAAGGAAAGGGTGAGCTCAACTAGCCCAGTAAAGAACATTATGACTAAGATAATATACAACAAATTATCGTTAGTCTCCAACAGGGAAAAATCTGATAGAATATAATAGATGACAAGTTTTAGATCAACAAATCAAATGAAAAGCGAAATCCATTAGAAGAGTCGGCGTAGAGAATGAGTTCTACTATATCTTCTAATGTTTAAAAGTCCATCGTCGATATTTTATCCTGTAATAGCAATCAATATACATCTTTAATCAAATATTCATCTTTTACTACGGGCCGAAGATATTCATTTTGTCATCACCAGTTAGTCATGTTCATCTCAACACTGTTCATCTTTTGCACTACTGGGCCAAAGATATTCATCAGTTAATCATTCATCTTTACACTACATGCCAAAGATATTCAATAATATCATCATTAAGGACTGAGGATGATGAAAAACATTTTTAAGAACGAATCCAGTGAGATAGAAAGACAAATATTAGGGATTCGTATAACAGATTATCCAAGATCAATAATACTTCATAATAATCGATTTTGAAGCAGAATTCAAAAATAACGATCAAAATATGGATACAATCAAAGATAGTAGCCAAAATAGACATCTTGGACAAAAAAGAAAATTTTCATTTTTTATGAATAGTCTTTGTATTAAGTGAATAGTGTATCGATATCGTGAATAGTCATTATATCGTGAATAAGTAACCCACACAAAAAGTTCCAAATTTGATTAAAAAGTTCACCAATAATTCGGCATAATGATATTGAAGAAAATAATATCATTTAAGAAGAAAATAACATCCCTTACCTCAAAATAACCGTACTTCTGACTGAATTTCGGGTATAGTGCTGACAGAAACTTGCACCGTATAGCAACACTCAAAGTATACTCACAAGAATACGCTCGATAATATAGAGAGAGAAAGAGAGAAAACTTGTTTCTAGTGTGATTTTCAATTCTAACTTAGCCCTCTATTTATAGAAAAATGTTAGAACGCCAAAGGAGACTAAATAATAAATTAATATTATTTATTAAACACATTTCCTACGCATGCTTTGAAATTGTGGGCAGACATATTGGAAGAAATTCAGCAGCCCATGTGTGTAATCCACCAACCAAAAGTGGGTCCCACCCATAAATTTAATAAAAATTATTTTATTTTCCAAAACTTCAACATTTCATAGAAAATAGACCGTTTATCAGAAAAATACTAATTTTATGTCCATTCTGCCTGAAATCGAATTCTCTACAACTTTGCAGAAGAAAGTTTTTCCAAATTCCTAACAGAAAATATCCGAAATCCACAAACGTATGATTTTTAATACTTCCCTTCCGACAAAATATTGATAAAACATCTCAGCATTAATTTCTTCAATCATAACCACACAAAATAAATAAATCCATCATTTATATCAAATAAATATTTCATTATCATATAAATCAATAATTAATTATTCACAAATAATATTACAGAATCACAATTATGACAATGACGGTAGTTTCCAGAAAGAGGGCTTTCCGATAAGGATTTCTCCTTACTTGGTAGCATTGATTAGATGACCTAACCTCTCCTTGACAGAACTTTCTAGACATTACCAATAATGTTATCTAATAATATTATTCAAATAATATGAATTATTGATCTGATAATGAAAAATACCGTGCAGTGACAATTATTGAAACAATAATAATATAAACTAACAACGCAACAATTATTGAATCAATAAAATATTGAACAGTAACTACTGTAATAATTATTGAGTAGTGTCTTCTTACATACGAATCAATAATTCAACAATCTTTATGCAATCTGGTGTCTTCTTTGTGCGACCACGCGTATTCATCGTATTTTAACCACCAGGTAACCCAACAGTGTTAACGGTAACAATTTACGCCATTATTTATAAAACTCAATCTTTGTCGTTTTCTTTCAACCAACCGTTTTCCGTTATGGGGCCCACAAATGACTGCGCCGTCGTACGGAGATTCCTGACAATAAGAATATTTCACGACCAAACGAATATTCCCCGACAAAAAGAATATTTTGTAACCACTTGCTTATTTTGTAAAATTTTCACATTTCACCCATAACCAAATAATTATATCAAATTAACCCTTATTAATTTAGAATAATGAATAAAGGAAAATTCAATTTTATTTATAATAAGTTGGGGTCTTACACCTCCCCTCCTTATAAAATTTAAATCCCCGAAATTGGCGTACGTACAGGTGTTTGAGCAGATAAAGGGTACCTCGCTTTCATTTCCTATTCCAACTCCCGGTCATTTCTTCAATAGCATGGTTTCTCCACAAAACCTTAACTTGTGGTATAACCTTGAGTGCGTAGGACATCTTCTTTCCTATCCAAGATCTTAACGGTACACTCCTCGTATATTAAATCTTGGCTATCTCGTGCGGTTCTAACTTCAATAATATGGTTCGGTCTTTCACATATTTACTGAAGCATAGATACATGAAAAATATTATGAACACGAGACATGCTTGGAGGTAATCTTGAGTCTATAGGCCACATTTCCTCTTGATTCAAGAATCTCAAATGGACCAACAAATCTTAGATTGAGCTTTCCTCTCTTTCCAAATCTTGTAACTCCTTCCATGGAGCAACACGTAACGATACATGATCCCCAATATTAAATTCCACGTCCTTTCGATGAAGATCAACATAACTCTTTTATCGATCTTGTGAAGTGTGAATCGTTGTCGAATCATTTTGATCTTTTACGTAGTCATGCGTCTTAACTCTCTGGTCCCAACAACGTTGCTTCTCCTACCTCGTCCCAAATCTTTGGAGAACGACACTTTCATCCATACAACGCCTCGAATGGAGCCATGCCTATACTTGCTTGATAAGCTGTTGTTGTAGGAGAATTCCACCATGTGTAGTACTTATCCCAACTTCCTTTGAAATCTAGAACCACGAGTCTTAATAGATCTTCAAAGGTTTGAATAATCCTCTCGATTGTCCGTCTCGCTTTTGAGGATGATATCTTTGAATCCCAATCGTAAATCGCGTGCCCGTAGCTTTACTGTAAAGCTAACCCAAAATCTTGAAGTGAATCTTGGGTCACGATCCAAACTATGGATCTTGGCATGCCATGCAATCTCACAATCTCGTTCACGCATATACTGAAAGCAAGACGTTCAAGGGAATAAGTCTCACGTATCGGCAAGAAATGGGCAGACTTGGTTAATCTATCAACAATAACCCAAATCGCATCTATACCTTGAGAAACCTTGGGAAGACCCGTAACGAAATCCATAGTAATGTGTTCCCACTTCCATTCCGGAATCTCAAGTGGTTGTAATGGACCTTTTGGCATTTGATGCTCCGCCTTTACACGTTGACAAGTTAAACACCTCGAGATAAACTCCGCGATCTCTCTCTTCATATTGTTCCACCAAAATGTGTGTTGAATATCATGATACAATTTGGTACTCCCAGGATGGATTGCAAACGGGGTGTTGTGTGCCTCCATCATGATTCTATGCTTCAAGTTAGAATCGTTAGGAACGCAAAGTCTAGAGTTAACTCGAAGTATTCCTTCTTCATCGATTCTTGCTTCTGGAATAGCACCTTCTTGCACTTTCTTCTTCATTTGTATCAGCCCCAGGTCCGTAGCTTGAGCAGCTTTAACTTTATCAATTAAAGTTAGTTCTACTCGTATATTCGCCATCATCATGCGGGACCCTGGAGTCTTTAATTCTACCTCCATCCTTTGTAAGTCATACAAAATGGGTCTTTGTGTTAACAACATCGCTTTTCAGTGCCGCATCACGATCTTCTACTCAATGCGTCAGCTACAACGTTTGCTTTTCCAGGATGATATTGAATAGTGTGATCGTAATCTTTCAACAACTCAAGCCAACGTCGTTGCCGCATATTGAGTTCTTTTTGGGTGAAGAAATATTTAAGGCTTTTATGATCCGTATAAATCTCCACTTTTTCCCCATACAGGTAGTGTATCCAGATTTTCAACGTAAAAACGACTGCTGCCAACTCCAGATCATGAGTAGGATAATTCCTCTCATATTCTTTGAGTTATCGTGAGGCATAGGCTATGACTTTCCCATGTTGCATGAGAACACATCCTAACCCCTTGCCAGAAGCATCGCTGTAGATAACAAATCCATCCGAACCAGATGGTATTGTCGAGCAGTGCTTAGAAATGAGTCTCCTCTTGAGCTCTTGGAAGCTCTTCTCGCATTTCTCGCTCCATACAATTTTGCATCCTTCCGAAGTCGGTGAGTTAGCGAGATGGCGATTCGAGAAAATCCTTCCACGAATCTCCGATAATAACTAGCTAAGCCCGAGAGCTACTGACTTTCATCACCGATTTTGGTCAGCTCCCAACTTTGTATTGCTTCAATCTTCGTCGGGTCCACAGATACTCCATGTTTTGACACCACGTGCCCAAGGAATGCTACTTGTAAGACCCCAGCTTTTATAAATAAAGTTGAATTTTCTATAAATATTATTTTGAATATTATGGAATAAATTTGATATAATGTTATAGTTGTGGGTAATATTTATAAATTTTGCAAAAAGTAAGCAAGTTGTTATAAAATATTAGTTTGGTCGGGAATATTCTTTTTGTCGGGGAATATTAAATGCGACAGCTCAATCATTAGTGGACCCCACAACGGAATTATTGTCGTAGTTAGAAAAAGACAAAATTATCTTTCTATAAAAATAACGGCGGAGAGGTATTCTGAGTTTAAAACCATTGAACTACTACTCGGTAGTAAAAGTACGATGTCTGGCGTGGTTGCGTAGTAGCACGTGGTATTGATTATTGATGTTACGTGAGAAGTCACTTAGCTATACTCAATTATTGCTACGATAATTAACGCATCATATCTCTTATATTATTGATTCAATTATTGTCACACAAGTATCATCATATAATATGTTATAGTATTAATTGAGACGACAAGTTATAAATGATTAATAATTGTTGAAAGATTAAATATGTGTTGATTAAAAATAAAATGATTTGTGGTAATATTTATTCAATCCTTGATGTATATAAAAGTCATTATGAGGCGTTTGTGGTAAGTTTGATTATTTTATGGGGGGCCATATGTCATCATCTAAGAGTCTCTTCGTCGATAGTATTTATCTTCGTCGATAGTATTTACCTTCGTTAATAGTATTTACCTTTGTGAATAGTAATTACCTTTGTGAATAATAATTAATTACCTTCGTCGATAGTATTTACCACCAATCATTGTATTTACCTTTGTGAATAGTAATTACCTTTGTGAATAGTAATTACCTTCGTTAATAGTATTTACCTTCGTCGATAGTAATTACCTTCTTCATAGTAATTACCTTCATCAATAGTAATTACCTTCGTCGATAGTAATTACCTTCAATCGATAGTAATTACCCCTTCATGAATAGTAGTTGTCCCTTCATATTACCAAGAGTTAATTGCCTCTTGATTGTTCCAAGGTTAATTACCCTTATTGAATAGTTGTTGTCTCTTGATATTACCAAGAGTCATTTTGACCCTTCGTTAAGACCAAGAGCCACCCTCAGTTTTTCTATAAATAGAAAGCTCATTCCTTCATTATTTCTTACGAATTCATTGAAACTCTAGAGAGAAAGAAGAAAAGTATTCTGCTACTTCACTTTTCTAATATTCAGTTCTTCTAAGGTAAGGGATATTATTTGTTGTACCCGTAAGGGGTGTTATTCTTTCTTATTCATGAAGAGAACCTCTGTTATTCCATTCTTTATTATTTTGTTGGAATAACCTATATCGCCAGCATACCATACTTGGTGAAATCCTCCGTTATTCCATTCTTTATTATTACATTGGAATAACTCAGATATCTGTGATACCCTATACATAATCTCATATATCGTGGTTTACCTATACTTGGTGACATTCTTCTATTATTACATTGGAACATCACATGCATGTGTTTTACAGGACTGGTTAAAATCTTTATTATTATTTTGTTGGAACATCACATGCATGTGTTTTACACCGCACACAGTTAAAATCTTTATCATTCTTTTGGAATATCCTATCCGCATGTGTTTTACACCGGATCGGTTCCATCTTTATTATTACATTGGAACATCCCATAAATTGGTGTGAATTTCACGACTGGTTCCGTTATTATTATTCTGTTGGAATAACACATGCATCATCGGCACCGCATGCGTGGTGATTTCTTTGTTATTCCATTCTTTATTATACCGGGTTGTTAAAACTTTGACTTCATACTCCATGAAATTAGTAGAATATTCTTGATATTTGCGTTTCATCCAATGATCTTTTCATGGAAATATTCTTACGATCATTCTTGAATTTTACTCTACAAAACGATATCTTGTTGACAATTTGGGCGTTAATAATTTGGATAAAATAATTCTTGAAGTTGTTTTATTGAATTCTTATATCATTGTCATCATCCTCATGTTTATATTATGTTGAAAGTCAACTGTGGCTGTAGTGCGTAGATGGACTTGGTATGATTATGACCGAGGATTATTGATGTAATCATGGCCGTAGTAATGTTACAAATGATGTGGTAAAAATCCTCGATGGTAGTAGTGCATTGATGGACGATTGTTGGCATGATCATGACCATTGATGAATACACAACTATTCTTGGTAGTAGTCATGAATAATTGTGGTCGTGATCTTAAAGAATATCATTGGTAGTAGTCTGCGGGGGTTATTCGATGATGTGGAATATTTATTAAAGTTTGAGTCTCGGCTATAACTGATGATGAAAAACCTTTTAAATCATAAAAGATAGTAGATTTTATTTTCTACTTGACTCTTTTAATGGATTCTTTGTTCATTTGTAGTTAAACTTGATGTTCATTATATTTTATCGGTTTAACATTATTTGTTGTGAAGCTAATGATAATTTATTTTGCATTATCTTAGTCATAATATTTCTTCTTGAGCTAGTTGAGCTCACCCTTTCTTTCACTTTTTCTCTTGAAATGAGAATATAAATTTGGAGACGAGTGAGTCGGGAGCGGAGTAATGGTCCAGAGGATAGCATTAGTAGTCCTCACTATTACGTGAAATAATAGTGATAATAATTGTAATGAGGACTCCTTTTGAGTTTGTATAATATCTAGTAGACAATATTTGTATTCAAACTCACGATTTATGTCGTATTGTACACGACAGTTATATTAGTAAGTTGTATTTATATTACGTACCATGTATCGACTACCCAAGATGGGTGATGTATACCTAATTTTGGGGGCGTCACGGTTAGTATCGAGCTTAGGATATGATCCTGGCTAAGATGTGAGAATAGTACTAGGAGGGAGGCAGGGGAATACCTTCGCTTAGTATGACTACCTAAGTTTATGTCTTATTTTATTGGTCGGAATCGAAATATAGGGATAATTTGTTACATGTCAATTAACCTTTTGTTTTGTGGCGATGTCAAAAATGACATCCGAGAATGTTGAGAATAGCTTGATGGAGCCTGAGCGATCGTTGATTCACCACATATCAATAATCGAGGATAATGTGCATCGGAATCGCGACAATCCTCATCGCAAACAACAACACTTGACCAAATGATGAATGATCAAATGTTCGGAGGCTTTATGCGATTTATCTGACAATGAAAGGCGACTCTCTGTCCAAAACATAGGTGGAAACACGGAAAACTCTCGGGCGGTCACATTAAAACAATTCAAGGAGCCGGGACCACCGGAGTTTAAGGAGAGCAAATCCACTTCAAGGAAGCATGGATAAAGCAGTTACCAAGATATTTGATGTCTTGGGATGCTCGAGGAGCAAAAGGTTCCACTACGCCTTTATGTTGCGCGGAGAGAGGCGACATTGGTGGGAATCGGTAAAAGCGTACTCAACTTCTTTGTCTTGAAGATATCTTGGAAGAAGTTCGAGGGAGGCATTCATTCAACGACAAATACTTTCACGAAAGTATTACGCCACATGAAGGAGATGGAGTTTATCAAGTTGGAACAAAAAATAATATGGCCGTGTATCGCAATAAGAGGCAAAATTTGCGGAGTTATCACGGTTTGCGTCCCACTTGGTGGATAATGAAGAGAATGATGCGAATGTTTTTAAGAGGTTTCAAGCGGGGAGATACGTCAACATCTTATTTCTCATAAAGCGTGTTTGTATTCGATGTTGTAAATAGGGCTCGATTAGTGGAGCTCGATAACGAGTCAACCTTATTAAAAGAGAGCGGTAAAAAGAAAATTATAATACCAATGAGTAGTAATCGAAGCGGTGACAACAAGCGTGGAGGGAATCAACGGGCGGATATAGTAACCACTTGGTGGTAATCGAGGCCAAAACAATAAGAATGGACATTTCAAGAAAAGGAGATTCAATGATGATGGAAAGACGTCGACACCAAAGACCCGTTGTTAAGGAAGGAGAAAGACCACCTGTCATATGCTTCAAA
The DNA here is from genome assembly GCA_020205615.1 of Panax quinquefolius. NCBI lineage: Eukaryota > Viridiplantae > Streptophyta > Magnoliopsida > Apiales > Araliaceae > Panax > Panax quinquefolius. The sequence continues at coordinate 17,236,394 of CM035173.1, read as the reverse complement.
TGCGGAGGAGAGGGACACATCGATCCGAATCTGCGCCATGCAGAGTCAAAGCGTGTTATAATTGTGGAAGAGAATGTCACTTAGCTCGATTTTATCGTTCTGAAGACAAATTCAACTAGGATGGAGGCACCAAAGTAGTCCCGGAAAAAGTCAAACCCGGTAGTCTGAGGGAGGCGTTTGTTGTGACCTCCCGGAGAAGCAAGGAACCCGAATGAGGTCATCACGGGTAAGCTTATCATAAACTCTAATGAAGTCTATACTTTATTTGATCTGGGTTCTACCCATTCTTTTATTTCTCCTACTTGTGCTCATCGATTAAATTTGACTCAGGAGAAATTAGACTTTGACTTATCTGTGGAAACTCCGTTGGGAGAAACCTCCATTACATCCACTTTGTTTATAAGTCTTGTTTGGTTCAAATCGGTACCCTCACATTACTTCGTCGATCTTATTTCATTAAAAATACTTGCATTTGACGTGATTACAAGGGATTGATTGGTTAACTACTTATCATGCAAAAATTGATTGTTTTAAATAAGGTTGTTAGCTTTCATATTCCTAATCAACCTATTATGCGAATTCAAACGACCAAACTATTAAAATCAATCACGGTCATTTCAAGCCATAAAGCTATTCGTTTATTGAAAAAGCGGATGTCAAGCTTTCTTAGCTCATGTCACGATTTAAACAAAAATACGTCGATTTGAGCGATATTGCTATTGTTAATAAATTTCTGACGTATTCTAGAAGAACTTCGGCCTACCCCGGGCGTGAAATTGAATTTTGTATCGACCTTGAACCCGTGATGAAACCTATTTCCAAAGCCCCATGTCGAATAGCTCTATTGAACTTGTGGAGTTAAAGACCCAATGCGAGAATTGTTAGATATTGGCTTTATTAGTCCTAGTACTTCTCCTTGGGGTGCTCTGTTCTATTCGTAAAGAAGAAAGATGGGAGTATCGACTTTGTATTGATTATCGGGAGTTGAATCATGTCACCATCAAAAATAGGTATCCATTGCCACGTATTGATGACTGTTTGACCCGATTACAAGGAGCCAAATTCTTTTTAAAGATTGATCTTCGTTCTTGATATCACCAATTGAAGATTAGAACCACGACATTCCAAAGACGGCTTTGAACTTCATGCGGGCATTATGAATTCTAGTCATGTCCTTTGGATTGACTAATGTTCCTCTTTGCCTTCATGGATATGATGAACCGAGTATTCAAGGAATATTTAGATCACTTTGTGGTCGTCTTTATTGATGACATCCTTATTTATTCCAAAAGTCGTGAAGATCATGAAAGCAACACTTGAGGTGACACTCCAAAAGCTTCGTGAATATAAGCTTTATGCCAAGTTGAAGAAATCGAGTTCGGCTTGAAGAAGTAGCATTCCTTGGGCACGATGGTATCAAGTCATGGAATATCTGACGACCCAAAGAAAGATTGAAGCTATTCAAAGTCGAACAACCTAAATCGATGATCAAGTCATCGTAGCTTTCTCGGTTTAGTTTGGTTATTATCGGAGATTCGTGGAAGGATTTTCTCGAATCGCTACTCCATCGACTTTCGGTGACTCGAAAAGATACAAAGTTCGATTGGAGCGAAGAATGTGAGAAGAGTTTTCAAGAACTCGAGAGAGACTTATTTCAAACACTGTTACGACAATACTATCCGGCTCGGAGAGATTTGTCATCTGATGATGCTTGAGCAAAGGGTTGGGATGTGTTCTCATGCAACATGGAAAAGTTATAGCTTATGCCTCGCATGACAACTCAAATAATATGAGAGGAGGATTATCCTACTCATGATCTAGAGTTAGCGGTTGTTGTCTTTAACTTAAAATTTGGAGGCATTACTTGTATGGGGAGAAAGTGGAGATCTTTACTGGATCATAAAAGCCTCAAATATTTCTTCACTCAAAAGGAACTCAACACGCGACAACGACGTTGGCTTGAACTGTTGAAAGATTATGATCATACCATCCAATACCATCCTGAAAAAGCGAACGTGGTAGGCGACGCATTGAGTAGAAGATCATATGCAATCTGCAGTGCGTTATTGTCAATCTGAGCCCATTTTGTGTGACTTGCAAAGGATGGAGATAGAGTTAAAGACTCGAGGGGACGCGTGTGATGATAAGCGGTATCTGAGTAGAGGCCGACTTTAATCGATAAAGTTAAAAGTTGCTCATTACTACGGACACGGAGGCGATGCGTGTGAGGAAAGTCAAGAAGGGTCTTTATCTTGGGAAGCAAAATTGATGAAGAAGGAATACTTGAGTCAACTCCGGACTTTGTGTTCCTAACGACCACGATTTAAAGTATAATATCATGATGGAGGCGCATGACACACCATTTACAATCCATCTGGGAGTACCAAAATGTATCATGATATTAAATAATACATTTTGGTGGAAGCAATATGAAGAGAGATATGCTTGTTTGTAAGACCCCAATTTTTTAAATAAAAGGAATTTCCTTTATTTATTATTTTGAAATAGTAAGGGTTGATTTGATTAATGTGGATAGTTAAGGGTTAAATACGCAAATATTTCAAAATAAGCAAGTGGTTATAAAATATTCATTGTTGTTGGGGAATATTAGTTTGGTCGTGGAATATTAAATCGCTGTCGGGAATATTAAATGCGATGCCAGCTTGACCATGTGTGGGCCCATAACGAGCGATTGGATGAAGAAAAGCGACAAATATAAGTTGGTTAAAAATAACTTGGCGTAGTTATTCTGAGTTAAGGCAGTTGGAATACCCGGTGGTTAAAATCTGATATGTCTGGCGTGGTTGCCAAGATGGCACCGCGGTATTACAAGATATTGTTGAATTATTGATTCTTACGTGAAGAGCCTTTACTCAATAATTATTACGATAATTCTTGTTCAATAGTTTATTTTATTGATTCAATAATTCTTTGCGTTGGTATTTTATATTATTCTTGTTTGATAATTGTCAACATTTGATATTTCCCATTATCGGATCAATAATTCATATTATTTGAATAATATTATTAGATAACATTATTGGCAATGTCTAGAAAGTTACATCTAAGGAGAGGTTTGGTCACCTAATTGCGGCGCCCGATGAGAGAGATCCTTATTGGAAAGCCCCTCTTTCTGGGAGCGACTGGTTGTGCATAAATGTGATTACGTAATATTATTTGTGAATAATTAATTATTGATTCATATGATAAGGAAATATTTATTTTATATGAATATAAATGATGGATTTATTTATGTGGTTATTAATGAAGGAATTAATGTTAAGGTGTTTTATCGAGTATTTTATCGGATTGGAGGTATTAAAAATTAAATCGGGGTTTTGAGATATATTATTGGGGTTATAATTTTTAATCCGACCGCTGGATTGTAGTAATTTTTGGATATGTTATACATATATAAGTTGAGTATATGTCCACAAATTTTGAACCGATTAAAGATGAGCGTATAATTTGTTATGAATTTTAAGAGGTGGTTGATTCGGAAATTAGGGTTATAATTGATTTTGGTGGAAAATTCTAGAATTGAGTGGGCCCCACTTATGGTTGGTGAAGAAATGTACTGAATTTTATTTCAAATGTGGTGGGTGGCAATAGTAGCGGTGTAAAGCCATCGGAGTGCTTGGTCGAAGTCTGCTTGGTAATTTAACATTTTCCTATAAATAGAGGGCTAAGTTAGAATTGAAAATCACACGAAACAAAGTTTTCTCTTTCTCTCTATATTATTGAGTGTATTTTGTGAGTATTTAGATACTTTGAGAGTTCTTTGTTCAATTACAAGTTTCATTCGACATCACTTAGATCTTTCCTTAGAAATCTTGATTCTTTGAGGTAAGGGATATTATTTTTTCGTAATGATATTATTTCTTGATATCATTATCTTTGAAATGTTGATCTGAGGTTTTATCAAATTTGGAAATTTTTCATGTATCGGAGTTACTATTCATGAGTTACTATTCACGAGTTACTATTCATGAGTTCTTATTCACGATTCTTATTCACGAGTCTTATTAAGCGAAGCGTGAAAATGTTTTTTTGTGGAATTTCTATCTTTTGGTGTCGGATTCTGATTCACGTGTCGACCTTTATTCACGATATCTGACACTATTCACGTATCTGGCACTATTCATCGAAAAATAAAATTTCTTCTTTTAAGTCCAAAATATCTATTTTGGATACTAGCTTTGATTGTATCCATGTTTTGATCATTCTTGAATTTTACACCACTATGATTATTTTTGAGGTATTGTTGGACATGGATAAAACAAAATCACGAATCCTTAATCCTTAATCCTTGTCATTTTGTTTCAATTTGGATTCGTTTTCTTTAAAAATATTTTCATCATCCTCGGTCTTTACGTGATGATATTATTGAATATCTTTGGCACGTAGTGCAAAGATGAATGATTTCTGAAGAATATCTTTGGCACAGAAAGTGCAAAGATGAGCGGTGTTTAAATGAACATGGCCGATCGATGAATATCTTTGGCCTTTAGTGCAAAGATGAGCAGTGTTGAGATGAACATGACCGATTGATGAATATCTTTGGCACAGTAGTGCAAAGATGAATATTTGATTTGAGATGAATATTGATTGATGTTCTGAGGATAAAATATTGATGATGGATTGTTAAATTCATAGATTATAGTAGATTTCATTCTCTACGTAACTCTTCTATGAATTATTATTTCCGCTGCGAATATTGATCTGAAACTTGTTGTCTATTGTATTCTATCAGATTTTTCCCTGTTGAAGACTAACGATAATTGTTGTATATTATCTTAGTCATAATATTCTTTACTGGGCTAGTTGAGCTCACCCTTTTCCTTGTTGTTCCATTTTTCTTCTCAGGAGGCGAGAATGTAGCGAGTCTTAGTGGGGTATGGAATGAAGGTTCTAGAGAGAGTTGTTTTGTAGTCCTCACCATTTTTGTAAAATAATGAATCAATAATGTGATGAGGATTTATTTGAGTATAGATATTGTCTAGAAGATAATATTTGTATTCAAACTCACAGTTTTACTGTTGTAATAATAAAGTTGTAGTTGTTTCTGTACCATGTATTTGGCGACTCAGAATGGGTGTTGTGTATACCTATTTTGGGGGCGTCACAGTTGGTATCAGAGCTTAGGGATATAATCTCTGGCGGAGATCGGGAATAGAACTAGGAGGGAGAGGCAGTAAATCCTTGCTAGTGTGTCCTACCTAAGCTTATTTGTTAGTTAATCGATTATATAGGGATATTATGTGATATATTGATTTCCTTAATTAACCCTTGTTTTATGATGATGTTGAGAATGTCGAATGAGAATATTAACATGGAGTAAATGAGGCCGTGGAGATGCTGTACTTTACCAACGAGGAGAGCGTGCAACGGTGGCAATGTTCCTCCTGTGAACAACACCACCTGGCGAGATGATGAGCGAGGGATGTTTAGAAGTTTTTTGCGATTCATGCAAAATCGAGACGAGAGACTTCGTGTTCAAAATATAGGAGAAATGATAGCAATTCACGGGTGGTCACGACCCAAGCGATTCAAAGAGTTGGGACCACGAATTTAAGGAAAGCGGATCCGATTATGGCGGAAACATGGGTCAAACAAATTACCAAGATATTCGATGTCTTGGGATGCGGAGAAACGAAGGTTCCATTTGCCACCTTTATGTGTTCCGTGGCGAGGCGGATTCTTGGTGGGAATCATGAAGCGTACCCATCCATTTGCGCTTCGGCGTGTCGTGGGAGACGTTTGAAAGCAGTTCAATGACAAGTACTTCCACGAAAGTATTCGTCGTATGAAGGAAGTGGAGTTTATTAGACTGAAGCGAAATAACATGGCGGTGTCCCGATCGGCGAAGTTCGCGGAGTTATCGAGTTTACACCTCATTTGGTGGAGAATGAGGAGCGTATACGCGGATGTTTCTTAGAGGTTTGAAACCCGGCGTACGTCGATATCTCATTCTCATAAATTTTCTCTCTATTCGGATGTTGTCAGCGGGGCTCGGTTGTTAGGCGAGATAACGAAATACGTTCAACCGAGGGACCATAACCGAGGATCTTCTACAGAAGATAGCGGTCATCGAATAACGATAACCGGTAGAGAAAGAAGAATACTGACACAAAGCGGTAACCACTACGGTGGTAATCGTGGCCATGAAAATAGAAGAAGCGAATCGGGAGGAGATTTTAAAAGAGGAGATTTAACAACGACCATGTGAAGGCATGATCTGGGCATCAATTGGTTCTAAGGGAGAGAACGACCACCGGTCGTATATTATAAATGCGGAAAGAGGGACATATCGGTCAAAACCGCCCACCTAGCAGTTTAAGGTATGCTATAATTGTGGAAAGGAAGGACATATCGCTCGAGATTATGCGATATCGAAACCCGTCCAATGAGAATGGTGACTCAAAAGATGTCCCGAGAAAAGTCAAAGTCAACGCGATTCTGGAAGAAGCGTTTGTCGTGGCCGGTCAAAATCGAGGAACCCGAGCGAAGTTAGCACGGGTTAGTTAATTATAAATTCTTGCGAAGTTTATACCTTACTGAATCTGGGTTCTACCCATTCTTTTATCTCTCTTGCTTTGCGCTCAACGTTTGAACTTGACTACGGAGAAATTAGACTTTGACCTATTTATGGAGAATCCGTTAGGAGAAACTTTCATTACATCTGTTGTTTAGAAATCTTGTTTGATTCGAGTTGGCACTATCACATTACACATTAACCTTATTTCTATAGAGATATTTGCTTTTGATGTGATTTTAAGGTTAACTACTCATCATGCCAAAATTGATTGTTTTTAAGTAAGGTTGTTAGTTTTCATATTCCTAAGCAACTTTGTTATTGAATTCAAGCAATCAAACCATTGTAATCAAACATTTTCATATCAAGCCATGAAGTCATTCGTTTATTACGGATGTCAAGTTTTCTTAGTCCATGTTATGGATTTGAATAAAGACACGTCGATTTGAATAATATTCTGTTGTTATTGATTTTTCTGGCGTATTTCTGAAGAATTTCTTGGTTACTCCCAGACCGATATTAAATTTTGTATCGAATTTGAACCCGTAAAAACTCATTTCTAAAATCTAATATCGAATGGCTCTATTGAACTTGAGTTAAAAATTCAACTATAAATTTGGTACTGAGCCTTTATCTTGTGACTTCCTTTGTGGAATTCACTAAGCGAGACTTCTCTCTTGTAGGGGCGTCGTATTAGATGCGATAAATAAAGCGATAGGTGTCATTGTGACGTCTTATCCAAGATTGGGATATGAATCACGATTGAGAAGCAACCTAAATCGATGTCGAAATCGTAGCTTTCAGGCTTAGTTGGTTATTATCGGAGATTCGTTGAAGGATATTCTCGAATCGCTATTCCATTATCGCGGTGACTCGTAGAGATACAAAATTCAAATGGAAGCGAGGAATGTGGGAAGAGCTTGAAGAACTCGAGAGGAGACTCATTTCGGTACATGTTACGACCATGCCATCCTGGAAAAGCGAGCGTGGTAGGCGGCGTGTTGAGTAGAAGATCGTATCAATCTGAGTCGATATTATCAAAGAAGACTAATTTAAGTATAATTTACAAATAATAGAGATGGAGATGAAAACTCTAGGTACCCACGTGATGATATCTGAGTATAATCGACTTTAATCGATAAAGTTAAAAATTTCTCAAGCCCGCAGGCCGGAGTGATCGTATGAAAGAAGAAAGTACAAGAAGGAGCTATTAGGAAGTGAGAATTGATGAAGAAGGAATACTTGAGTCCACTCTAGACTTTGTGTTCTAACGACTCGATTTGAAGAACAAGATTATGATGGAGGCACAATACACCATTTGCAATCCATCCTGGAAGTACTAAAATGTATCGTGATCTTGACATACATTTTGGTGGAATAATATGAAGAGAGAGATTGCAAAGTTTATCTCGATGTGTTTAACTTGCCAGCGTGTAAAGGCGGACATCTAGTACCTAAGGGTCCGTTGCAACCACTTGAGATTAGGAATGGAAGTGGGAACACATTACTATGGATTTAGATTCTGGGGTCTTCCTACGGTTTCTCAAGGCATCAATCTTATTTGGGTTATTATTGATAGATTAACCAAATCGCTCATTTCTTGCCGAATCTGGGAGACTTATTCCTTGAGCGTCTTGCTAGTATATGCGTAAATGAGATTGTGAGGTTGCATGGCATGCTGTATCCATAGTTTGGATCGTGACCCAAGATTCACTTCAAGATTTTGGGTTAGCTTGCAAAAATGCTATGAGCGCAATTTGCGATTTAGTTGACATACCATCCCCAAACCGGACGAGACAATCGAGAGAGGACTATTCAAACTCTTGAAGATATATTAAGACTACGTCCCTAGACTTCAAGGGTAGTTGGGATAAGTATTTACCATTGGTGGAATTCTACTACAACAACAGTTATCGAGCAAGTATAGGTGTGGCTCCATTCGAAGCATTATATGGATGAAAATGTCGTTTCTTGATATGTTGGGATGAGGTGGGTGAAGCAACATTGTTGGGACCCGAGTTAAAATGCGATATGACTACACCGATAAGATCCAAATGATTCGACAACGTATACAAAGCGGCACAAGATCGACAAAAGAGTTATGCGGATCTTCATCGAAAGGGCGTGGAATTTAGTGTAGGGGATCATGTATTTTTTGAGTTGCTCCATGGAAGGGAGTTACAAGATTTAGGAAGAGAGAAAGCTCGATCTACGATTTATTGGTCCATTTCAAATTCTTGACCAAGTAGGAAATGTAGCCTTATAGACTTGCGTTACCTCAGTATGTCTCGTGTTCATAATGTGTTTCACATATCTGTGTATCAGTAAATATGTGAAAGACCGAACCACGTTATTGAGTTAGAACCAGGACGAGATAAATAGAAGACTTAACGTGTGAGGAGGTACTGTCAAGATCTTGGATAGGAAGGAGCATGTCCCTACATGAAAAGTCATACCACAAGTTAAAGTTTTGTGGAGGAATCATGCTTATATAGAAATGACACAGGGAATTGGAAGCGGAAATGAAAGCGAGGTATCCTCACCTTTTGAAACACACCAGTCGTCACGTCCAATTTCGAGGAATGAAATTTCATAAGGAGGGAGGTTGTAAGACCGAATTTTTTTTAAATAAAAGGAATTTCCTTTATTTATTATTTTGAAATAGTAAGGGTTGATTTGATTAATGTGGATAGTTAAGGGTTAAATCATGTAAATATTTCAAAATAAGCAGTGGTTATAAAATATTCATTGTTGTCGGGGAATATTAGTTTGGTGGTGTGGAATATTAAATCTTTGTCGGGGAATATTAAATGCGACGACATGACCCGTGTGGGCCCCATAACGAGCGATTGGATGAAGAAAATGACAAATATAAGTTGGTTAAAAATAACGTAGTAGTTATTCTGAGTTAAGGCAGTTGGAATACCCGTGGTTAAATACGATGATGTCTGGCGTGGTTGCGCGATGCTTTACGGTATTGCCGCAGTATTGTTGAATTATTGATTCTTACGTGAAGGCACTACTCGATAATTGTTCACGATAATTCTTGTTCAATAGTTTATTTTATTGATTCAATAATTCTGCGTTGGTATTTTATATTATTCTTTGTTTGATAATTGTCCTTTGCGATATTTCCCATTATCGGATCAATAATTCATATTATTTGAATAATATTATTAGATAACATTATTGGCAATGTCTAGAAAGTTACATCTAAGGAGAGGTTTGGTCACCTAATTGCGGCGCCCGATGAGGAGAGATCCTTATTGGAAAGCCCTCTTTCTGAGGGAGCGACTGGTTGTCGTAAATGTGATTACATAATATTATTTGTGAATAATTAATTATTGATTCATATGATAAGAAATATTTATTTTATATGAATATAAATGATGGATTTATTTATGTGGTTATTAATGAAGGAATTAATGTTAAGGTGTTTTATCGATATTTTATCGGATTGGAGGTATTAAAAATTAAATCGGGGTTTTGAGATATATATTGCGGGGTTATAATTTTTAATCCGCCCATAGTTGGATTGTAGTAATTTTTGGATATGTTATACATATATAAGTTGAGTATATGTCCACAAATTTTGAGCCGTTTAAGATGATAGGCGTATAATTTGTTATGAATTTTAAGAGGTGGTGATTAGGAAATTAGGGTTATAATTGATTTTGGTGGAAAATTCTAGAATTGAGTGGGCCCCACTTATGGTTGGTGAAGAAATGTGCTGAATTTTATTTCAAATGTGGTGGGTGGCAATAGTAGCGAGTAAAGCCATCGGTGTTGGTCGAAATCTGCTTGGTAATTAACATTTTCTATAAATAGAGGGCTAAGTTAGAATTGAAAATCACACGAAACAAAGTTTTCTCTCTTTCTCTCTCTATATTATTGAGTGTATTTTGTGAGTATTTAGATACTTTGAGAGTTCTTTATTCGATCTGAGTTTCATTCAAAGATCACTTAGATCTTTCCTTAAAAATCTTGATTCTTTGAGGTAAGGGATATTATTTTTTTAAGTAATGATATTATTTCTTGATATCATTATCTTTGAAATGTTGATCTGAGGTTTTTATCAAATTTGGAACTTTTTCATATGTCGGAGTTACTATTCATGAGTTCTTATTCACGAGTTCTTATTCATGAGTTCTTATTCACGAGTCTTATTCATGAAGCGTGAAAATGTTTTTTTTGGAATTTCTATCTTTTGGTGTCGAGTTTCTTATTCACGTATCTGGCATCGACTATTCACGTATCTGACCTTATTCATCGAAAAATAAAATTTCTTCTTTTAGTCCAAAATATCTATTTTGGATACTAGCTTTGATTGTATCCATGTTTTGATCATTCTTGAATTTTACACCACTATGATTATTTTTGAGGTATTGTTGGACATGGATAAAACAAAAAGTCTGAATCCTTAATCCTTAATCCTTGTCATTTTGTTTCCTTTGGATTCGTTTTCTTTAAAATATTTTCATCATCCTCGGTCTTACGTGATGATATTATTGAATATCTTTGGCACATGGTGCGAAGATGAATGATTTCTGAAGAATATCTTTGGCACATGTGCAAAGATGAGCGTGTTTAAATGAACATGATAACATGATGAATATCTTTGGCCTTTAGTGCAAAGATGAGCAGTGTTGAGATGAACATGGCCAGATTGATGAATATCTTTGGCACATAGTGCAAAGATGAATATTTGATTTGAGATGAATATTAATTGATGTTCTGAGGATAAAATATTGATGATGGATTTATTAAATTCATAGATTATAGTAGATTTCATTCTCTACGTAACTCTTACATGAATTATTATTTCATTATGAATATTGATCTGAAACTTGTTGTACATTGTATTCTATCAGATTTTTCTGTTGAAGACTAACGATAATTGTTGTATATTATCTTAGTCATAATATTCTTCTTGGGCTAGTTGAGCTCACCCTTTTCCTTGTTGTTCCATTTTTCTTCTCGGGAGGCGAGAATGTAGCGAGTACTTAGTCGGGTATGGAATGAAGGTTCTAGAGAGTTGTTTTGTAGTCCTCACCATTTTGTAAAATAATGAATCAATAATGTGATGAGGATTTATTTGAGTATAGATATTGTCTGAAGATAATATTTGTATTCAAACTCACGCTTTTCTTGTTGTAATAATAAAGTTGTAGTTGTTTACATACCATGTATTTGGCGACTCGAGAATGGGTGTTGTGTATACCTATTTTGGGGGCGTCACAATCTGCTTATCTCAAGGTGTCTAACTTGTCAACGAGTTAAAGTTTGCTTTGTGACATCAAGTACCAAAAGGTCCATTGCAACCACTTGAAATTCCGAATGGAAGTGGGAGCACATTACCATGGATTTCGTTCTGGCCTTCCTAAGGTTTCTCAAGGCGTTGATGCGATTTGGGTCATTGTTGATAGATTGACCAAGTCCGCTCATTTCTTACCAATCGAGAAACTTATACACTTGAACGTCTTGCTCAGATGTACATAAACGAGATTGTAAGACTACATGGTATCTTATTATCCATAGTTTACGATCGAGACCCAAGATTCACTTCACGATTTTGGGTTAGTTTGCAAAAAGCTATGGGCACAGACTTTCACGATTTAGCTTCGGCATATCATCCTTGAGGCGGACGGACGATGGAGAGGACTATTCAAACTCTTGAAGATCTATTAAGACTCGTGTCCTTGATTTCAAGGGAAGTTGGGACAAGTTCTTTCCATTGGTGGAGTTTTCCTACAAAACAGTTATAAAACAAGTATTGGCATGGCTCCATTCGAGCGTTGTATGGAAGAAAAAGTGTTCTCGGTATCTTTGGGATGAGGTGGGTGAAGCAACGTTGTTGGGGCCGGGAGTTGATATGTATGACTACTGAAAAAAGATTGAAACGATCCGACAACGTATAAAAACCTCACAAAATTAACAAAAGAGTTATCTTGATCTTCATGAAAGGGCGTGGAATTCGATATAGGAGATCATGTGTTGTTAAGAGTTGCTCCATGGAAAGGAGTTACAAGATTTGGAAAGAGAGGAAAACTTAATCCTCGATTCATCGGTCCATTTTAATCCTCGATCGAGTAGGAACGTGGCCTATAGACTCGACTTTCTGTGAAATATGTCTTGTGTTCATAACGTTTTTCACACATATCCATGTTACGTAAATATGTGAAAGACCCGAACCATATTATTGAGTTAGAGCCTGGGACGAAATAGCGGAAGATTTGGCGTATGAAGAGGTTCTCTGCTCAAATTTTGGATAAGAAGGAACATATTACATGCTCCAAGGTTATACCTCAAGTCAAAGTTTTGTGGAGGAACCACGATGTTGAGGAAATGACTTGGGAGTTAGAATCGAAATGAAATCAAGGTATCCTTACCTCTTCGACATACCAGTCGTACCCTAATTTCGAGGGCGAAATTTCATAAGAAGGGAGGTTGTAAGACCCAACTTTTATAAATAAAGATGAATTTTCTATAAATATTATTTTTGAATATTATGGAATAAATTTGATATAATGTTATAGTTGTGGGTAATATTTATAAATTTTGCAAAGTAAGCAAGTTGTTATAAAATATTACGTTTGGTCGGGGAATATTCTTTTTGTTAGGGAATATTTGTAAGGCGGCTCGATCATTAGTGGACCCCTAGCGGAAGTATTGTCGTAGTTAAAAACGACAAAATTATCTTTCTATAAAAATAACGGCGGAGAGGTGTTACCGTTAAAAGCTGTTGAACTACTTTCGGTAGTAAAAATGCGATGTCTGGCGTGGTTGCATAGTAGCACTGCGGTATTGATTATTGATCTTTACGTGAAGTCACTTAGCTATACTCGATTATTGCTACAATAATTGTTGCATCATATCTCTTATATTATTGATTCAATTATTGTCACGATATCATCTCATATAATATGTTATATTATTAATTGAGACGACAAGTTATAAATGATTAATAATTGTTGAAAGATTAAATATGTGTTGATTAAAAATAAAATGATTTGTGGTAATATTTATTCAATCCTTGATGTATATAAAGAGTCTGTTATGAGACGTTTGTGGTAAGTTTGATTATTTTATGGGGGGCCCATATGTCATCATCTAAGAGTCTCTTCGTCAATAGTATTTATCTTCATCAATAGTATTTACCTTCGTCAATAGTATTTACTTTTGTGAATAGTAATTACCTTTGTGAATAGTAATTACCTTCGTCAATAGTATTTACCTTCGTCAATAGTATTTACCTTCGTCAATTGTAATTACCTTCTTCATAGTAATTACCTTCGTCGATAAGTAATTACCTTCGTCGATAGATAATTAATTACCCTTCATGAATAGTAGTTGTCCTTTGATATTACGAGAGTTAAGCGCCTCTTGATTGTTCCAGGGGTTAATTACCCTTCATGAAATAGTAGTTGTCTCTTTAATATTACCAAAGTCATTTTGACCCTTCGTTAAGACCAAGATCCACCCTCGGTTTTCTATAAATATAAAACTCATTCCTTCATTATTTCTTACGAATTCATTGAAACTCTGAGAGAGAAACTATAGAGAGAAAGAAGAAAAGTATTCTGCTACTTCACTTTTCGAATATTGATTTCTTCTAAGGTAAGGGATATTATTTGTTGTACCTGTAAGTAAGGGTGTTATTCTTTTTCTATTCATAAAGAGAACCTCTGTTATTCCATTCTTTATTATTACATTGGAATAACTTTTGTATCTGTGGCATACCCTATACTTGGTGAAACCCTCTCATTATTCCATTCTTTATTATTACATTGGAATAACTTTGATACTGTGGCATACCCTATACATAATCAGATCATGTCGTGGTTTACCCTATACTTGGTGACATTCTTCTATTATTACATTGGAACATCCTCATGCATGTGTTTTACACTTGGACACGGTTCCGTCTTTATTATTATTACATTGGAACATCTTGTATGCATGTGTTTTACACCTGACACAGTTCCGTCTTTATCGATTCTGTTGGAATATCCTATCTGTGTGTTTTACACCGATCTGGTTCCATCTTTATTATTACATTGGAACATCCTGCCGGTGTGAATTTCACGACTGGTTCCGTTATTATTATTACATTGGAATAACTCATACATCTGCAATCTGCATGCATCGTGGTGATTTCCTTTGTTATTCCATTCTTTATTATACCCAAATGGTTAAAACTTTGACTTCTATACTCCATGAAATTAGTAGAATATTCTTGATATTTGCGTTTCATCCAATATCTTTTCATGGAAATATTCTTCCGATCATTCTTGAATTTTACTCTACTCTAACGATGTCTTGTTGACAATTTGGGCGTTAATAATTTACGGATAAAATAATTCTTGAAGTTGTTTTATTGAATTCTTATATCATTGTCATCATCCTCATGTTTATATTATGTTGAAAGTCATCTGTGGCTTGTAGTGCATAGATGGACTTGGTATGATTATGACCGAGGATTATTCGATTGTAATCATGGCCCGTAATGTTACAAATGATGTGGTAAAAATCCTCGATGGTAGTAGTGCATTGATGGATGATTGTTGGCATGATCATGACCATTGATGAATACACAACTATTCTTGGCCGTAGTCATGAATAATTGTGGTCGTGATAAAAGAATATCCTTGGCCAGTAGTGCGGGGTGATTCGATGATGTGGAATATTTATTAAAGTGAGTCTCACTATATACGATGATGAAAAACCTTTTAAATCATAAAAGATAGTAGATTTTATTTTCTACTTGACTCTTTTAATGGATTCTTTGGTTCATTGTAGTTAAACTTGATGTTCATTATATTTTATCGGTTTAACATTTGTTATAAGCTAATGATAATTTATTACGCATTATCTTAGTCATAATATTTTCTTCTTGAGCTAGTTGAGCTCACCCTTTCTTTCATTTTCTCTTGAAATGAGAATATAGTTGGGACGAGTCGGGGAGCGGAGTAATGGTTGAGGAGGATAGCATTAGTAGTCCTCACTATTACGTGAAATAGTGTGATAATAATTGTAATGAGGACTCCTTTTGAGTTTGTATAATATCTAGTAGACAATATTTGTATTCAAACTCACACGATTTATGTCAGTATTATTGTACCGGCAGATTATATTAGTAAGTTGTATTTAAATTCTGTACCATGTATCTGACTACCCAAGATGGGTGATGTATACCTAATTTTGAGGGCGTCACATTACTTCCTCATGCCAGAACTCGCATTTCTTCAGCTTGGCATAAAGCTTGTGTTCACGAAGTCTTTGAAGTACTAGCTTCAAATGGTGCTCATGATCTTCACGGCTTTTGGAATAGATGAGGATGTCATCAATAAAGACAACAACGAATTGATCCAAATATTCCTTGAATACACGGTTCATCATATCCATGAAAGCAGCAGGAGCATTGGTCAATCTAAAAGACATGACTAAGAATTCATAATGCCGTCTTAGAATCCACGAAGGCGATCTTTAGAATATCCTCGGTTTTAATCTTGGTGATGATATCGAGCGAAGATCGATCTTTGAAAAGAATTGTGCTCCTTGCAATCGGTGGTCAAACAGTCATCAATGCGAGGTAGTGGATACCTATTCTTTATGGTGACATGGTTTAATTCTCAGTAGTCGATAATAAAATCGCATACTCCCGTCTTTCTTCTTTCTGAATAAAACAGGAGCACCCAAAGGAGATGTCTTAAGGCGAATGAAATCGATGTCTAACAATTCTGTGTAGTTGGACTTTTAACTCCGAGAAGTTCATAGGAGCCATTCGATATGGGGTTTTAGAAATGGGTTTTGTGCGGTTCAAGGTCAATAAAGAATTCAACATCACGTTAAAGGGTAAGCCGGGAAGTTCTTGAAATACATCGAAATTCTTTAACAATGAAATATTATCCAAATCGACTTGTCTCTGTTCAAATCCATAACATGGGCTAAGAAAGCTTGCATCCGTTTTTCAATAAATGAATAGCTTTGTGGCTTGATATGACGAATGATGATTTTAGTGGTTTAGTTGTTTGAATTAAGTATGGCGGTTGATTTAGAATATGAAAATTAACAACCTTACGAAAACAATCGATTTTGGCATGATGAGTGGTTAACCAATCAATTCCTAAAATTACATCAAAAGCAAGTATCTTTAAAGAGATAAGATCAACAGGTAATGTGATAGTGCCAACTTGTATCATGCAAGATTTATAAAGCTGTAGATGTAACGGTTTTCACCCAACGGAGTTTCAACAGATAAATCAAGTCTAATTTCTCCGGTCAAGTTTAAACGTTGAGCACAAGCAGGAGAGATAAAAGAATGGGTAGAACCGGTATCTAGTAAGGTATAGACTTCGTAAGAATTCAAGATTAGTTTACCCGTGATCACCTAGTTCGGGTTCCTCACGTTTTGGCGATCCACGACAAAACGCTTCTTCCGAGAACCGTGATTTCGACTTATCCGGACATGACCCTTGGAGTCACCATTCCATTGAATTTGGTTTTGCTATAAATACTGATCATGAAGCGATGTGTCCTTCCTTTCCACAGTTGTAACATACCTTGGATTGTTGTGGACAGTTTGGGCTGATATGTCCCTCTTTCCCGCATTTATAACATCTAACTGGCGGTCGTTCCTCTCCCCTAGAATTTGTTGTTGGTCTTTGGTCTTCTTCTGATGTCTTCCGTCGTTGTTGAATCTTCTCTTTCTAAAATTTCCACTTGAGTCACCTCTCCTATTATCATGACCACGATTACCACCTGAGTGGTTACCGCCTTTGTCAGTATTCTTCCTTCCTCATTTGGTTATCATCGTTACGATGGCTCACATCACCGATATGACCCTGGTTGTGGTCCCTCGGTTGAGTATACTCACTATCTCGCTCTAATAATTGAGCCTTGTTTACAACATCTGAATACAGAGAAAATTTATGAGATATAAGGTATTGACGAATCTCGGGTTTAGACATCTCGAAAACATCCGCGTCATCGTTCCTCATTCTCCACCAAATGAGGTGCGAACACGGATAACTCTGCGAACTTTGCCTCGTCTTTGAGACACCGCCGTCGTTGTTGTTACATTGAGTCTAATAAACTCTACCTCCTTCATATGACGAATACTTTCTGGAAAGTACTTGTCATTGAACAGTTTCTGAAATCTTTCTCAAGACATATTGAGTGCGGCTGACTGGGTACGCTTCACGGATTCCCACCAGTAATCTGCCTCTACACGGAACATAAAGGTGGCGAATGAAACCTTCTGCTCCTCCGTGCATCCCAAGACATCGAATAGCTTGGTAATTTGCTTGACCCACGTTTTCGCCTTGATCGAATCGGGGTTTCCCCAGAAATCTGGTGGTCCCAACTCCTTGAACTGCTTGGCTGTGATAGACCGCGCGTTGCCATCATCTCCACCCGTATTTTGTACACGAGTCTCCCTCGTCTGATTTTGCATGAACTGCAAAAAGCTCCTAAACATTCTATCGTTCATCGTTTGCTCAGTAGTGTTGTTTGCAGGAGGAATATTGTCTTCCTGTTGCACGTTCTCCTGGTTTGTGACTAAAGGTTGTTCCACGATCTCATAAACTCCATTGTTAACGTTCTCGTGCCATTCTTAAATCATCGCCATAAAAAAGGGTTAATTAAACAAATTAACATGTCATATAATATCCCTATATTACTAATGAGCCAACAAATAAGCTTAGTTAGGACACACTTGCAGAAAGGATTTACTCATCTCCCCTCCTAGTTCTATTCCCCGATCTCACTTGGAGACCGTATCCCTAAGCTTTGATACCAACAAGTGGCGCCCCCAAAATAGGTATACAACACCCATTCCGAGTCGCCAAATACATGGTACATAAAGCAAACTATAACTTCAATAATACAAATGTCGTGTGAAATACGACAATACATACTGTGAGTTTAAATACAAATATTATCTTCTAGACAATATCTACACGCAAATAAGTCCTCATTATAATTATTCAAATACTATTTTATAAAAATAGTGAGGACTGTTAAAACATCTTCCTAAAACCATCACTCCATACCCCGACACGATCCTGTTATGTTCTCACCTCCTGAGAAGAAAAATGGAACAAAAAAGAAATGGTGAGCTCAACTAGCCCAGTAAAGAACATTATGACTAAGATAATATACATCAAATTATTGTTAGTCTCCAACAGGGAAAAATCTGATAGAATATAATAGACAACAAGTTTTAGATCAACAAATACAGCGGAAACAGCAATCCATTAGAAGAGTCGCGTAGAGAATGAGTTCTACTATCTTCTAATGTTTAAAAGTCCATCGTCAATATTTTATCCCTGTAATAGCAATCAATATACATCTTTAATCAAATATTCATCTTTGCACTACAGGCCAAAGATATTCATTTGTATCACCAGTTGGTCATGTTCATCTCAACACCTGTTCATCTTTGCACTACGGGCCAAAGATATTCATCAGTTAATCATTCATCTTTACACTACATGCCAAAGATATTCAATAATATCATCATTAAGGACTGAGGATGATGAAAAACATTTTTAAGAACGAATCCAGTGAGATAGAAAGACAAATATTAGGGATTCGTATAACAGTTTATCCAAGATCAATAATACTTCATAATAATCGATTTTGAAGCGAGAATTCAAAATAACGATCAAAATATGGATACAATCAAAGATAGTAGCCAAAATAGACATCTTGGACAAAAGGAAAATTTTCATTTTTATTGAATAGTCTTAGTATTAAGTGAATAAGTATGATATCGTGAATAGTCTTGAGTATCGTGAATAATAACTTCCCACACAAAAAGTTCCAAATTTGATTAAAAAGTTCACCAATAATTCGGCATAATGATATTGAAGAAAATAATATCATTTAAGAAGAAAATAACATCCCTTACCTCAAAATAACCAAATCTTACATTGAATTTGGGTATAGTCTTGTGAAATTTGCAAGTATAGCAACACTCAAAGTATACTCACAAGAATACGCTCGATAATATAGAGAGAGAAAGAGAGAAAACTTGTTTCTGGTGTGATTTTTAATTCTAACTTAGCCCTCTATTTATAGGAAAATGTTAGAAAGCCAAAGGAGACTAAATAATAAATTAATATTATTTATTAAACACATTTCCTACGCATGCTTTGAAATTGTGGGCAACCATATTGGAAGAAATTCAGCAGCCCATGTGTGTAATCCACCAACCAAAAGTGGGTCCCACCCATAAATTTAATAAAAATTATTTTATTTTTTGAAACTTCAATAATTCATAGAAAATAGACCGTTTATCAGAAAAATACGAATTTTATATCCATTTTGCCTGAAATCGAATTCTCTACAACTTTGCAGAAGAAAGTTTTTCCAAATTCCTAACAGAAAATATCCGAAATCCACAAACGTATGATTTTTAATACTTCCCTTCCGACAAAATATTGATAAAACATCTCAGCATTAATTTCTTCAATCATAACCACACAAAATAAATAAATCCATCATTTATATCAAATAAATATTTCATTATCATATAAATCAATAATTAATTATTCACAAATAATATTACAGAATCACAATTATAATAATGAGACCGCTCCCAAAGAGAAGAGGGGTTTTCAATAAGGATTTCTCCTTCTTGGCGCCAATTAGATGACCTAACCTCTCCTCGATGAGAACTTCTAAACATTGCCAATAATGTTATCTAATAATATTATTCAAATAATATGAATTATTGATCGATAATGGAAAATCTTTGTCTTGATGACAATTATTGAAATAATAATAATATAAACTAACAATCAACAATTATTGAATCGATAAAATATTGAATAAGTAACTACTTATAATAATTATTGAATAGTGTCTTCTACGTGCATTTAATCAATAATTCAACAATATTGTGCAATCTGGTGTCTTCTTTTTGTACGCAACCACGCCAGATTCTTGTATTTTAACCACTGGGTAACCCAACAAAGTGTTAGCGGTAACAATTCTGTAGATTATTTATAAAATTCAATCTTTGTCGTTTTCTTTCATCCAACCGTTTTTCGTTATGGGACCCACAAATGACTGCGCCATCGTACGGAGATTCCCGACAATAAGAATATTCCACGACCAAACGAATATTTCCCGACAAAAAGAATATTTTGTAACCACTTGCTTATTTTGTAAAATTTTCACATTTCACCCATAACCAAAGTATTATATAAAATTAACCCTTATTAATTTAGAATAATGAATAAAGAAAAATTTAATTTTATTTATAATAAGTTGGGGTCTTACAACAAACATGACTGCACATACATTTTTTGGTATAGGTATCCAAATCACGCCCAAAACACTATATTATGTAAAAATTCAAGTTCCATAATTATTATTATTTTTTTTAGTTGTTGTACAAAAAAAAAAAAAAAATCGCTCCGCATTTTATCAGGTCCGGGATCCCAACACCATCCTACTTCTATATATATATATATATATATATATATATATATATATATATATATATATATATCAATTAAACCAAAGTAATATAACACCATTTATAATTAAGTCGGTCTCACAGGGTACATCTTCTACAATTTAATTAGAAAAATTAATATTTTTCCATAAAAATTTCACCTGAATAGTAAAAGAAATAGTCATTTACCACTAGATTATGAAAACACTTAATTAACCTAATTTTAAATGAGGGTCTGGGTATGTTCGTACTTTTATGTGAGTTTCTGGTAGCTACCTACATATACATATAATAAATTATATATAAGAGAAATCGGCCAAATGAAGCAAGCAATTAGTATTTGTTAAAGCATAAAGTAGTGAATGCATCCCCTTGGACTTGGAGGAAGTCGTATATATTAATTGATCCCCTTTTCTAAGGCATAATAGCCTCAATTTTTTTGTTTCTAGATTTTTAATTTCAAATAATATTCGTTTTGTCCACTAATTATTATTTTGCATTAAAATAATAATTACTCTTTTAAAAGTTAAAACACAATTTTGTTTAACAAGAATAAAAATTAGAAAATTGTTAAATCCACAACTTAAAATGTTATTTTCACAACAAAAGTGTCGTTATAGATCTACAACGACACTTTTGTTGTGGAAATAACAAAAAGTATTGTGGATTTAACAATTTCCTAAAAATTACTGTTATATGTAATATATAGTATTATTTAATATATATATATATATATATATATATATAAATATGATAAAAGTAAACATAAATTTATATATATAACACGTAAAAATAGTAATAAATAAATTGATTCCTTTGAATTCATGAAAGTCTCCTTAAAGCCAAATTTATTCCTCACCTTGGTGCTTGAAGGATTAATGAATAATTGCTTCCCAAGATAAAAGCAGTTTTCAATTCTTAATTAGTAGCACTACAAAATTAAAAATTCGTTGAACCAATATTTATGTTATGTCTTGAACCTATATGAGCAGAAATGATACATGCATGAGAACTTCTTCGCAAAACTTAATGCGAAGCAGAATCGAAAACTATTGCACAGCAGGAACGAAAAATCTCTTTATGCGAGCGGGAGGACATAGATTGTAACGAACTGTTTTTCTGAAGCGGAAGGAATGAACATAACGAGCAGGATTTTTAGAAGGGAAGGAACAGGAAAAATATGTATTTGTAATATGCGTCCAGATGGTCTAATTTATAGATAATCAGGCGGTTTATTACCGTTGATAATAACCTTAAAACAAAATCTGATAATTTATTAAACAGATTTTGTCCAAAAAATTATATATCATGACCACCTGAACCCAACCCAACGGCACGCGTGTGAGGGTTTGAACCATGCCTTGGCTAAATCCTCTCCCTTCCACTAAAGTGGCCCCTTAAGGCCCTTCCCATTGAGCAAACATCCCATATATATGTTCTATGATTTTCCCTCTAATGTCCTATGTGGGACTTTTGCACCTTACAACATTTCAAGTAGGTGACTTTGGAGTAAATTTTCTCATTCAATTCTTAATGAATTTGAACATATAAATATACTAAGTTATACTCCTCATGAAGGAGAACACATTGGTACAAAGACCTGACATTTTCAAAATGTGGGTTCCTCATTAAATTGAGCCTCAAAATGCTCTAATATTTAATATTTCAAATCTTATTTCCAACAATTACTTCATAAAATACGAAAGGACTAGTAATTACTTCATCCTTCTCTTTATTTCAACAATCTGAAAATTAGAATGAATCTGAACCGTCCTTGTTCTTTCCAGCCCAAATCAATTAAAATGAATCTTGTGTTTTTCCGTCCAAATTCAAATTAGGTTCTATCTAATAGACCTTGCCTTACCTGCCAGTCCATGAGCCTCGTGAACCATCATCCGGAACGGGGTTATGTTTGTTTGTTTATAAAGATTATTATAATCCCAAGCCGCCATGCCATGCCATGCCATGCATCTCCTCCTCCATGGCTCCGTTTCTTGAAGTTTCAAAGGAAAATTGCTGCTGCTGAGCAAGAACAAAATAGACAATATATGGACAAGAATGAAAGCTGGCTGACATAAAAGTTAACATATATAGATACTAGTACAATTTATATTTAACTAAAATGTCTGTCTGAACTGGAAGTGGAAGTGGTTAATTGATTTCTTTAATGCTAGCTGCTATTGAGAGTCATGATCTTCCTGGGGAGGGATTGGGGAATTAAGAACACCACTAGTATATATTTAACTCATTCTCCCATGCATGCTGCACTAATGTAATTCTCATAGTTTCAGTTAATTGCCTAATCAGCATTGTCTAACAGCTAATCAAAGTAAGTATCGTTTGATCAAAACTGGAATTTTCACAACTTCATTTTGAATTTGATGAGATTTTGCACGAGGTATAATCATCAAATTTAGACTAGAACAATTAAAGAAGATTTTGAACACTTCATTTCAAATTTTTATCATTTTCCTGGAATGTTTACAAAGATAACCCACCCTGTCGTCTCTCAAATCAATGCAAAAACGTGTAGTAGAAACAAACCTCACAAATGATTTACATCAAGAAAATCACACAGACCACCATATGCACATATATCTCATCTCAGGTAACATAAAAAATCTCCCTCCACAAACATCACTTTCTCCCATCTCTACAGTCTTCTTGCAATGTTGTTGATCATATCATAGCAAATAGGGCCGCCGGAAAAAAGTACTCGTTTGAATAATTTAAAATAAATATTCCCCAGCCTTCAAATACAGCAGTCTCCTTGCCGTGGGGGCTGGAGGACCCAATCCCGGGATGTCCTTGATGCTTTTGTTGTTTGGATTTACAATCTATGAGTAGTTTACAAGTTACAATTAGTACAAGGCTGAGCTCAAAGTGTGCGTCTACTCGAACCATAAATATTTAGGCATTGTTTAAAGGCACATGTAGCAAGCAAGATAAACACACTACAACATGAATAAGTAACTCTGGTTTACTTACCATCAATAAATCACAGAAAAATCAAGTTAGAGAAAAGATATAGTAAGACGTGGATAATTAGGGGAATTTACCTTCACGGTGATTATAGCGATCACGCCACATACAATTAGAAATAGAAAAAGCATGATGCATTTATCTGTGGCCACCTGGAAAAATCTGCAGGTTAGCTTATGGCAAATGAAATACATACATCACAAAAGATTTCATGTGTGGGAGAAGAACTAGCTAACCTGCCTACCGATCTCCTTCACAAGCTGCGAGGCCTTTTTGATTGAGAATTGAATAGTATCCAATTCATTAACAATACGGCCCATTTGGTCAGTCTGCAGATGTTTAAAACAGGGATTAGACCAAACCCAAAAATAAAACAAATAAACAAGGTGAAGGCAAAAACAACGAATCGGAGATGATTAACTATGCATACTTACTTGTCCTTTCAACGTACCGGCAGTTTGTGTTCCCACTTCAACTGTTTGTTGAACAACCTACAGTCACTTGTAAGTTTAGAATAAAAGTAGTAGTGACACCACCTGAGGACATTACTAACTCAACAATTCACCTGTTTTGAACGTTCAATGGCCTGGTCAGTCTCATCCATTGTCTTATGCCCGGCATCAATAAGCTCTTGGTTTGACATTGCTAGAAAACAACTAATGCAAGTGAGCCACACTGACCCAATGTATGTACTGAACTAATTAGGAACCAAACATGTTGATTAGTAGGAATAACAAATGGTGACCTTTTCTATATTTATCACTAATGTGAGGGTTTTCACATTTATTATTCAGCTCAACAATATCAATGCATACAAGATGAGCGGAAAAGAAAATATTAGCATACGAGACTACATGAACCACAAAGATCCTGCTCTGACAACCAAGTAGAACACATCACATGTTCTCTCTTTCAATCTTTTCTTCTTCCTTCTTCCTACATGTCAACATGTGTATGTTTATGTACTGCCATCAAGTTATATATGAACGGATACTCCAAAAAAACTCCTCATCTCCATATTCCTTAATATTAAATTAGTTATTTTTATATATATCATATGATATGGATCAACATCATTATAAGGTATTTAATATTTTTTTTTAATTATCCCCCATGATGAAGTTGGTTCCTCAACCTTATATAGTTATATTAGAATTTCTGAGTTATTAATTGTAACTTGGATATAAAGCTTAAGATTCAGAAAAGACTTGCCTGATAGAAATAACATGAATTTGAGTAAACTAAGCAAAAAGAAAATAAAAACAGCCTGAAAGCACGCTTAGACTCCCCTATTATAGAAAAGACATAATCTAAATTCAGTGAAACAAAATCGAATGAACACAAAGAGAGGCCTAAATATTAAGCTTAGATTCATAATATAGAAGAAAATAACAGCAATAAATTGAGTGAGAAATATTAAAGGAGTGCTGAAAAAGTCAAAAAGATGCATTTGACAGCGTAGCAATATAACCAATATAACACTCTTATACAACAGCAATTCTCCATAAATTTAATAAATACAAACACAATAGTCATTTCTTCCCTCCCTTTCACCTTATTAAAGTTGGGTAGTAAATAAAATAACCAACAAGTTTAAGGATTCATAAATTTCTTTTTAAAAATCCAACTGTAAAATATATCAATATATAAAAGCGGATAGGGAGGGGGGGATGTCACCTACTTGGTCTCCTAAACATGTATTTGGGATTTTTTTTATAAAAAAAAAATAGTACAAATAGTGAAACATGTAACTACTTGACAGTTTTCAATTTGAATAGAGAAGTTATATCATTTGACCCAACTGACACACTCATAGTGTGTGCCCGGGTGACTAGTATATATAGGTTTAGTCCACCACTATATTAACTCAACCAAGTTTTGTTGATCAACAAACATGTCATAGTTATTAATGGTAGGAAAAACTGAAAAAGGGTGAATCATCTACAAGGAAGACAGAATACCCAAATGCACATCAAATTTGCAAGAAATGGGCACAAGCTTTCAATTCAAGGCAGCTAGACTATTTTTTGTGGATGTGTCGACGTGTCGTACAAAAATATTTAGGCCTCGCTCAATATGCAGTACTGGCATAACAGGATCACACACTGTACTAGCATAACAGGATAACAAATTCCAAATGATATTAAAATATTAAGAACGGTGATCTTATTAATTGGAGTTGAACAACAGCTGATTATATGACTGACAACATTATTTTATTAAAAAAACTATATTCAGGAAGTGACGTTCAAAGCAGATAATAAAGATCATCATTTGAACTTTCTTCCTTATAATCTGTCCACCTTTGTAACAAATGATCAGCACCATAACATATAAGAATTTATTTAAGATCTTGTTTATCCAAAAAGAATACGAAAGATAATTTTATCAAGAAACTGAAATGCAGTTGTAGACATAAAAGACATCTAATCTTACCTGATGCAATTTGAACATTGTCTTCGGCTGTAGGTTCGCTAGCACCTACTCCCATATCAAAAAGTTCAACTTTCTTATTGCCAAGGCTGCTCATATATCTGAAGTGCAACCACAAGGGACAAGAAAATTATATTAGTGCATTGAAACCCACAAGATGAAGGGAATAGGGTTAGTATCACAAAGACATGAGACCAGTCACAGAAATACACTACAATTTAGTATAAAAGGAAAGAAACATCGTCTCTAATCACAAATATTGCCTAATTAATAAATATCACCTATAACACGCTAATATATTTGTATTTGTTCCATCCAGAGATGTGTCCATTAATAGAAATCAAGTTTCAAAACATTGAAATGAGGTCAAAGGGGTTGGGGGGATTCTACTGTCACATAATATCATGTCAGAGCCTTACTTCTTTCCTTTATCTTTCTTCTTGGTGGCTCACATGTGTGCTTATTCTCTAAAATGTTACCGTTCGTAACAGCAAACTAGATCAGTAGATCTCACTATGAACAAAATTATATCAGCCCTTAACTTTCCAATAGAAACAGCAATATTGGCAGGCCATTGGCCTGTTTAAAATCGCTCCTGTTTTTTGCTTGTTTGGATTATCCAGGTAACTAAACTTATCCATAATAATGTGATTGCTGAAACAATTTGGTGTCTGTTTTGGTTTAGTTATTAAAGAAAACTGAACCGGATAAGCTGGATTTTAAAAATCTGAAAAGCAACTCCCCCACCCCTAGTTTTTTCAGATTTTAATAAAATTTGATTACTGGACCAATTAAGCGAATCCAAAAGTATGAAGTTCACTATTTGTTTAAAAAAGTAATATGATTCCCAAAAGCCAAACCAAAGGTCCAATATGTTTATGCAGGAAAGAAGAATTTATAGCAGAAGTAGTAAATGAGCTAGTTCATCATTAAAACCAAATTATAAAACAACGACAGGATACCATGGGTATATTGAACATGAGACATCAGCAAGCATAAGACATCAACTCAAATTACATTTAAACAATCTCAGCCTCCCAACAGTATGAACATTGAACTTTATTTTTTTACTAATAAAAAAAAATAACAGTGCACTTATTTTTAAAGAGCAGTAGGATCAGTAAATGGACTTACGTTTTTCTCAAGGAAACATATGAATTCAGCTCTTTGATCTACAAAAGTACAGGAATCCAAGAAAAAAGAGATGTTAAAACAAAAGTTCAATAAATTACAAAAGACAAATACGAGTGTGCTTCAGTGATACCCCCAATTTCTTGTTTAATTACTATACACCATCCATAACATTAAAAACAACTCAACACCTTTTCTTTGGCCAAAACCAAATTTTCCATCCAAGAATACAAATTAGTACTAACTCTGTCCTGCAATAGATTTCCTAAGTTTTTATGTTTAGCATGGATTTTAAGCTAACTGATAACATATTTGTACATTATACATTCAATATATTTTATATTCTGAATATTTTTGTATTTAACAATTTTTCCAACGGCAATAGAGATAACAAAATATCGAATGAATGTGTTTTTTCCTTTTTGGCATTTCTTGATATCAGCACTGAACACACTAAAAAATATCATCCTTTACAGGATAGAGGGAGTCATTAATATCTCAAATAGAAAACAGAACCTTTCAGATGCAGTTCCTTTTACTGTTTTACAAGAATAATTGAAGTCACCTTCATTTAAGAGTCAGGTCTCCTTCAAATCAAAAAGATCCAAGTACCACTAGATTATCTACATAAATGACCATAAATATATCACGTATCACACTTCAGCTGCTTAATATCAACCATTAAACTTGTCAGAATACATGCCTAAAGCATACAACTCTACTCACTATGTCACCATAAGTTAAATTTTTAATAGTTCACATTAATGATATAAGATGCATTCATGTGACAAATTGTTCAATTAAAAAGCCTTTGATTTGCTTTCACAGCTGAGAATAATCATGTGTATAACTGTATATTTTCTCAATGGCCAAAGTTTCTTCTTAAAATTTTCGCTTTCCCCCCTAACTTATCAGTATGATTCTTTCTTCCCAAGCAAGGGGAAAGATGTGAAAAAAAGTGGAAAATAATAAAATACGGTAAACATGAAATGAAACAAAACAATATAACACCTTATATATGATAATTGCTCTGACATAACAAGTTAAGCTAAATAGTTTTCCAGCGAACTTACCATTGATTGCTTCTCGTCATTGAGTTGTTTATTAACATCAGGAGGATTTCGACCCTCCTCGTCTTTAATTTCACGATCAAACTCTTTAATTAGCCTGAATACAAAGTTTAAATGTAAGATTTAAGAGTATCAAGTCCTTGAGATGCAGTACAAGAAGATGTCTTGAAGGCTATCCTGGACCCAAAAAAATGCACACATAACATGCAGGTGCCATGGCAGCCATGCTGTTCACTTATACATTTTAATATTGGATAATTCTTTTGAACACCCTATCTATTAAATTCCTATCTGCTGAGTGCTGAATCTCAAGCTACCTATGTTGATAATAATGTATGTTTGGCCAATGCAAAAATGATATTAAAAAACAAACTTAAGAACTCGGCCACTGTAGATATGATACAACAGCGATCAAAATATTTACTAGGGAAAAAACTACTTTTGTCGTTGATGAGAAACTACTATTATGTATTTATGTGCTTCAAAACTTCCAAGCCCTTAAAAATTATAACTGTGCAAGAGAAATCGGGAAAAAAAAGAAGAAGAAACAAGTGCATACCTCTTGCACTCCCTCATCTTTCCTGTAAGTTCTTCCAGCTGCTTGCTTTGTCTGTTGGAGTCTTTAATCTTATCCAGCTTCTGAAAGCCATTTCTATATCCATAAAATAATTATATAAGGAAGTTCATAGTCGTTATGATAACGAATCACTGCAGACATCTGTTGGATTATTGTTACTGAACAAAAAATTGACAAGCTTTGGAGAACCATAAAATATACCAACTTCTAGTATCAAGTAACACTCACAATTAGACTGGGATAGCATAATAAAATTAAAATCTGAAAGGTGTGTATTAGATGAGTTTTGGTGAAGGAAAACATGACTATCTCCGATTGCAGACTACATATTCTAAGGTAGCTGAGAAAACACGTAAAAATAGTGACAACAATTTGAAATAGAAACTTGAGCAACCACATTAAGTCCATTGTCACAAACAATTAAGGACAATTCATGCACATTGATAAGTAATATTAGAAGCAAAAGAGTCCAAGTGGTTAGGACGACGAGACCAAAGCCTAGAAGAAATTTCTATTTATTTTATAAAAGTTTTGTTATGTTTAATTTAAGAAAAGCAATGTATTTATTTTTCAGTTGGGATTTAGGGCAGCTGATAGTGACTACTGATTAGAATTTTAATATTTAGAGTGGGTATTTTAGTCATTTAGTTTTATTACTCCCCAAGTGATATTACACTTTTGAGTCTATAAATATTGATGTAATCCCACATATTAATTAAACTACAAAATACATTATTGATATTTAGCTATGAGCCATTTTCTCTCTTCTACATTTGAAAAACCCTCGGTGCAGAGCATCAGCTAAGTAAAAGATCCATGGGGGTGGAGCGTTACCCGACTTAATTTTCCATTGTTTTATCAATTATTTTCAGCAATCTATCTTCTTCGAATCTTGTCCTATTGCCCTACATCAATGCTCCTTTGAGTGTCGATGCAAATTAGTTCCATTTCAAACGCAACAATCAAAAGACTCAACTGGTAATATGTCGATGTAGTGCTTTTCGTAAGCAAGTGAACAGTTATTTTGGGCACTGGTTGGTTCCATATGGAGGTGAACTCACAAGTACAAACAAGATAGCTTATACTGCATCGAGCATTTTGAAAACAAATGCCATGACTTGATAACTATATTCCACACTTTAAACTTACAATCTATCGATCTCCGATAGTAAAATAAATACAACTACCTCCGTTCCAAAGTTAAGAGGTATATTTTGACTTTTTAAAGTTAATTCACAAAATCTCAAAACTCAAAATTGATATAATTTCGTTCAAGTTTTGAAAACAACAAAGGTGATAGTTAATATTTGTTTGTATCGAAACTAAATAACTTCGTATCAATTTTGAATTTTAGGATTTTGCGAATGACTCTAAAAAGTCAAAATGTATTTCTAATTTTGGAATGGAGAGAGTGTAATATACTAAATTCAGCACTCATGCTGAATAAAAAAGAGAAACTAATAGTACTATTATGTTCACTAAAAGTTGATATTTTTGGTTTAGTATTCTTGTATCCTAAACTAACAAAGATTAAATTTAACTTTGAAAACTCCTCCTATCCTTTACCTTAATAATAATATCAGATCGGAGTTTTCTAACTACAAATATACTTTTTCAAATTTATAGATTCCAATACATAGCATATAATAAAGAGAGATAAAGTAAACATACGCGAGGGCACGAAAATTGTCACGAATTTCACCATGGATCTGCTCCAACTGAGGGCTCATCGGTAAATCTGAACTGGCCATTGCTCTTTCTTCTACTCTAACGCCGGCTATAATCCCCTTAGCGAATAAAGAAATCCTCACCGGCTAATTCCAATTAAACTTGGAATTCCAAAAATTTACCGCATTGTTTACTGCAAATTCAGGTAGGCAGCTTTTTAGGGACTGCTAAAACCCTAACTCCTGTATGTATGATTTTTAGTTATACGTCAATTAAAACAAAAAGGAAGAATCAAATTCAAATGTTTTGATTAGGGCTCCTGTGAAAGGAGGAGGAAGAGGAAAATAGCGTGGAGAGAGGGCGGGGGAAGCTGGTTGCTTATCTGTCTCTGTATAATTAGGGAGTTGTTAACTTAATAGATATATTATTATTGAATAAATTAAATAATCGAATAAGATATTATTATATTATATAAGTACTCTTTCTGTGTTCAATGTTGGGCACGTCTGTTTTATTATGGTTTTAGCAAAAGAGAATTGATAAAATATAATATATATTATTAGCTGTGTTCCGTGCTTCCGACATTATATGGACGGTGAGATTTATTTTAAATTTTAATCAATTCAGATGATTTATTAAGGTGAGCGAAAAATTTAAAATTAATTATATTTTGTTAAATAAATTAAAATTAAAATAGGTGATATGTAAAATAATTGTTACTTTAAATATTTTTAGAATAAAACTTTGTTTATATTTTAAGGGAGTTATTTTACGACAAACTTGATTATTTATTCCTCCCATAGAAAGAGACGAGACAACCAATGTATTATGTATGGAGGAAGGAAGTGTGGGGATATAAAAGGTGAGGTGGAATGCGCTGTCAATGGAAATGTGGAGACTCCCTTTGTTCCTTCCAAAAATGGTTGCCGTTCTTTCTTATTCTTAACGGTAATGTGAAGACTTTTTCCATAAAAACTTAATGAAATAATTGTGAATGTTTAAGTAATATGAATAAGTTAAATGAAGCATAATTTTGAATATCGAATAAAAAAAAAATTGATAATTAATATATCTGAAATATATGAATAATATATTTTTATTATTTTATTCCTCTTAAAAAAATTAAAAGTATTTCAAATTTATTTAATATTACTCACTATAATAGTTAATATTGTAAATATATATATATATATATAAAAAATATTTCATTCAACACTTATGCAGTCAAAAAAAATATACTTGAATCTGATCGATCCAACCATTTAGACGATTTTTATTCAAAACAAACACACATAATGGCTGACCGATTCAGCTATTCAATTCTAAACAAACACCCCCTTAGTCTAATGGTGTAAATGAACCGACTCAAATTGTAATTTGAGAATATTCGAATAATTTGAGGAGGTTTGAATAATTTATTAAACTTTAAATTTGTTCATATTTTAATTATTTATATTTTAAGTCCAGCGATTACGAATAGAGAATGATCTGTTTATTCATTCTATAACTTTATTTGTTCCTTTCAAAAATAGAGAGGAAAGAGAGAGACCACACAACTATACATCAGTGTAGATATGATTATATATGTGCGTGTGTATTTTGTATAAACAAAAATATATAATTTAATTAGAAAATAAATGATAAAAAATAAAAGAAGAAGAAGCCATATTTTGATAACACCAAAAGACATTGACAACTTACTTGTTTTGTACTCTCTTTTTTAAGGCAGTAAAATAAATAAACAATTCCGGTTGGATTTATATTTGTTCGATTAAAAATTTGAAAATTTTAAATATGAACACATTTTAAAGTTTAATAAATTATTCGAACCTTCTTAAATTATAATTTTCTATTGATATTCGAATCATATTCGTTCGAAAAATTCAAACTGATCGGGCTCGATTCGAAATCGTGCTCGACTCCGTAGCTAAATGAGTTTCAATCAAATCTTATTTTATACTCGATAAATTTTGTGAACTAAATCTGAACAACTCAAATCGACTCGGTTCGTTATAACGCCTTTACACTGGAGAAGTATTAGTACAAATATATTAAATTATATAATAATCTTAATAATTTTTGAATCAACATTAGATATAAATCACACTGGAGATATTTGAACGTTCAATGTTATAATCAGTCTCGTCCATTCCTTATGGCCAACATTATACTCTCCTACATCACATTTTAAATTTGAACATAAAAAATGATAAAAAGAATTATCTAAATCAGCGATTATAAGGCTGATTTTAGATTTACAATAGTTGAATCCACCCGATTAGCCCAGTTCACTTTTGATATTTTTCTTGTTTAATTTAAATATTTTATTTCTTATGATCATACAACAAATGTTAAAGTTAAATAGTAATTTTAAAAGTCTCACATAATATAAAATTAAATATTTTAATAATAGTTTATGATATATTTAATCTCACGAGATCAATTCAATCAACTTTATGAAGACGTACCATAAATTTGATATTTTTTTACATCATGAATCCTATTAATTATTCATGTGATAGCAGACTTGCGAAAACATCGATATCTCTTGAAAAATATTAATTTCCTTATTTAATATGTAAAATAATTTAATACTAACTGTTGTTTGTTTACATCTGATTGCTTCTTAATAAATTTTATTTATTCGCCATTATTTATGAAGCGTGATCTTGTTGTTTATTTTTTTTGTTATCTCTAAATGCTTCTTAATCGGTAAGACAGAAAATGAAATCTTAATAATTAAGATGTACCTCTTAATGAAATTTTTTTGATAATTCTTTTTTTGTATAAATATATTTAACAATATTATGCACTCATTTTTATTAAATTGAATATTTAAAATTATTAAATAAATTTTTACCCTCTAAAATGGTAAAATAGTGTCATTAAGAGATAACTTACTTTTTAGTTATCAAATAATTTTTTTAGATTCAGACCTCATAACTATTCAGATGATCTAATTTATTAAGACATCATAATCATTCAGATCTTAATTCTCAGATTTATCAAACACAATAAGTTAAGTAGCTAGGGGTTGGACCGGACTCAATTCCCATCTTGTTATTTGTAAGGTTGGGTTCCAAGGGCACTCAATTAATTTTATGTTGGACATTTTTCTTAAATTGTATAAAAATGGATATTATTGTTATAAAATTTTAACAAAGTATAGAAAGATACTCTTATAATTGCTGTATAAATATAGAGAGAATAAGTAAGAGAAAAAGAAAAAGAAACCTTCAGAGGAAATTCTTATTCTCATTTTTCAGTATTCATTCCTTTCATTCCTTTATATAGGAAGAGAAGAGGAGGAGTGGTTCACGGACTGAATGAAAGAAGGAAGGAAAATGGGAGGGTCACGGAAGAAAGGAGAGAAAGGAGGTAAGAGTTCCCTCCTAAGGAGGGAATCAATTATTACAACACTTCTCCTGATTCCCTAGGATAGAAGATTATGTCTCATTAAAAATCTTGTTAAGAAAACCCAGTGGGAAAAACTTAACGAAGGAAAAAAGAGTACATATCTTTTACATAAATATCTTAATTGACTGCCTCGTTAAAACCTTGTCAGGAAAAATACATTGGGATAAAAATCGTGACTAAGGAAAAAGAGTACAGTCTTCCCCTAAAAAGGAATTCATTATTCCTTGATTAAATGTTGTCATAAGTCTTTCAGTCGACACATTTCGATCTTTTTTTGAAGTTTTGCAAACGTTGCATTTTGTAGCGACTTTGTGAATAAGTCGGCTAGATTATCACATGATCGAATTTGATGCACATCTATATCACCCTTCTTTTGTAGCTCATGTGTGAAGAAGAGTTTAGGTGAAATGTGTTTCGTTCTATCTCCCTTGATGTACCTTCTTCTAAGTTAAGCAATGCATGCAGCGTTATCCTCATACAGAATTGTAGGAATGTCTTTGATTGATGGTAATCCACATGATTTTTGAATATGCTGAATAATTGATCTCAACCAAACACACTCTCTGCTTGCTTCATGTATAGCGAGAATCTCTGAGTGATTTTGTGACGCCCCCAAAATTAGGTATAGGTCACCCATCTTGGGTCGCCACTTACATGGTACATAAATCTAAATATAACTAATTATACAATTTGTCGTAAAATACGACAAAACATATCTTGTGAGTTTTAATACAAATATTGTCATCTGAGGCAATATCCATACCCAATGGAGTCCTCATTACATTTATTGTCACACTATCTAACGTAATAGTGAGGACTACTAATGCTATCATCCGGATCATCACCCCCGCTCCCAGACTTCGTTCTCGCTTCGTTCTCATTTCACAAGAGAACAAAGGAAAGAAAGGTGAGCTTCAACTAGCCCAAGAAGAAATATTATGACTAAGATAATGAAGAATAAATTATCTTTAGCCTTCAACAATGTTAAACGATAAAATATAACAAAAATCAAGTTTAAGCTGCTAGATGGAACAAGCAATTCATTAGAAGAGTCAAGTAGGAATAAAACATACTATCTTCTATGATTTAAAAATATTTTCATCAACTTAATCAATTTGAAACTCGACAATAAATAAACCACATCTTACGATCATCCTCAGATTACGCTGCGGGTATTCATTAAATTATCAATGGTCATGATTATCTTAAAAAATCCTCGGTCATAATCATACCAAAAGCTCGTCCCATCAATGCACTACTGAAGCCACCAAGACTTTTACCACACCACTTATAACATCACGGTTCATGATTATACCGAATGATCCTCGGTCATAATCATACTAAGTCTATCTACGCACGTAAGCGAAGATGACTTTCAACATAATATAAACATGAGGATGATGACAATGTTATAGGAATTCAATTAAACAAGTTCAAGAATTAATTTATCCAGAACTAATAATATCCAAATTGTCAATACATGATATTTCTTTGTAAAATAAAAGCCAAGAATGCTCGAAGAATATTTCCATGAAAGATCTTTGGATGAAGCGCAAATATCGAGGATATTCCACTAGTTTCATGGAGTATAAAGTCAAAACTTTAACCAACCGAGTATAACAAAGAATATATAAAGCTATGCAAATGGATTTTCACACCGTCATGCGGTAATCCACGATCTGAGATCATTTCCACAATTTAATAAGGAATGAATACAAAAGGATCATTCACCATGCATGTGGCAATCCAAATGAGGCGAGTTATTCCAATGAATAATAAAGAATAGAATAACGTAAGGATTCACCATGCATGCGATAGAGACCGCATGCATAACGGGTTATTCCCAATGAATAATAAATGCGAAATAATAAATATGGAACCGTAAGGTGAAATTCACCGAAGCGGGATATTCCGAAGCGGAATCGTAAATACGAGAATAATAAATGCGGAATAATAAATGATGGAACCAGTCCCAAAGATAATATGCGCATGAGGATATTCAAATGAAATATAAATGACGGAATAATAACGAGTTTTTCACCAAGTATGCTAGATGCTTAGCATAAGCCAGGTTATTCCAACATAATCATAAAGAATTGAATAATGAAAGAAGATCACCAAGTATTGGGTGAACCGCATATACTTGGTCATTCCACCAAGTATAGGGTAAATCAAGACATACAAAGTTATTCCATCGAATAATAAAGAATGGAATAACATAAGAATATCACCAAGTATAGGGTATCTGGCGTACAAAGAGTTATTCCAATGAATAATAAAGAATGGAATAACAATGAATGGATTTCACCAAGTATAGGGTATCTGCCACAGATCAAAGTTATTCCAACGAATAATAAAGAATGGAATAACAGAATGTTCTCTTCAAGAAGAAAGAATAACACCCTTACTAGTAAAAGAACTGAATATAGAAGTAGTGAAGTAGCGAGAATACTCTTCTTCTTCTTTCTCTATAATTTTCTCTCTATACTTTCTCTCTATAATTTCTCTCTGTAGTTTCAATGAATTAAAAGAAAATAAATGAAGGAATGAGCTTCTATTTATAAGAAAATGGAATGCATAAGAATTAATCCATGAAACTATCTCGAGATTGATTTACTTTAATCGGACGGTCCATATTTATAGAAAAATCTTTTAAATAAAATATAATATATTCTATTTATATAAAAATTTTTTACTATGCAAAACACTATGCAATACTACGCAAAACACTACGCAACACTATGCATAATAAAATATAATATATTCTATTTATAGAATAACTTTAATAAATTATTCATTTTTTATATAAAAGATGTTTCGCTTTTATTACGTTAATAATACGAATAAAACAAAACGTCATTATCGATGTTCCTCCCACCAACATGTCATTATCACTATAATAATTAAAACAAAACGTCATTATCGCTTATAATAATTCATATTAATAATCGATGATAATTGAAATTGGTGACCGAAACACTTTACATAAATATCAATAATCAATACCGGTGTAATGTACTTATGCAACAACGCCATTCTTATTTCTTTACTACCGAGTAGTTCAATGCTTTTAACAATTAAAACCTCCGTCGTTATTTTCATAAAATATTTTGTTCGAATGAATAGTAACTCTCATGAATAGTAATTAAGTGAATAGTAACTCGTGAATAGTACTCGACACAAAAAAGTGTCCCAAATACTCGAGTGAACAATACTTAGAGTGAATAGTAACTCATGAATAATAACCCGTGAATAATAACTCGTGAATAGTAACTCAGACACAAAAAGTGTCCCAAATACTAGAGTGAAAACAATACTAGAGTGAATAGTAATTTCGGTGAATAGTAACTCCGTGAATAGTAACTCGTGAATAAGAATCCCAGTATTTATTTTATGACAACTTGTCTACTTTGAAAAATTTTCAAATATGATCCTTAACTTTAAACTTTTATCAATTTAACTATTCACCAAAATAGAAAAATTGAACACTTTTATTTCATAAAATTTGGGGTCTCACAGATTTGAAGATGTAGCTGTCATGGTTTGCTTTGTGGATTTCCAGGATATAGCCGTGTCACAATATGTAAATACATAACATATTTGTGATATTCCATTGTGTGGATCTGATAAATATTCTACATCGGCATATCCAACCAATTGCGACGTTGAATCTCTTGGATAAAATAACCCAAGATCTATACTTCCACGAAGGTATCTCAAAATGTGTTTGATCCCATCCCAATGTCTCTTAGTCGGAGAAGAACTGTATCTTGCTAACAAGTTGACAGCAAAATCAGGCCGTGTACAGTTTGCAAGATACATAAGAGCACCTATTGGACTTAGGTATGGAACTTCAGGTCCAAGAACTTCTTCCCCGCTTTCTAGAGGCCGAAATGGATCTTTATCAACTTCTAAAGATCGAACAACCATCGGGGTAGTCAAAGGATGAGCTTTATCCATATGAAAACGACTGAGAATATTTTCAGCATAAGTGTATTGATGAACAAAAATTCCAGATGCTAAATTCTCCACTTGTATTCCTAAACAAAATTTTGTCTTTCCAAGATCTTTCATTTCAAATTCATCTTTTAAATAAATAGAAATTCTTGTGAGTTCTTCAAGAGTACCTACAAAATTCAAATCATCCACATATACAGTAATGATGGAAAATTCACTTTGAGATTTCTTAATAAAAACACATGGACATACATGATCATTTATATATCCATCTTTTATTAAAAATTCACTAAGTCGATTATACCACATACGACCAGACTCTTTCAACCCATACAATAAGCATTGTAACTTGATTGAATATATGTGACTGAGCCTTTGTGATTCAGCCATTTTTAATCCTTAAGGGATTCTCATATAAATTTCACTGTCAAGTGAGCCATATAGGTATGCTGTTACAACATCCATCAGACGTGTTTCCAAACCTTCCATGGTTGCCATACCTATCAGAAAGTGAAAAGTGACTCCATCCATTACGTACTGGAGAGTCTGTATCCTGATAATCAATACCAGGTTTTTGTGAAAACCCTTGAGCTACAAATTGGGCTTTATATCTCGTAATTTCATTTTTTTTCATTTCGCTTTCGTACAAATACCCATTTATTTCCAAACGGGATTACACCCAGCGGTGTTTGGACTACTGGGCCAAATACTTCTCTTTTCAATAAAGATTTTGTTTCCAACTGGGATTACACCCAGCGGTGTTTGAACTACTGGTCCAAATACTTCTCTTTTTAATAGAGATTGTGTAAGACCCCAGCTTTTATAAATAAAGATGAATTTTTCTATAAATATTATTTTTGAATATTATGGAATAAATTTGATATAATGTTATAGTTGTGGGTAATATTTATAAATTTTGCAAAGTATGCAAGTTGTTATAAAATATTAGTTTTGGTGGGGAATATTCTTTTTGTTAGGGAATAATCGTATAATGGCTCAATCATTGGTGGACCCCATAATGTAATTATTGTCGGATTGAGAAAACGCGACAAAAATATTTTATAAAAATAACTTGGCGAAGGTGTTACCGAATTAAAAGCTGTTGAACTACCCGGTGGTAAAAAATAAAGAATACGTCTGGCATGGTTGCATAGTAGAAGACACTGTATTGATTATTGATGCTTCTGAGAGAAGTCACTCATTTATGCTCCAATTATTACTACGATAATTCTTGCATCATATCTCTTATATTATTGATTCGATTCATCGCCACAATCATCCAGTATAATATGTTATAGTATTAAATCAATAATTGAGACGACATGTTATAAATGATTAATAATTGTTGAAAGATTAAGTATGTGTTGATGAAAAAAAATGATTTGTGGTAAGTTTGATTATTTTATGGGGGCTTATATATGTCATCATCTAAGAGTCTCTTCATCGATAGTATTTACCTTCGTCAATAGTAATTACCTTCATCAATAGTAAATTACCCTTTGTGAATATTTACCTTACCTTCGTCGATAGTAATTACCTTCGTCGATAGTAATTACCCTTGTGAATAGTATTTACCTTCGTCGATAAGTAATTACCTTCGCCAATAGTAATTACCCTTGTGAATAGTATTTACCTTCGTCAATAGTATTTACCTTCGTTAATAGTAATTACCTTTACCGGACGTCAACCACTTGTCGCTTTCACATTACTGAGCGCCAAACCACTTTTCTTTTCACATCATTAGTCGTCGCCACTCGCTTTTTCACACGGCGGTGCTAAGCTAGAAATCTTCTATAAATAGAGGCCTAGGGCTTCATTATTTTTCGAGAATTCATTCAAGCTATAGAGAGAAAAGTATAGAGAATAAGAGAGAAAGAAGAAGAGTATTTTGTTACTACACTCGCCGCAGATTCAATCTCCTACCAAATGTAAGGGTGTTATTCTTTCTTATTCATGAAGAGAAGCTGTTGTTATTCCATCGCTTATTATTCTGTTGGAATAACTTTTGTATACGTGGTTTACCCTATACTTGGTGACATTCTTCTATTATTACATTGGAACATCCATGCATGTGTTTTACACCCCACGGTTTCGCTTCTTTATCATTCTGTTGGAATATCCTATCTCGTGTTTTACACCGGATCGGTTCCATCTTTATTATTCTCATTGGAACATCCTCGCTTGCATTTAATTTCACCGACTTCGGTTCCGTTATTTATTATTCTGTTGGAATAACTTTTCTGTGCGGCTTATCGCATGCGTGGTGATTTCTTTTGTTATTCCATTCTTTATTATACCCAAATGGTTAAAACTTTGACTTCTATACTCCATGAAATTAGTGGAATATTCTTGATATTTGCGTTTCATCCAAAGATCTTTTCATGAAAATATTCTTCCGATCATTCTTGAATTTTACTCTACAAAACAAGATCGTGTTGATAGTTTGGGCGTTAATAATTCTGGATAAAATAATTCTTGAACTTGTTTTATTGAATTCTTATATCATTGTCATCATCCTCATGTTTATATTTTTTAAAAGTCATCTCGTGACCAGTAGTGCATAGATGGACTTGGTATGATTATGACCGAGAGACTATTCGGTGTAATCATGACCGTAATGTTACAAATGATGTGGTAAAAATCCTCGATTGGTAGTAGTGCATCGATGGACGATTGTTGGCATGATCATGACCATTAATGAATACACAAATATTCTTGGCCGTAGTGCATGAATAATTGTGGTCGTGATACTAAAGAATATCCTTGGCGTAGTAGTGCGGGGGTGATTCGATGATGTGGAATATTTATTAAAGTCGAGTCTCAATATAATGAAGATGAAAAACCTTTTAAAACCTAAAAGATAGTAGACTTTATTTTCTACTTGACTCTTTTAATGGATTGCGTATATTCACTGCAGCTTAAACCGGTTGTCTATTGTATTTTATCGCTTTAACATTGTTGAAGACTATTGATAATTTATTCTCGCATTATCTTAGTCATAATATTTCTTCTTTGGGCTAGTTGAGCTCACCTTTCTTTCACCGTTTCTTCGTGAAATGAGAATATAGGCTTGGGACGAGTCGGGAAACGAGTGATGGTCCCGAAGATAACATTAGTAGTCCTCACTATTCTCAGAAATAAGGTGATAATAATTGTAATGAGGACTCTTTTTGAGTTTGTATAATATCTAGTAGATGATATTTGTATTTAAACTCACAGATTTATGTCGTATTGTATACCTACGATTATGTTAATAAGTTGTATTTAAATTACATGCTACGTATGAGTGGCGACCCAAGATGGGTGATGTATACCTAATTTTGGGGGCGTCACAGATTGTAGCTTTCGATTTGAATAAAGATCTTCCATTTTGCCAATCTTTTCTTTTTCGATATTCTTCCACGTTTTGTGGTTCAGGATCCGTGTCAGGAATCAAAGTAATATCTGATGCTATAGAGAAAACAAATATATCATCAATCATAACTTTTCTTCGATCACATATTTTCTCATCATGTACATAATTTATTGAGATCTCTTGGTGTTCATCTCTTATCCCTTTACTGAGATTTTGAACCTCTTCTAGGGCTATTCCCACTCTTGGAATAAGTGTTACTTCTGGAGAGGTTTATACCTCTTCTGGGGCTATTCCCACTCTTGGGATAAGTGCTACTTCTAGAGCGGGTATTCCTTTTGGGATTCCCTTATTTTCTTTTGATTTTCGTGGTACAGTATCTTTTGCACCAACTTGTCTTCCACGCTTCTGGTGTGGTTTAGATTATTCTATTACCTTATTTGTCAATTCTTCAGGAATTGATTTTTCAATAGGTATTTCTATCTCTGCTGGAGTATTCACTACAGGTGTATATGACTTTATCAATTTTCTAACATCATTAAATGTATCTGGCATTTAATTTGCAATATTTTATAAACAAATAATTCTTTGAACTTCAATTTCACATTGTCCTATACGAGGATCAAGTGAATTTAATTCTGATGCATTCCATGATATGTCAGAGGGTTTTTTATTTAAAACTTTCCCTCCTTTTAATGGTGGAAATACAGATTCATCAAAATGACAATCTTCATAAAGTGCAGTTAGTTGAAACATCTATTAAAACCATGAATATCGAAATAGGTCAGACTATGGGTGAATAGGTCCATAAATGTCTCCTTGAATTCTCTCTAGGAATTTTGGGCTTCTTTATAAACTTTTATTGGTGATGGTCGAACAATTAATTTTACTCGAGAACACGCAGCACAAGGAAATTCACTACTAGGAAAAACCTTC
This sequence comes from Panax quinquefolius, assembly GCA_020205615.1. Taxonomy (NCBI): domain Eukaryota; kingdom Viridiplantae; phylum Streptophyta; class Magnoliopsida; order Apiales; family Araliaceae; genus Panax; species Panax quinquefolius. The sequence goes on along the minus strand of CM035173.1, from coordinate 17,193,869 downwards.
TTATTTTTAAGAGGATGACCAATAAAATTTTTAATAATACGACGCATCATAGAAGTACCTGGATGACCGAGTCTTTTATGCCAAAGTATAAAGAATTTGGGATCTAGGATTTTTGGAATCATAACAGTATGAGACTCAATTGCTTTAATTTTCATAGTATACAATCCAGAAGAAATTGAATGAAGTTTTTCTAGGATATTCTATTTTTTAGAAATAGTAGAAGTGATGAGAAGATATTCATTAAAGATGGTCTGACACATGTAAAAACATAAATAAGAAAAGTTACATTTTATTTATAGTTTTATTCATGAGAAACACATACCACGTACAAAATGAAAACTAATAATATTATACATGCAGGGTGTTTAATTAAAACAAAAATTAAATGATACCCCAAAAAGATACTTTCAGAAGGTCCAGTAATATCAACAACCTTTTCCTCATTGTTGGTCATTGGTGGAACATCAACAATATTCAATTGATGATTAACAAAGTTTGTTTCTGCCTCCATTACTTTGTTATTTTGAGACTCTTAGAATAAAATAACCAGATGCCTCGGCGTACGATAGGTACGCGACCAATGCCCATTCATCCCACACCTAAAACAAATATTTGATTTGTTCTTTATCTTTGTTGTATTTTCTTTATTTTTATCCGACTCAGACATTTGCCACTTCTGGTGGCCTGAATTGTCGCGGTTCTGGAATTTATTGTTATGATGGTCTCACTTATTATTTCGTCCCCAAGGCTTCTTATTATATGACCATCTTCTGTCACGTTTATTTTGCTGGAATGACGTGCTGTTAATATCTGGCAATGGGATATCACCCGTTGGCCGTACTTGATGGTTTTTCAACAACAATTCATTAAACAACAAGTCACTGAATTTTGTGAACTTACTCTGTCTATATTGTTGTGACAGAATCATGTTGGTGGGATGAAAAGTTGAGAGCGTTTTCTCTAACATTTGGGTTTCAGAAACTGAATCTCCGCACAAAGCCAAAGTAGAGGTTATTGTATAAACATTTGAACTATATTCCGTAATTGATTTATAATCTTGTAGCCTTAAATTTAGCCACTCAAATTTTGCATTAGGGAGAACAACCAATTTTTGGTGATCAAATCTTTCCTTCAGTTGTGTCCATAAAGACAAAGGATCTTTGACTGTTAAATATTCAGTCTTTAATCCTTCATCAATATGGTGATGAAGAAAAATTATGGCTTTTGCATTTTGTGCCGAAGTTGCTGTATTTCCTGATTCAATGGTCTTTTCTAACTCATTTGCACTAAGGTGCAATTCTGCATCAAGTGCCCAAGCCAAATAGTTGTCTCCAGAGATTTTCAAAATAAAAAAATCTATTTTTGCCAAGTTTGTCTTCTATTCTGGGTTAAAACACAATTATTATTTATTAAAACAATAAATAATTACATGTATGATATAGAAAAATAAACTAAGTCACGACCTCAAGTAGTGATAAAAAGTAAATATAAATAAATTTATATTTACGTTATTAGCATATTATTTTAGTAAAAAGAATATGCAATCATTAATGTATATATATAAGTATTATAGTTCAACAATATATATATATATATATATATATATACAAAAATGCAAATGGATCTTCACCCTAAGACGCATTGTTTGCATGTATAAAAGTTATTCCAATGTAATAATAAAGAATGGAATAATGTAAGAATTTCACCATGCATGCGATATTCCGTAGATGTATGTTATTCCAATGTAATAATAAAGAATGGAACCAGTGTCACGCGTAATCCGCACGAGATGTGATATTCCAAATGTAATAATAAAGAATGGAACCAGTCGCCGTAATGCGCATGCACGTAGAATATTCCAATGTAATAATAAAAATGGAATAACAGAAGAATTTCACCATGACGCATATACATGTTATTCCTGTGACGTCCCCAAAATAGGTATATATCACCCATCTTGAGTCGCCAAATACATGGTACAGAATACGAATACAATCTTTCATATACAACAAGATAGCTATGAGTTTTAATACAATTATTGTCTTTTAGACAATATCCACTCTCAGAATAAGTCCTCAATACATTTATTGTCACACTATTTAACAAAATAGTGAGGATTACTAATATTATCATCTGGACCGTCACTCCGTTCCCCGACTAGTCCTGGCTACATTCTCATTTCCTGAAGAGAACATTGAAATAAAGGGTGAGCTCAACTAGCCCAGTAAGAAATATTATGACTAAGATAATGCAGAATAAATTATCATTAGTCTTCAACAGTGTTTGTAAGACCCCAAATTATTAATAAATAAAATTTATTTTCCTCTATTTATTATTTTGAAATAGTTAGGGTTGATTTGATTAATGTGGATAGTTATGGGTAAAATACGCAAATATTTCAAATAAGCGAAGTGGTTATAAAATATTCATTATCATTTGGAATATTCATTTGGTCGTGGAATATTCAGATCTGCTTCAGGAATATTCGCATTTACGACTCACAGCCTATCTTTTGTGGGCCCCATAATGGAAAGTCGCGAGTTTCGAATTTTTCTGATAAAAGAGCTATTTATTGTGAATTATTGAAGTTCCGAAGCTCCAAAATAATTAATTTTTGAAGTTTAAAATATTTTTAATATGAAAAACGTTTTTGGTGATTTGAGTGTGGTTCTTGCATGTGTTTTAATTGTTGAATTCAGATGCTTGAGGCGTAGGAAGATGTAGAAAAAAAATAAATAATATTAATTTATTAAATTTTCTACTTGAATTCTCTAAGCATTTTCCTATAAATAGGGTGCTTAGGTTAGAATTGAAAATCACACCGTAAACCAAGTTTTCTCTCTATATTATCGAGTGTATTCTTGTGAGTATTTTGAGTATACTTTGAGTATTGCTTACTGGTCTTGAAGTCCAAGTCATAGCTTTATATCCTGTGTTTCAATTTAAGTACTGCTTTTCGAGGTAAGGGATATTATTATTTTTCAGAATGATATTATTTCTTCAATATCATTATGCCGAAATATTGGTTGGAAATTTTATCAAATTTGGAACTTTTTCATGTATCGGGTTCTTATTCATGAGTTACTATTCACGAGTTACTATTCACGAGTTACTATTCATGAGTTACTATTCACGAGTTACTTATTCATTTAGTACTATTCACGGCGTGAAGATGTTTTTTTGTGAAATTTCTATCTTTTGGTGTCGGAGTTACTATTCACGTATACGACACTATTCACGTATACGGCACTATTCATCGAAAAATAAAATTTTTTCTTTTCATCCAAAATATCTATTCTGGATACTAGTTTTGATTGTATCCATGTTTTGATCATTCTTGAATTTTACACCATTCTGATTACTTATGAAGTATTTTTGAACTTGGATTGTTTAAAATACGAATCCTTAATATTTGTTCTTTTGTTTCACTGGATTCGCTTTTCTTTAAAATATTTTTCATCATCCTCGACCCTAAATGATGATATTATCAATATCTTCGGGCACGTAGTGCAAAGATGAATGATTTCTTGATGAATATCTTTGGCCCGTAGTGCAAAGATGAACAGTGTTGAGATGAACATGACCGATCGATTAATATCTTTGGCCCAGTAGTGCAAAGATGAATGTGTTTAGATGAACATGACCAATCGATGAATATCTTTGGCTCAGTAGTGCAAAGATGAATATTTGATTCCGATATATATTGATTGATGTTACAGGATAAAATATCGACGATGAACTTTTAAATTCATATATAGAAGATAGTAGTTTGCATTCTCTACTTAACTCTTCTAATGAATTGTTGTTTCATTGCAGCTTGTTGATTTAAAACCTGGTTGTCTATTGTATTCTATTAGATTTTTCCCCGTTGGAGACTAACGATAATTTGTTGTATATTATCTTAGTCATAATATTCTTTACCTGGGCTAGTTGAGCTCACCCTTTTTCTTTTTGTTCCATTTTTCTTCTCGTTGGCGAGAATGTAGCGAAATCTAGTCGAGGTATGGAATGAAGGTTTAGAGAGAGTTGTTTAGTAGTCCTCACCATTTTGTAAAATAATGTATCAATAATTATGATGGGGATTTATTTGCGTGTGGATATTGTCTAGATGGCAATATCTCGTATTTAAACTCGCAGCTTATATGTTGTAATAATAAAGTTGTAGTCATTTCGCACTGCTGTATTTGGCGACTCGAATGGGTTGGATTGAATGGACCTATTTTGGGGCGTCCATGCTTGGTATCGAGCTTAGGGATATGATCTCTAGCGGAGATCGGGGAATAAAACTAGAAGGAGAGACGAGTAAATCCTTCGCCAGGTGTCCTACCTAAGCTTATTTGTTAGTTGGTCAAGATATAGGATATTATGTGATATATCGATTTCCTTAATTAACCCTTGTTTTATGCGACAAAGATTTGAGAATGTCGAATGAGAATATTAACATGGAGTAAATGAGACCGTGGAGATGCCTCAGACTTTACAACGAGGAGAACGTGTCAACAGTCGGCAATGTACCTCCCATGAACAACACCACCGAAATGATGATGAACGAGGGGATGTTTAGAAGCTTTTTGCAGCTCATGCAAAATCGCACGAGGGATACTTGTGTTTACAATACGGAGGAAATGATAAAGAATTCACGGGTTGTCACAACCAAGCAGTTCAAAGAGTTGGGACCACCGAATTTAAGGGAAAGCCGGATCCAATCATGGCGAAACATGGGTCAAGCAAATTACCAAGATATTCGATGTCTTGGGATGCACGAGGAACAGAAGGTTCCATTCGCCACCTTTATGTTCCGTGGCGAGCGGACATCGGTGGGAATCATGTAGGCGTACCCATCCAAATTGACTTTAGCATGTCTTGGAAAACGTTTGAAAACAGTTCAATGACAAGTACTTCCTCGAAAGTATTCGCTATGAAGGAAGTGGAGTTTATTAGACCGAGCGTAATAATACGATTTGTCCCAAAGACGAGGCGAAGTTCATGGAGTTATCCGTGTTCAGACCTCATTTGGTGGAGAATGAGGAACGTGACGCGGATGTTTCGAGAGGTTTGAAACCCGACATACGCCAAGATATCTCATTTCTCATAAATTTTCTCTATTCAGATGTTGTCAATGTGGCTCAGTTGTTGAGGCGAGATAACGAAAGTACGTTCAACCTAGGGACCATAACCGAGATCATACTCAAGATAAGAAATCATCGTAATAACGATAACCAAATGGAGAAAGAAGAATACTTGGACAAAGCGGTAACCACTACGGTGGTAATCGTGGCCATGAAAATAGAAAAGTTTAGTCGGGAGAAGATTTTAAAAGAGGAGATTCAACAACGACCATGTGAAGACGTCGGCAAAAGATGTATCCGGTTTCAAGAGGAGGAGAAAGACCACCGGTCAGATATGTTAAAATGCGGAAAGAGGGACATATCATCAAACCGCCACAACGGTTTAAGGTATGCTATAATTGTAGAAAAGAAAGACATATCGCTCGAGATTATGACGCAGATCGAAACCCGATCCAATGGAATGGTGACTCAAAAGGATGTCCTTAAAAGTCAAAGTCAACGATTCTCGGAAGAGCGCTTTGTCGTGGATCGGTCAAAATGCGAGAACCCGAACGGTTAGCAGGTTAGTTAATTATAAATTCTTGCGAAGTTTATACCTTACTAGATAATGGGCCTCTACCCATTCTTTATCTCTCTTGCTTTACCAACGTTTGAACTTGACTACGGAGAAATTAGACTTTGACCTATTTATGGAGACTCAGTTAGGAGAAACTTTCATTACATCCGTTGTTTAGAAATCTTGCTTGATTCAGTTGGCACTATCACATTACCTCGTTAACCTTATTTCTATAGAGATATTTGCTTTTAATGTGATTTTAAGGTTAACTACTCATCACGCCAAATTGATTACTTTTATAAGGTTGTTAGTTTTATATTCCTAAGCAACTCGTTATTCAATTCAAGCAATCAAACCATTGTAGTCAAACATTTTCATATCAAGCCATGAAGTCATTCGCTTATTACGGATGTCAAGTTTTCTTAGTCCATGTTATGGATTTGAATAAAGACACGTCGATTTGAATAATATTCTGTTGTTATTGATTTTTCCCGATGTATTTCAAGAAGAATTTCGCTTACTCCCAAAGCTTGATATTAAATTTTGTATCGACTTTGAACCCGGTACAAAACTCATTTCTAAAATCTCATATCGAATGGCTCTATTGAACTTCGTGGAGTTAAAAATTCAACTATAAATTTGGTACCGAGCCTTTATCCGTGACTTCCTTTGTGGAATGCAATCAAGTCGATTCTCCGTAGGGACACCATATTCGTCATGCGATAAGAAACCGATAGGTGTCATTGTAACGTGCTATCCAAGGTTGGGATATGAGTCACGCTTGAGAACAACCTAAGTCGATGAATCGAAATACGTAGCTTTCTGAGCTAGTTGGTTATTATCGGAGATTCGTTGAAGGATATTCTTGAATCGCTATTCCATTAACGCAAATTGACTCGTAGAGATACAAAATTCGAATGGAGCAAGGAATGTGGGAAGATCTTCAAGAACTTCAAGAGGAGACTCATTTCAAAGACATGTTACGACCGTACCATCCTCGAAAAGCGAACGTGGTAATGGACGTGTTGAGTAGAAGATCGTATACAAGACGAGTAATGATATTGTCAAAGACTCATTTCGTATAATTTATAAATAATAGAGATGGAGATGAAAACTCTAGGTACCCACGTGATGATATCTGAGTATAATCGACTTTAATCGATAAAGTTAAAAGCATTGCTACACACCGAGCTAATGAATTTGAAGAAGGAGGTGCAAGAAGTTGTTATTTCAAAAGCGAGAATCGGTGAGGCGATGAAAGCTCAAACCTTCGATTTATTAATCCATTTGAAATTCTCGATCGAATAGGAACTGTGGCCTATAGACTCGCTTTTACCGCCAAGTATGACGCGTGTTCATAACGCTTTTTCACGTGACGATGTTACGTAAATATGTGGACGACCGAACTACGCTATCGAAGTTAGAATCCAGACGAGATAGCCAGAAGACTTAACGTCGCAGGAGGTACTGTCAAGATCTTGTAGAGGAAAGAACATGTCCTATGTACCGAGGTTATACCACAAGTTAAAGTTTTGTGGAGAAACCATGCTATTGAGGAAATGACACGAGTTGGAAACAGAAATGAAAGCGAGGTATTCTCATCTTTTCAAACACACTGAGTACGTCACGTTAATTTCGAGGACGAAATTTCATAAGGAGGGAGGTTGTAAGACCCCAAATTATTAATAAATGAAATTTATTTTCCTCTATTTATTATTTTGAAATAGTAAGGGTTGATTTGATTAATGTGGATAGTTATGGGTAAAATACGCAAATATTTCAAATAAGCAAGTGGTTATAAAATATTCATTATTGTCGGGGAATATTCGTTTGATCGTGGAATATTAGTATTGTCGGGGAATATCCGTACGACGGCGCAGTCTTTTGTGGGCCCCATAATGGAAAGTCGCGAGTTTCGAATTTTTCTGATAAAAGAGCTATTTATTGTGAACTATTGAAGTTTCGAAGCTCCAAAATAATTAATTTTTGAAGTTTAAAATATTTTTAATATGAAAAACGTTTTTGGTGATTTGAGTGTGGTTCTTGCATGTGTTTTCTGCTTTGGTGTTCTAAGCAATTTCCTATAAATAGGGTGCTTAGGTTAGAATTGAAAATCACACCGTAAATCAAGTTTTCTCTCTATATTATCGAGCGTATTCTTGTGAGTATTTTGAGTATACTTTGAGTATTGCTATATCTGATGCAAGTCCAAGTCATAGCCTATATCCTGTTTTAAATTTGTAAGACATCTTTCGAGGTAAGGGATATTATTATTTTTCGTAATGATATTATTTCTTCAATATCATTATCTTAGAAAGATCGGTTGGAAATTTTATCAAATTTGGAACTTTTTCATGTCGGGATTACTATTCATGAGTTACTATTCACGAGTTACTATTCACGAGTTACTATTCATGAGTTACTATTCACAAGTTACTATTCACGAATACTATTCACGAAGCGTGAAGATGTTTTTTGTGAAATTTCTATCTTTTAATTGCTCTGAGAGTTACTATTCACGTGTCACTGGATCTTATTCATGAATACGGACTATTCATCTAAAAATGAAAATTTTCTTTTCATCCAAATTATCTATTACGGATACTAGTTTTGATTGTATCCATGTTTTGATCATTCTTGAATTTTACACCACTCTGATTACTTATGAAGTATTTTTGAACTTGGATTGTTTAAAATACTGAATCCTTAATATTGTTCTTTTGTTTCACCGGATTCGCTTTTCTTTAAAATATTTTCATCATCCTCACCCTAAATGATGATATTCTCGAATATCTTTGACCAGTAGTGCAAAGATGAATGATTTCTTGATGAATATCTTTGGCCCGTGGTGCAAAAGATGAGCAGTGTTGAGATGAACATGGTGATCGATTAATATATTTGGCCCGTAGAAGCAAAGATGAACAGTGTTTAGATGAACATGACCAATCGATGAATATCTTTGGCACCGTAGTGCAAAGATGAATATTTGATTCGGATATATATTGATTGATGTTACGAGGATAAAATATCGACGATGAACTTTTAAATTCATATATAGAAGATAGTAGTTTGCATTCTCTACTTAACTCTTCTAATGAATTGTTGTTTCCACTTGCAGCTTGTTGATTTAAAACCGGTTGTCTATTGTATTCTATTAGATTTTTCCTGTTGGAGACTAACGATAATTTGTTGTATATTATCTTAGTCATAATATTCTTTACTAGGCTAGTTGAGCTCACCCTTTTCCTTTTTGTTCCATTTTTCTTCTCGGGAGGCGAGAATGTAGCGAAATCTTAGTCGGGGTATGAATGAAGGTTCTAGAGAGTTGTTTAGTAGTCCTCACCATTTTTGTAAAATAATGTATCAATAATTATGATGGGGATTTATTTGCGTGTGGATATTGTCTAGATGGCAATATCGTATTTAAACTCATAGCTTATATGTTGTAATAATAAAGTTATAGTCATTTTTGTACCATGTATTTGGCGACTTCGAGAATGGGTTGGATGGAATGGATCTATTTTGGGGCGCCATGTTGTTAAACCCGATAAAATACAATAGATGTAAGACCCGACTTTTATAAATAAAGATGAATTTTTCTATAAATATTATTTTGAATATTATGGAATAAATTTGATATAATGTTATAGTTGTGGGTAATATTTATAAATTTTGCAAAGTATGCAAGTTGTTATAAAATATTAGTTTGGTGGGGAATATTCTTTTGTTAGGGAATATTAGCATAATGGCTCAATCATTGGTGGACCTCATTAAATGTAATTATTGTCGGATTGAGAAAGCGACAAAAATATTTTATAAAAATAACTACGGAGGTGTTACCGTTAAAAGCGTTGAACTACCCTATGGTAAAAGTAATAATGCGATGTCTGGCGTGGTTGCGTAAGAGCACTAAGGTATTGATTATTGATGCTTACGTGAGAAGTCACTCACCTATGCTCAATTATTACTTCTGATAATTCACGCATCATATCTCTTATATTATTGATTCAATTATTGTCATAGTATCATCCGTATAATATGTTATAGTATTAAATCAATAATTGAGATGACAAGTTATAAATGATTAATAATTGTTGAAAGATTAAATATGTGTTGATGAAAAAAATGATTTGTGGTAAGTTTGATTATTTTATGGGGGCTCATATATTTATCATCTAAGAGTCTCTTCATTCGATAGTATTTACCTTCACAATAAGAATTACCTTCGTCAATAGTAATTACCCTTGTGAATAGTATTTACCTTAAATCGATAGTAATTACCTTCGTCGAATAGTAATTACCCTTGTGAATAGTATTTACCTTCGTTAATAGTAATTACCTTTACCAGACGTCGAACCACTTGTCGTTTCACATTCTGAAAAGTCCGAACCACTTGTCGTTTCACATTACAAAGCGTCCAAACCAAATTCAAGCCACTTGCCTTTTCACACTCAAGCAGGTGCTAAGCTAGAAATCTTCTATAAATAGAGGCTGGGGCTTCATTATTTTCACTTAATTCATTCAAGCTATAGAGAGAAAAGTATAGAGAGAATAAGAAGAAGAAGAAGAGTATATTTGTTACTACTGCTCGCTGCAAGATTCAATCTCCTACCAAATGTAAGGGGTGTTATTCTTTCTTATTCATGAAGAGAATCTGTTGTTATTCCATTGCTTATTATTCTGCTTGGAATAACTTTGTATAAGTGGTTTACCCTATACTTGGTGACATTCTTCTATTATTACATTGGAACATCCATGCATGTGTGTTTTACAATCGGACTGGTTCCGCCTTTTATTATTATTACATTGGAACATCACATGCGTGTGTTTTACACCTAATTCGGTTCCGTCTTTATTATTCTGTTGGAACATCCGCTCATGTGTTTTACACCGACTGGTTCCGCTTTTTATTATTCTCATTGGAATATCCTATCATGTGTTTACACCGGATCTGGGTTCCATCTTTATTATTCATGTTGGAACATCCCGCTTGCATGTGAATTTCACCCACTCGGTTCCGTTATTTATTATTCTTTGGAATAACTCGTCATGCGCGTCTATCGCATGCGTGGTGATTTCTTTTGTTATTCCATTCTTTATTATACCCAAATGGTTAAAACTTTGACTTCTATACTCCATGAAATTAGTAGAATATCCTTGATATTTGCGTTTCATCCAATATCTTTTCATGGAAATATTCTTCCGATCATTCTTGAATTTTACTCTACAAAACAGAGTATCATGTTGACAATTTGGGCGTTAATAATTCCTCGGATAAAATAATTCTTGAACTTGTTTTATTGAATTCTTATATCATTGTCATCATCCTCATGTTTATATTTTTTTTGAAAGTCATCTACATGGCACATAGTGTAGTAGATGGACTTGGTATGATTATGACCAGAGACTATTCGGTGTAATCATGGCCGTAATGTTACAAATGATGTGATAAAAATCCTCGAAGGGTAGTAGTGCATTGATGGACCGATTGTTGGCATGATCATGACCATTAATGAATACACAAATATTCTTGGCCCGTAGTGCATGAATAATTGTGGTCGTGATACTAAAGAATATCCATCCTCGTAGTAGTGTGGGGTGATTCGATGATGTGAAATATTTATTAAAGTTTGAGTCTCATTTATAAACAAATGATGAAAAACCTTTTAAAACCTAAAAGATAGTAGACTTTATTTTCTACTTGACTCTTTTAATGGATTGCGATATTCATTGCAGCTTAAACCGGTTGTCATTGTATTTTATCGGTTTAACATTATTGAAGACTATTGATAATTTATTCGCATTATCTTAGTCATAATATTTCTTCTTGGGCTAGTTGAGCTCACCCTTTCTTTCACCGCGTTCTCTTCAGAAATGATAATATAAATTTGGGACGAGTCGGGGAAACGAGTGATGGTCCTGAAGATAGCATTAGTAGTCCTCACTATTCGTAAAATAGTGTGATAATAATCAGAATGAGGACTTTTGTTTGAGTTTGTATAATATCTAGTAGACGATATTTGTATTTAAACTCACGCTTTATGTCGTATTGTACATACCACGCTTATGTTAATAAGTTGTATTTAAATTACATACCATGTAAGTGTCGACCCAAGATGGGTGATGTATACCCAATTTTGGGGGCGTCACGGTTGGTATCGAGCTTAGGATATGATCCACGCTAAGATGTGAGAATAGTACTAGGAGGAGAGATTTTGGGAATACCTTGCTCGCTATGACCTACCTAAGTTTATGTGATATTTTATTGGTTGGTCAAGATAGGGATAATTTGTTACATGTCAATTAACCTTTTGTTTTGTGGCGATGTCTGAAAATGACATCCGAGAATGTTGAGAATAGAATGGAGCCAGCAGCGATTGTTGATTCACCACATATCAATAATCGTGATAATGTGCATCGAGGCGACAATCCTCATTAAACAACAACAACCCGACCAAAATGATGAATGATCAAATGTTCGTAGGCTTTATGCAATTTATGCAACAAAGAAAGCGAGAGCGACTCACGGCCCAAAACGTGGGGGTGGAAACACGGAAAACTCTCGGCGGTCACCGCTAAACAATTTAAGGAGCCGGGACCACCGGGAGTTTAAGGAGAGGCCAAAACCACTTCTTCGCGGAAGCATGGATAAAGCAGATTACCAAGATATTTGATGTCTTGGGATGCTCCGAGGAGCAAAAGGTTCCTTTGCCGCCTTTTATGTTATTGGAGAAAGTGGATTCTTGGTGGGAATCGGTAGAAACGTACTCAACCACCGTTGTCTTCAAGATATCTTGGGAGAAGTTCCAGAGTCGCTCAACGACAAATACTTTCCCGAAAGTATTCGCCATATGAAGGAGGTGGAGTTTATCAAGTTGGAACAAAACAATATGACCGTGTCGCAATACGAGGCAAAATTTGCGAGTTATCACGGTTCGTCCCACTTGGTGGATAATGAAGAGAGAATGGCGCGAATGTTTTTAAGAGGTTTGAAGCGGGAGATACGTCAACATCTTATTTCTCATAAACCGTGTTTGTATTCGATGTTGTAAATAGGGCTCGATTAGTGGAGCGATAATGAGTCAACGAACTAAAAGAGAGCGGTAATGGCAAAAATTATAATACCAATGAGAATAGTCATCGAAAGCGGTGACAACAAGCGTGGAGGAATCAACGAAGCCAGATATGGTAACCACTTCGGTGGTAATCGTACAAAAACAATAAGAATGGACATTTCAAGAAAAGGAGATTCAACAATGATGGAAAGACGTCAAGACCAAAGACCCATTGTTAAGGAAGGAGAAAGACCACCTATCATATGCTTCAAATGCGAGGAGAGGACACATCATCCAATCAAGCGCCATGCCGTCAAAAGCATGTTATAATTGTGGAAGAAGGTCATTTAGCTCGATTTTGTCGCCATCAAGACAAATTCAGCTAGGATGGAGGCACCAAAGGCCATCCCGAAAAATTCAAAACCCAGAGTGTGCAAGAGGAGAGCATTTGTTGTGACCTCCCAAAGAGCAAGGAATCCGAATGAGGTCATCACGGGTAAGCTTATCATAAACTCTAATGAAGTCTATACTTTATTTGATAATTTGTTCTACCCATTCTTTTATTTCTCCTACTTGCGCTCATCGATTAAATTTGACTCGGAGAAATTAGACTTTGACTTATCTGTGGAAACTCCGTTGGGAGAAACCTTCATTACATCCACTCGCTTATAAGTCTTGTTTGGTTCAAATCGGTACCCTCACATTACCTCGTCGATCTTATTTCATTAAAAATACTTGCATTTGACGTGATTCTAGGGATTGATTGGTTAACTACTTATCATGCAAAAATTGATTGTTTTCAGTAAGGTTGTTAGCTTTCATATTCCTAATCAACCTATTATCGCGAATTCAAACGACCAAACCATTAAAATCAATCACGGTCATCTCAAGCCATAAAGCTATTCGTTTATTGAAAAACGGATGTCGAAGCTTTCTTAGCTCATGTCACGATTTAAATAAAAATACGCCGCTTTTAAACGATATTCCTATTGTTAATAAATTTCTGACGTATTCCCCAAGAACTTCCCGGCCTACCCCCGCGTGAAATTGAAATTTTGTATCGACCTTGAACCCGGTAGACAAAACCTATTTCCAAAGCCCCATATCGAATGGCTCTATTGAACTTCGTGAGAGTTAAAGACCCAACCGCAGGAATTGTTAGACATTGGCTTTATTCGCCCTAAGACTTCTCCTTGGGGTGCTCTGCTCTATTCGTGAAGAAGAAAGATGGGAGTATGCGACTTTGATTGATTATCGGGAGTTGAATCACGCCACCATCAAAAATAGGTATCCATTGCCACGTATTGATGACCTGTTTGACCAAATTGCAAGGAGCCAAATTCTTTTCAAAGATTGATCTTCGTTCCGGATATCACCAATTGAAGATTAGAATCACGACATTCCAAAGATTTCCTTTAACTCGATGCGGGCATTATGAATTCCTAGTCATGTCCTTTGGATCGACTAATGCTCTCGGCCGCCTTCATGGATATGATGAACCGAGTATTCAAGGAATATTTAGATCACTTTGTGGTCGTCTTTATTGATGACATCCTTATTTATTCCAAAAGCCGTGAAGATCATGAAGCAACACTTGAGGTGACACTCCAAAAGCTTCGTGAATATAAGCTTTATGCCAAGTTGAAGAAATGCGAGTTACGGCTTGAAAGTAGCATTCCTTGGGCACGTGGTATCAAGTCATGGAATATCTGTTGACCCAAAGAAAGATTGAAGCTATTCAAAGTGGGAACAACCTAAATCGATGGATCAAGCACGTAGCTTTCTCGGTTTAGTTGGTTATTATCGAGATTCGTGGAAGGATTTTCTCGAATCGCTATTCCATCGACTCACCGTGACTTTGAAAGATACAAAGTTCGGTTGGAGCGAAGACCGTGAGAAGAGTTTTCAAGAACTCAAGAGGAGACTTATTTCAAAGACTGCTCGACAATACCATCTGCTCTTGAGGGATTTGTCATCTACAATGATGCTTCGCAAAAGGGTTGGGATGTGTTCTCATGCAACATGGAAAAGTAATAGCCTATGCCTCGCGACAACTCAAAGAATATGAGAGGAATTATCCTACTCATGATCTAGAGTTAGCAAATATTGTCTTTGCACTTAAAATTTGGAGGCATTACTTGTATGGGGAGAAAGTGGAGATCTTTACTGGATCATAAAAGCCTCAAATATTTCTTCACTCAAAAGGAACTCAACATGCGACAACGACGTTGGCTTGAACTGCTGAAAGATTATGATCATACCATCCAATACCATCCTGGGGAAGCGAACGTGGTAGGCGGACGCGATGAGTAGAAAATCATATGCAAGTACGAAAAGCGATATTGTCAACGCAAAGGCCCATTTTGTGTGACTTGCAAAGGATGGAGATAGAATTAAATACTCGAGGGGACGCATGTGATGATAGCGAGTATCACGAGTAGAACCGACTTTAATTGATAAAGTTAAAGTCGCTTTCGAAGCTACGTGACACGAGGCGATGCGATGAAGGAAGAAAGTGCAAGAAGGTGCTATCTTAGGAAGCAAGAATCGATGAAGAAGGAATACTTCGAGTCAACTCCTGCACTTTGTGTTCTAACGACCACGATTTAAAGTATAATATCATGATGGAGGCACACAACACACCATTTGCAATCCATCTGGAGTACCAAAATGTATCATGATATTCGCCATACATTTTGGTGGAGCAATATGAAGAGAGAGATAGCGCTTGTTTATCTCAAGGTGTCTAACTTGTCAACGAGTTAAAGCGGAGCATCAAGTACCAAAAGGTCCATCAGAACCACTTGAAATTCCGTAATGGAAGTGGGAGCACATTACCATGGATTTCGTTCATCGGTCTTCCTAAGGTTTCTCAAGGCATTGATGCGATTTGGGTCATTGTTGATAGTTGACCAAGTCCGCTCATTTCTTACCGATCGAGAAACTTATACACTTGAACGTCTTGCTTCAGTATGTACATAAACGAGATTGTAAGATCGCATGGTATGCCCAAGATCCATAGTTTCCGATCGAGACCCAAGATTCACTTCACGATTTTGGGTTAGTTTGCAAAAAGCTATGGGCACAGACTTTCACGATTTAGCTTCGGCATATCATCCTCGAGACGGACGGACAATCGGAGAGGACTATTCAAACTCTGTAAGATCTATTAAGACTCGTGTCCTTGATTTCAAGGGAGTTGGGACAAGTTCTTACCATTGGTGGAGTTTTCCTACAACAACAAAGTTATCGCAAGTATTGGCATGGCTCCATTCGAGCGTTGTATGGAAGAAAGTGTCGCTTCTCCGATGTCTTTGGGATGAGGTGGGTGAAGCAACGTTGTTGGGACCGGAGTTGGTACGTATGACTACGGAAAAGATTCAAACAATCCGACAACGTATAAAAACCTCACAAAATCGACAAAAGAGTTATGCTGATCTTCATCGAAAGGACGTGGAATTCGATATAGGAGATCATGTGTTGTTAAGAGTTGCTCCATGGAAAGGAGTTACAAGATTTGGAAAGAGAGGAAAACTTAACCCTCGATTCATCGGTCCATTTTTAATCCTCGATCGAGTAGGAACTGTGGCCTATAGACTCGCTTTACCGCCAAATATGTCTCGTGTTCATAACGTTTTTCACATATCTATGTTACGTAAATATGTGAAAGACCCGAACCATATTATTGAGTTAGAACCGACGAAATAAGCGGAAGATTTGACGTATGAAGAGGTTCTGCTCAAATTTTGATAAGAAGGAACATATTCTACGCCCAAGGTTATACCTCAAGTCAAAGTTTTGTGGAGGAACCACGATGTTGAGAAATGACTTGGGAGTTAGAATCAAAATGAAATCAAGGTATCCTTACCTCTTCGACATACCAGTGCATCGTACCTAATTTTCGAGGGCTAAAATTTCATAAGAAGGGAGGTTGTAAGACCCTCAACTTTTATAAATAAAGATGAATTTTTCTATAAATATTATTTTTGAATATTATGGAATAAATTTGATATAATGTTATAGTTGTGGGTAATATTTATAAATTTTGCAAAGTATGCAAGTTGTTATAAAATATTCGTTTGGTGGGGAATATTCTTTTGTTAGGGAATATTCGTGATAATAGCTCAATCATCATTGGTGGACCCCACAAATGTAATTATTGTTTGATTGAGAAAACGACAAAAATATTTTATAAAAATAACTACGGAGGTGTTACCGTTAAAACCGTTGAACTACCCTTGGTAAAAGTACAACGATGTCTGGCGTAGTTGCAAGAGTAGACACTCAGTATTGATTATTGATCTTTACGTGAGAAGTCACTCAAATACGCTCAATTATTGCTACAATAATTCTTTGCATCATATCTCTTATATTATTGATTCAATTATTGTCATAGTATCATCTCGTATAATATGTTATAGTATTAAATCAATAATTGAGATGACAAGTTATAAATGATTAATAATTGTTGAAAGATTAAATATGTGTTGATGAAAAAAATGATTTGTGGTAAGTTTGATTATTTTATGGGGGCTCATATGTTTATCATCTAAGAGTCTCTTCAATCGATAGTATTTACCTTCGTCAATAGTAATTACCTTCGTCGAATAGTAATTACCCTTGTGAATAGTATTTACCTTCGTCAATAAGTAATTACCTTCGTCGATAGTAATTACCCTTGTGAATAGTATTTACCTTCGTTAATAGTAATTACCTTTACCGACGTCCGAACCACTTGTCGCTTCACATTCTGAAAAGCGCCGAACCACTTGTCGTTTCACATTACAAAGGCCAAACCAAATAATCGAAGCCACTTGCCTTTTCACACGCGGTGCTAAGCTAGAAATCTTCTATAAATAGAGGCCTAGGGCTTCATTATTTTCACGAATTCATTCAAGCTATAGAGAGAGAAAGTATAGAGAGAATAAGAGAAGAAGAAGAGTATTTTGTTACTACACTCGCCGCGCAGATTCAATCTCCTACCAAATGTAAGGGGTGTTATTCTTTCTTATTCACGAAGAGAATCATTGTTATTCCATTGCTTATTATTCTGTTGGAATAACTCAGAAGTGGTTTACCCTATACTTGGTGACATTCTTCTATTATTCATTGGAACATCCTGTCTGTGTGTTTTACACCGACCGGTTCCGCCTTTTATTATTATTATTCGCTGAACATCCACATACATGTTTTTACACTTTACTGGTTCCGCTCTTTATTACTGTTGGAACATCCTGCTGCGTGTGTTTTACACCGGACTGGTTCCGTCTTTATTATTACATTGGAATATCCTATCCGTGTGTTTTACAGGATCTGTTCCATCTTTATTATTCTGTTGGAACATCCTCGCTTGGTGTGAATTTCACCGACACAGTTCCGTTATTTATTATTCATTGGAATAACTTTTCTGCATGCGGTCTATCGCATGCATGGTGATTTCTTTTGTTATTCCATTCTTTATTATACCCGGTTGGTTAAAACTTTGACTTATACTCCATGAAATTAGTAGAATATCCTCGATATTTGCGTTTCATCCAATATCTTTTCATGGAAATATTCTTCCGATCATTCTTGAATTTTACTCTACAAAACAAAGATCATGTTGACAATTTGGGCGTTAATAATTCTGGATAAAATAATTCTTGAACTTGTTTTATTGAATTCTTATATCATTGTCATCATCCTCATATTTATATTTTTTTTGAAAGTCATCCAGTGGCTGTAGTGCATAGATGGACTTGGTATGATTATGACGAGAGACTATTCGATTAATAATCATGACCGTAATGTTACAAATGATGTGATAAAAATCCTCGATGGTAGTAGTGCATTGATGGACAAATTGTTGGCATGATCATGACCATTAATGAATACACAAATATTCTTGGCCCGTAGTGCATGAATAATTGTGGTCGTGATACTTAAAGAATATCCTCGGCGAAGTAGTGCGGGGTGATTCGATGATGTGAAATATTTATTAAAGTTTGAGTCTCGACCTATAAACGATGATGAAAAACCTTTTAAAACCTAAAAGATAGTAGACTTTATTTTCTACTTGACTCTTTTAATGGATCAGATATATTCACTGCAGCTTAAACCGGTTGTTCATTGTATTTTATCGGTTTAACATTATCAAGACTATTGATAATTTATTCTGCATTATCTTAGTCATAATATTTCTTCTTGGGCTAGTTGAGCTCACCCTTTTCTTCACATTTTTTTCTCTCGTGAAATGATAATATAGCCGGGACGAGTCGGGAAACGAGTGATGGTCCTGAAGATAAGATTAGTAGTCCTCACTATTACTGTAAAATAGTGTGATAATAATCAGAATGAGGACTTTTTGTTTGAGTTTGTATAATATCTAGTAGATTTATATTTGTATTTAAACTCACGCTTTATGTCGTATTGTACACGACGCTTATGTTAATAAGTTGTATTTAAATTACATACCATGTAAGTGTCGACCCAAGATGGGTGATGTATACCTAATTTTGGGGCGCCACAATGTAGACATCAAGTTTAATCGCAATCGGAACATGCAATCCATTAAAAGAGTCAAGTAGAGAATAAAATCTACTATCTTTTATGATTTAAAAGGTTTTTCATCACTTTTATTCATTGGGACTCACTTTTAATAAATAATCCACATCATCCTCGCACTACGGCCAAGGATATTTATTAGTATCACAACCACAAATTATCCACGACTTACGGGCCAAGGATATTCGTATTCATCAATGGTCATGATCATGCCAACAACTCGTCCATCAATGCACTACGGGCCAATGAGGACTTTACCACATCATTTGTAATATTACGATCATGATTACACCGAATCAATAATCTCGGTCATAATCATACCAAGTCCATCTATGCACTACAGAATACATGTATTTACTTTATAAAAAATATAAACATGAGGATGATGACAATGATATAAGAATTTAATAAAACAAGTTCAAGAATTAATTTATTCAGGAACTAATAACGTCCAAATTGTCAACATGATAATTCTTTGTAGAGTAAAATTCAAGAATACTCAGAAGAATATTTCCATGAAAAGATACTGGATGAAGCGCAAATATCAAGGATATTCCACTAATTTCATGGAGTTTAGAAGTCAAAACTTTAACCAACTGAGTATAATAAAGAACGAAATAACAAAAGAAATCACCATGCATGCGGTACTTGATAGACAAATGTTATTCCAATGTAATAATAAATAACGAAACCGTATCAAAGTAAATTTGCACCGACAGATGTTTTAATGTAATAATAAAGAAGGGAACCAGTCCAAATAAAACGCATGCATGTGATATATTCCAAATGTAATAATAAAGAATGGAATAATGTAAGAATTTCACCAAGATAGGTAGGTTGCATGATATCTGAGTTATTCCAATGTAATAATAAAGAATGGAATAACAGAAGTTCTCTTCATGAATACAAAAGAAATAATACCCCTTACCTTAAAAGAAGACTACTGGATATAGGAGTTGTGAAGTAGCATAATACTTTTCTTCTTTCTCTAGTGTTTCAGTGAATTCGTAAGAAATAATGAAGGAATGAACTTCTATTTATAGGAGAATGGAAAAGGCACTGTGTAAGAATTTTTCTTACGGACGCACAGTGTTTGAAATTTACTGGCTGAAATCATTCGCTAGATTTTCAAAACCAAATTTTATAATATATTTATATATATATATATAATATAACACATGCTATATTAGAAAAATCCTACCACCCGCACATCATTTTTCAAGGTGCTGGCCAATTAGAAGAAAAAGAAAAAAACTAAAGACACGCCAAGTTGAGAAAATGGCTTTATGCACATGTTTGATAGCATTATTGGATTGCTCAACCAATAAGGTGCAAGCTTTGAAAATAACATCACATATCCTGCCAAACTTTATTCTCCACCAGAACCCACTCACCCACATTTAATATATATAAATACTTATTATTCACACACACACACACACGCACACTTCACCACTCCACCCCACTCACGGTTGAAAATCCCTCCACCAAAATCCTCCACTAGTGGCCCCAACCAAATATATATATATATATATATATATATATATACCAAAAAAAAATTCTATAGATTACTTTGAAAAAAATAGGTAAATGGGGGTCCATAAAATAAGCAAAACTTTATAAAAATCACTTTAATAATTTTAATAACATTTATCACCTTTATTATAATTCACAATATTAATCGACTGTGTCGCTCCTGTGAAAAGATGGGGCTTTCCAATAAGGATTTCTCCTATCATTAGTATGATTAGGTGACCAAACCTCTCATTGGCTTCTAAATCGTTAATATTGCAAATAATAATATCAATAACTTTGTTATCTCAATTATTGATTTAATAATATTTAAAAATATCGATAATAATTGAATCAAAATTGAGTGACTTCTCACGTAGCATCGATAAATAATCAATACCGCTTCTACTACGCAACCACGCCAGTATTATTGTACTTTTACTACTGAGTAGTTCAACGGTTTTAACTATAAAACTTCCGCCGTTATTTTATAAAAATATTTTTTGTCGCTTTCTCAATCCGATAATAATCTCTCGTATTAAGAGGTCCACTAATGATTGTGACTCAATGCATTTAATATTCCCCGTTAAAACGAATATTCTCCAATTAAATCGAATATTATATAACAACTTTCGTACTTTGCAAAATTTATAAATATTACCCACAACTATAACATTATTTCAAATTTACACCTTAATATTTAAAAATGATATTTATAGAAAATTCATCTTTATTCATAAAAGTTGGGGTCTTACAATTCCCACAATTTAATAAGTGGTAAAAAGGTTCCCACCAATTTTTGTAAGATTAACAAAGATAGATGGTACCACTGTAAATAACAGAATTTAAATATGGGCAATAAAACATAAATATAACTTGACAGCTAAAGAATATAATAGGCGGCAAAGCCAAACCAATTGTAAGAATAACATTATACTATTGGTGGCATAGCCCAACCGGTAGTATAATAATAAATTGCAAGAATTTAAAGACAATTATAATAATAAAATTATATTATTGGTGGTATAGCCCAACCGGTAGTATAATAATAAATTGCAAGAATTTAATTTTACCGTCTCAATTGATTAGAGTTTCGTGCTGATAACGTGTTATAAAATTTTAACAAAGTATAGAAAGATACTCTTATAATTGCTGCATAAATATAAAGAGAATAAATAAGAGAAAAAGAGAGAGAAACCTTAAAAAAAAATTCTTATTCTCATTTTTCAATATTCATTCCTTTCATTCCTTTATATAGGAATAGAAGAGGAGGAGTGGTTCACAGACTGAATGACAGAAGGAAGGAAAAGGGGAGGGTCACGGGAGAAAGGAGGTAAGAGTTCCCTCCTAAGGAGGGAATCAATTATTACAACAATTATGCTTTTTTTTGGTGGATGGATGTAGGTAGCCTCAATGTTTTGCCGCACGGCCTTACCCGCCAGGTTGCCCGACTCCGAAATATGAGCTGTGGAGCTGTTTTCTAAGTAGGTGTTTGTCTGTGTCAGAGCCGAATGTTGTTTGATAATATTTTTTTTACCTTTTAAAGTCTCTCAATAACTAAGACAAAAATTTAAATATTAACTATTAAGAGATGTATCTATTAAATTTATTTAAATTTTATAGATAAAAATAGTCTTAATAAATATTGTACTCATTTAAATTCAAATAAAATTTTTAAATAATTCAAAAAGTTAAAATAATAAAATAGTGTCATCCAGATGTTATTTCATTTAAATAATTTAATTTAATAAAATATATTAACTATTCAGATCTTAATTACTCAATTTTAACAAACATAACCTAAGTACACGTATCAATTATTATTGAAAATAACTTTCACACACAAGCTATTGGCCCACTTTACGAGTTCCAACCGATAAATTCAACCCTTTTTAATCTAAATTTCTCAGCCAAACCCCACACCGTGCCAAACAGCCACTAAAACCGATTCCGAGATTCTCATGTGCCACTCATCTGCACAACGCCACAAATACAGAACAGAGGTCTATCCCTCCATCCCTTTATTATGTTTGCACTTTTCGAAACTGCCTTACAAAAATTATTTAATTAACATCTCGATCCCTATTACTTAGATTAACTTTCACTTTAGTCCCTATATTCTACCCATGGCCCACGAATCACCAAAAGATTGAAGGGATTAACTAAATTTAGTTTAGTCCTTACTTGTGAATGGTAGAAAAGGAATAAAGTGACCAAAAAATGTTAATTATGTAATAAATTCACAGTAACAGGTTAATGACTAAAAATGTTTGTGATGTGGCATGATTTTGTTCGAGTCGATATAGATAATTCAATATTACTAGAGATGATTTATTTTATTTTGCTAAGTATATTTAGGAATTTATTATTATCTTGATCAAAATTCAATTCAAAGTTAAGGTTTATAATCATGTAAAATGATTTTTTTCCTTTATGATAGTTTGACCAAATTATTATAATTTTGACTATTTTAACTCAAACAAGGTCATTTATTGCATTCTGATATTTGAATATTTTTATCTAAATCAATTAAATTTAAATTAATAATAAATTGATAACTTGAACAACAACTTACATTTAACTATGTATATCTACAAATATACTAGCTCAACATATTAAAGTTTTTATAAAATAAAAAAGTATTAAGAAATGAATAAAATTGTTGTGATAACATAATAAGAAAGTGAAAATGGTATAACAAATTTTCACAGGCTACTTTTGAATCTAATATATATATAAAATTCAAATTATATAAAAAATAGTAATTTTCAAATCATATTTTGATGCCATTTGATTGTCAGTTAACTCAATTTATATATACACAAAATTTATTCTAATTTTTAAATTCATTATAATCGAGTGTCATTAGTCATAGTATTTGTTTATTTTTGTGTTAAAATTTTCAATTGTATTTAGAGTTGTTAACACATCTAAAGCACCAAAACAAACACACACTATGGGGGATGAAAATATAATTTATGCATAGAAGGATGGTCTATCCGGAAAATTAAACAAGACCCACAACTCAGAAACCACTTGGCCTCAACCGCTCTCTAGCCAATCCTTTTGCTCGCTTTCATGTCTCAGAGCTTTATTTATGCGAGTGTGGGGGTTGATAGAGATGTCAATTTTACTTTGTACACTCCGATTATTGCATGTGGTTCTTATTTTTACTAGTAGCAGTAGCTTAAAGCCTTCGTCCACCTCATTTTCTTAGCCATGGCGGCTAAGAAGTTGTACGAATCGTTTTCAAAGACCCTAATCGATGAGGCGCATAGATGGGGTTGCATGAAGCAAACCGGAGTCAGCCTCCGGTACATGATGGAATTCGGGTCCAGACCCACAGACCGGAATTTGCTCATTTCGGCTCAGTTTCTTCACAAAGAGCTCCCAATTAGGATTGCGCGCAGAGCTATTGAGCTCGAGACCCTTCCTTATGGTTTATCCGACAAACCTGCCGTACTGAAGGTTAAGTTTTTGGATTCAATTCTGATTTGGGTTTTTGGGTATATCGATTTTTTCCCCAGTTTTGTATGGTGTTGTAATTATGAAAATGGGATGTTGGATTCTTAAGATTTTTAGTGGGAATTGGGGTTTCTAATTGGATTCTGATTTTGGGATTCTTTTATACCCCACCCCAACTACTGTAATTATGGAAATGAAACACGAGATTTTGGATTCTCGAGGGTTTTAGTGGGGTATTGTGCCAAAGCTTGTTGGTATAAGAGGGAGCATAATTTTTCTAAGAAATTAGGATTATTGTTTTAAACTTTTACAATTTTGGGTACAGGAATAAGCATAAAGTCAATAGTGAATTTAATATTCTTTTGGGAATTGATTGTGTGAGATCTGCTGACTCTGCTTAGGGATTTAATTTTTCAATATGTTAGTACAGTGTCAGAAGATCCTTGCTATGTGGATATCTTATTATACTATTTTCACGCACACATGATCATTTTTTATTTGATACAGCAGATATATGGAACTGTGGCAATGTAAATTTGAGGTGTTAATTTCATATATTAAGTGACACATATGCCTTCAATTTTTGCTATACTAGTACGGAGTTAGGGGTGGTTTTTTAGTTTAGTTTAGTGGATGCTCAGATGGGTGTCATGCTAATTCCCTTGTGAATGTACTCTATTTTTGTTTCTGATAATTACTATTCCATTAAAATAACTGCCATATTGGGTGAACTTTGTACAAGCTATATGTGTAGGAACCCAAAGAAACTACCCCAAAGATGCCCACAGTTAAATGGCCATCCTAAAATCCTCTACACACTCAAAAGGGCAATAAAACAAAATTCTGTACACTCAAAATGTTGCTAAGAATGCACTTCCTTATTACGTTGTAGCTGTGAATTTGTTAGAACTTAGTTTGCTTCTATTTTTTTAATAAGAACTTTGTTTGCTTCTTTATAATGCTACAGTTGGTACTCTGTGTGTGTAGATTAGCTGGTGGTTTCTAAACAAGTAAATTGGTATTTCAATTACCGATGTAGGTACTGATTTTGTCTTCCTACTTTTTACTTGTAAGGTGCGGGATTGGTATTTGGACTCTTTCAAAGACCTTAGATCTTTTCCTGACATTAAGGATAAGAATGATGAGTTGGAATTCACAAAGATGATTAAGATGATCAAGGTTAGACACAATAATGTTGTCCCCACGATGGCCTTAGGAGTCCAACAGCTGAAGAAATCTCTGCATCCCAAGATTGATTACGAGGGTCTGGATGAAATTCACCAGTTTTTAGATCGCTTTTATATGTCCAGAATTGGGATCCGTATGCTTATTGGTTAGTCCCCTATTTCTTTTGAAGCCTATTGTCCAAGATTTGTAACTGTATTATCCTCATGTTAATGTTTTATTAGTATTATGGAAAATGGACAGTAAAATTGTTTTAAATTTCACACTAAACGCAGGGCAACATGTGGAATTGCACAACCCCAATCCTCCTCCTGATATTATAGGTTACATACATAAAAAAATGTCTCCCTTAGAGGTAGCAAGAGGTGCCGGTGAGGATGCTCGCGGCATTTGTCTACGAGAGTATGGCAGCGCTCCTGATGTTAATATCTATGGGGATCCTAATTTTACTTTCCCGTAAGTGTCCTGTTAATGACTCTGTCTCCTATTCTTTTCAAAGTCCTCTTTCTTTCTCTTTTCCCTTATTTTTTAGTTTTGTTGTACTCTATTTTTTAATATTCCTGAAACTTTTGCCTTGATTTAAACTACTTGACTTCTTTATCCACACTTTTGAAGCAATGGTTGTTTTGATGTAAGTGTATCGTGTTATGACAACAAAAGAAAATGAGTGTAGAATTGAAAGTTTGACCACAAGTAGATTTTGTGAAAGATATTCTTTTTATGTATGGTATTTACTTTGTTCATTCTCATGGCAGATATGTTCCAACACACTTGCATATGATGGTTTTTGAGTTGGTTAAGAACTCCTTGCGAGCTGTCCAAGAGCGGTTTATGGATGAAGACAAAATTGCACCTCCTATTCGAATAATAGTAGCCGATGGATCAGAGGATGTTACCATTAAGGTCCGGTCTTTAGAAACATGTTATCTGTAGTCTTGTCTCTCCGTAAATATATTTTTCATGAGTTTGATGAAAAAGATGTGCTTTTGCTAAGTACGTCGCAGTTTTGCATACTTATTATTTAACAAGAGAATGTCGTTGTGGTATGTAGGTTTCTGATGAAGGGGGTGGAATAGCAAGAAGTGGTCTGCCTAAAATTTTTACCTATCTCTACAGCACTGCAAAAGACCCGCTGGGTGAGCAGCCGGAGCTTGAAACAGCTAATGTGGCCACAATGGCTGGTTATGGATATGGGCTTCCAATTAGTCGCTTGTACGCTCGGTATTTTGGAGGGGATCTCCAAATTATCTCCATGGAAGGATATGGTAAGTTGAGAACCTTTTTTTTTACTTCACTATGTATGATATGAAACTAGTTGTAAATATACCTTATAAAATAATTATAATTATATTACATTCCACCAATATGGAATGGAACATCGATGATAAAAATTACAGTTTCACCTATCAATTAGCAACAAGTCATGAACTAGTTAAATCTCAACTCTGAGTTTCTGATAAAATATTTCGCCTTTCGTATATAGACCAATTCTCTTAACCAAATTCATCATGCTTAAAATGAATAGCAAGGAACTAATATAACGTTCCAGCTAAATATGTTCAAATTCACAAGATTCATGTTGCGCTAATATTTTTGCTGTTGCCTTTGTTTTATGATTATTTTGCTGAAAGCTGGTACAAAAAATGGTTTATCCTAGTAGTTAGGGTGGGAATGATTAGCATAAGAATGAAGCTGTCATTTGTTTCTGTCATATACTTAGATACTAGAACCAAGCTTTGAGGGTATAGTTTCCCACTAGAACAGCAGTCAACTGCTAATAAAAATTTGATTTGTATTCTTTTATCTTCTAAAGAATGTAGGAAGATTACCACTTGGGATTTAATCATGATTTGTAAAGTGTTGACTACTTTAGATATATTGTTATGTTGAAAAATTATGTGATAGCATAAAGCTTTCACTATCGGCAGTAAAATTAAATGAACTAGTGTAGGATTAACAACTCAAATTAACAGCATTAGACTCCCTGTATGAATCTGTTTCGTATGCTCGACTCCATGTCCTGGAGTATTATCCAAGAACTAGTCAAATGATTGCTAATAAAGTAATAATTCATAAAACTAATAAAATTAAGTACATATCAAAAATGAAATATAGTTGTATCACATTATTGGGATGCCCAGTGGAAAATTTCTACTTGGTTTTCTGAAAACCTTAATTTCAATGACATTTTTTTTTTCCTGGGTATAAATTTATCCTATAATCTTGCATATGATAGAGAGAAACATGGTGGATAAAGATGTCACTAGTGACTAGCATTTGGGAGGATTAGCTGTATGATAACTGTTGCAATGATAGTCACTGAAATGGTGGATGAAGATAACACAGGCGTGCAGCATTTGCATGTATTAATGTAGAGACTGTTCAGTGGAGTCACTGTAATTTCTAAACAAAGTCAAGAAATTGAACTACGGTCCATCCTTGAGGATTCTGTTGCATTGCCTGACACCAGAATGATACTACCTCCGTTCCGCTGTCCAATTGACTTTTAAAAAGTCAATATTGATGTTAAATTTGCTCTCCTTGTTGGTTTTTCTTTACTCCAGTAGTATTTGTTAGTCCATTTGGTGGTTCCTTTTTAAATGCCTATCTATATATTCACCCACCAGTCAATTTGTTTGTAGTTCTTCCTTTATTTGCTAAAATACATGTGTTGTATTTTATACAGGGACAGATGCTTATCTTCATTTGTCTCGTCTGGGAGATTCGCAGGAACCACTACCGTAGAGAATTACTCAAAGCTAGTCTAGCATAGTAGACGAGGAGCTGTGTAAATACTACTAAATAACATTGGACCCCCCCCCCCCCCCCCCTATGTATTTGAAATTATAGATAGATCCATCTTTTTGGGGGAAATAATTCTGGTGGAATTTTTTATTTGAAATTATGATAGATCCATCACATTTTAAAGCATACAACACCATTGTAATTTGCAAAGCCGAGAATTTAACTTATTAGCCTCCCTCCTTGTCGAAGCAGTTTGATTGCTTGAACCCCCCCACTGGACATCAAAATAGGAATAGGAATACATCTCTCTTTTTGTTCCGTCTCTCCTTTCCTTTCCTTTATTTTGAATTGATAAGCATCTTCTCCCCCCCTTCCTTCCTTCCTTCCTTCCTTACTTATCTCATCTTTCTCCTCCTTTGACATAGTTTTGTCCTTTAAATCCAAGTAGCGTGGCTAATAAACAAGGATCACGGACGGGTCAAAAACAATTATTTCAAGCATGTCATATGCAGAGCTAAAATACTTCTGATTTGGCAGTCGTTGTGTTTAAGGTATAACTCTAAACAAAATAGTGAATTTAATTACTGGAAATTCACTCTGTTTCTTCTATTAAATCATTTTCACTTTTTATTTATTTATTTATTATTATTATTTAATCGCAGTATTGAAATTGGAGATGATCTATCAGTAACCTTACATTATTTGTTTCCTGAAAGCAAACGGCATCATCAGCTCACAGAAACACAGATTCATCCAACTTCATGCAATTTTTGATAGTGAGGTAATAGGCAGGATAACTATGAATCAGAGACAAAAAAGTATTTAATAGCTAAAAGATATCAACTACCAAAAATTTATTCACTCTTTTGAATCTTGAATGCTAAAACCTTTGCTTATTGTGTTTATTACAAGTAGAATGCAGATAGATATAAATACACCAGATACTGATCAGCACCAACCACTACCAATAATCATTACAAGAACACTCTCCCCCTCGGAAATGGTGGAACCTACTTCTATCCCTTACGATGATTTCCCGATCAAAAAACATTGAGATCAGCTTACTTGCTTGGTGACAGTCCTTGCAGACTCGCAAGTTCTTTGTGATACGAAGAGTATCCCCAGGCTTAGTCTTCAATAAACCCAACGCAATTGCTAGTTTCTCACTGTGATAGAACAAGGGGTTCTCTTTTTCCTCCTCATTGATGTCATGCAACACTGTATCAGTATCAGGCACATATCCTATTGATCTGATACAATTCAACATTTCATCGACTTTGGCATATATCTGTTTAGCTTCAGGATGACCCCTTCCTCCTGCAATGAACTCATTAACAGCACCTTCCAATTCAATCGCGGAAAGCCCAGGAGCCTTCTTCACTCCCCTGTCATTCATCAACTTCCTGACGTTAGCAACATCCTCCCATCTCCCTGCATTGGCGTATAGATTAGCTAATAACACATAGCGCCCACTATTTTGAGGCTCTAGCTCAATTACTTCCTTCCCTATTTGCTCTCCCAGCTCAATGTTCCCGTGGATTCTACAAGCTCCAAGAAGAGCACCTAATACACCTACGTCAGGGCTCATGGGCATTTCATTCATGATCATTCTTGCTTCCTCCAGCTTTCCGGCTCTACCTAACAAATCAACCATGCATCCATAATGCTCTTTTCTAGGCTCAATACCGTAAACTTGAGTCATGTAATGGTAAAAATACTGGCCTTCCTCAACCAACCCAGAATGGGCACATGCACTTAGTAAACTCACAAATGTGATGTAGTCTGGAGCCACTGCTTCTCTCTCCATTTCCTTAAAAAGCTCAATTGCAGCTTCCCCTTTCCCGTGCATTGCTAAGCCCCCAATTATGCAATTCCAGGAGGAAATTCCTTTGCTGGACAGCCCATGAAAGACTTCAAAAGCCTTATCCAAGCAACCACATTTGCAATACATATCAATAATCGTTGTTGCAAGTTTTGAATCCACTTCAATCTCACTCCTCTTAATATACTCGTGGATCCACTCCCCTTGTTCAAGAGCTCCTAAACCTGTACAAGCAGATAACATACTCGCAGCCACGAATTTATCTAGCATGACTTTCTCCTTTCTCATCCTATCAAACAGAGTAAACGCATCATGAAAACGGTTGCTCTGAACATAAGCAGCTATCATAGCGTTCCAAGAAACAGAATTCCTCTCTGTCATCAACTCAAAAACTTCACGAGCTTCATCAACACATCCCCACTGAGCATATCCCCTAATCAAAGTAGTCCAAGACACGAAATCCCTTTTAGGCATCTTATCAAAAACCCTCCTAGCTTCCTCCAAGCACTGAAAATTCACATACATATGAATCAAATTATTCTGAGAAAACCCATCTGATCCAAACCCCAATTTCAAAACATGAGCATGAATTTGTTTACCTTCTTCAACAGCACTATCAACCGAGCAGGCTCTTATGACAGGAGGGAAGGTAAATTTATTGGGTAAAACCAATTCTTGCAGCATTTGAGAGTACAACAAAATACAGTCCTTAGTGAGCTGGGATTGGAGGTAACCTCTGATGATGGTATTGTAAATGAATGCATCTGGTTGGGGAATTGTATCAAACACTTTGAGGGCATAATTCAATTCGCCGAATTCAGAAATAGCACAGAACTTGATGACCCTACCCATGGCATCGTTTTCGGATGAGAGGCCGAGTTTGATAATATGGGAATGATATTGCTTAAGCTCTGACATTGTTGAACAGGAATCGAAGGTGTACAGTTGAGTGAAATGGGTGGGTGGGGTAGCCGGGAGGAGCTGCATTGAGGCCATGTCTTATCTTTTGTTGGGACGGCTATTTTGGCTTTGTAACAGGATAGTAGTTAATTTAGTTAAATTATCAGCGCATGACAGAAATACCCCCTTACCATTCAATTACCATTTTTCTTTTTCTTTTTTTCTTTTTCATATTTTTTACCCCCATTTCCCCCTCTTCTTTTGGTACAATTTCATGATTAATTAGTATCTCATACACACTTGGGGGTTGGTTGAAAAAAAAATCAAATGAATGTGAAACTAATTAAACTGATCATAGTGAAAGCACTAATAATAAATTAGAAATATCATTTGTTTCATAATCATAAAATAAAAATGAATCTCTTCTAAAACAGAATAAAAAAATAATTTTAATTTTGAAACGATATTAAGTTTTCATGAAACAATTCAAAAAGAATTATATATATTTACAACGTATATATCTATTAAATATTAAACTAAAACCGAAGTAATACACTGCATGGACCCGATTAAGGTGAAATTGTCACATAATTTACTATCTATAAATTTTATAACTTTCTTTTTGTTACATTAGATAGAGTAAAAGTTGCATTTTTAACTCTAGCGCTCTTATTCGTGAGTTTATAAGGTTTAAATATAAATTTATATATTAATTGATGTGATCAGAAGTTGACTAAATAAAATAGTACAAATACAAAATAAATACAAATCAATACAAATGAAGAATAATTAAATAAAATGGAAATATTAACTAATTTTAATTATTTAAAAATAATAAATCAAATTAATTAATCTCATCTTCTCTAGTTGAAAACAATAGATCAATCCCTCCACCACCAGTCCACACTTCAATTTCACTACCACCATCAAACTAAATTCTCCTTTTTCCTTTCTACTATTTCTTATCATTCTTCACACTATAAAATACAAATCTACCATCATCGTCAAATAAAAGAGAATATGATGGTTAGATTTGAGAGAACACTAAAAAAAAGCACAAGGGCTGGATTATTCCCAGATCTGGTTTCATGAGAGGAATGGCTTGAACAGCGACAAAAGAGAAGTCGCCGGAGGTGTGAGGTTTCAAAGCTGAGTGTCTTAACTGTTTATTTATCTGAATTTATTCCTAGATCTGATTTCTTCATTTTTCTTTATATTGTCCATCTCAGATCATCTTTTTCTCTATTGCCAACCCCAAATTTTTCTTTCTGTTGACTAAATTTTTCTGTTTGCTATGTTTGTTGGCCAAAGGATGGTGGTTGTGAGGTTGGTGTTGCTTCGGGTGAATGGTTAGACTATGCAGTATTGGGTATTAACGGTGACAAGTAACTTGCGGTAAAAGAGAGAATTTAGAGATAAAGAAAGAGAGGGAGAAAACTCAGTGGGGTCAATTGACCCCACTGCCTTTTACTTAGATCCGCCCCTGCGGCCCTATTTATGGGTTAATATAAATGCAACATGAATTTCAAACACCCAATGTAACATGAAAAAATTAAAATTATCATATATAAAAAGAGATGAAGCATTTTCACAAACGAACCGCAGTCACTAATTAGATGGATGTCACAAGAGCTTAGACAATTCTGAACGTAATGCTGTCTCACATGCATAATTAAGAGAGAACCTGATGCATGTCCTGATTTTATATATATATAGTAGGTACGTACGTACTGTCTCCCTACCCAAAAAGGGTCTATGAGTTTATATATTTGACCAATATTAAGCTCGCTCGTTCATATATGAAATATATAGACAGCGTTGTCCAATAATTTTTTCTAAATAATAAAATTAATGCCAATAACTAAAACTTAATATCAGAAAAAGAAATTATATCTATAAATATATCTCTTATGAAATGGGCGATTAAGAGATGATTTCGTTTATTACAGACATAAATAACAACGGTCAATTTCCCAAAGGCCAACGACCATGCATTCCACCTACTTAACCGGACGTACACTCATGCATGCATGCATGCACGTCTATAAAACATTCCACCACCTTTCTTTCAATGGTAGGGTTCTTTGCTTTTGATCTTCCTCCCACTCCCAAAGATAATCTCTTTGGGAATCAAAAGTTTCAAAGAACCCAAAATTTAAAAAAAAAAAGAAAAAAAAAAGCCAAGATGAAGTTGCTGCTCTTCGCCGTCGCCGGTATTGTCGTGGTAGCGGCCGTGGTCGGCCTCATCAGCAGTGATTTCGTTCATCAGAAAACCTCAACCGAAGGCGACAAGAAGGATAACCCCTTGGCCACCACCTCCAAGGCCGTTGCCACCATTTGCTCCCCCACCGATTACAAGCAAGCTTGCGTCGACAGCCTTAGCCCCGTCGCCAACAACCAAAGCGCCACCCCAAAGGACTACATCCAAGCCGCCATTCAAACCGCCATCCGAGAAGTGAAAACCGCATTGGAAAAATCCGGCACCATTGGGAAAAGCCTCAACGAGCCCCGCCAGAAAATGGCAGTGGAGGATTGCAAAGACTTGTTGCAATTCGCCGTGGATGAGCTCGAAGCCGCTTTCTCATCCGTCGGTGATAGCGAATTGCATACGATCACCGACAGAGAGGCCGAGCTGAGAAACTGGCTGAGTGCAGTTGTTTCGTATCAAGCAACTTGCCTCGACGGATGTGATGATCATAAGGATCTAAAGGTTTCCATGTCTAATGAGCTTCAAAATTCGACTCAGCTGACAAGTAATGCCCTAGCCATTGTTTCCACAATGGCGGATGCCTTGAAGGCATTCGATATTCCGTTGAATGTGACTTCAACGTCTCGACGTCTTCTTGAAGAGGGCAAGGATGGTTACCCTTCATGGCTTTCGGCTGCTGACCGGAAATTGTTGGCTGTCAATAATGCGCATATTGTGCCTAATGCGGTGGTGGCAAAAGATGGGAGCGGGCAATTTAGAACTATTGCTGCTGCTCTCGCTGCATACCCCAAGAACAACAGGGGGAGATATACTATTTATGTAAAGGCAGGGGTTTATGATGAATACATTACTGTCACCAAGGATCAAGTTAACGTGTTCATGTATGGAGATGGACCGAGGAGGACTATTGTCACTGGCCGTAAATGCAATACCCAAGGCATTGGTACCATGCAAACTGCCTCTTTTGGTATACAACCGTTCTTGTTTCTCTGTTGTCTTTCAATCTTTCAACGAGTTACTAAACCATCGCCTGTCAAGTTGTTTAGCAAATTGTTGGCTATGAATCTCTCTCTCTCTCTCTCTCTCTCTCTATATATACAATAATTGTGTAGAAATATTTAGACAAGTATTAATAGATCATACTGCGCAACTCATCATGCATACAGTATATATTTAGATAAAAGTTGTCGAGAAATATATCTAGCATTTTTTTTAATAGATTTTCTTTATTAACCTATATATAACAATTGTTTGCAGCTGCGGTTGGAGCCGGGTTTATAGCGAAGGCAATGGGATTCACAAACACAGCAGGGCCAGAGGGACACCAGGCAGTGGCACTCCGAAGCCAGTCCGATATGTCCGCCTTCTACAACTGCAGAATCGACGGATACCAAGACAGCTTGTACGTGCAAGCCCATCGCCAATTCTATCGCAATTGTGTCATCTCCGGCACCGTCGACTTCATCTTCGGCGATGCGGCCGCACTGATCCAGAACTGCTTGATCATTGTCAGAAGGCCCATGCCCAACCAGCAAAACACAATCACGGCACAGGGGAGAACCAACCGGTTTGAGAGCACCGGGATAGTTATTCAGAATTGCCGCATTGTACCTGAGGTGAAACTTTTCCCTGCCAGATTCCAAATCCCGACTTTCTTGGGAAGGCCATGGAAGCAATACTCCATGACTGTGATTATGGAATCAATGTTGGGAGACTTTATCCAGCCGGCCGGATGGATGCCATGGCAAGGGACCTTTGCACTGGATACATTGTTCTACAGGGAGTATGCGAACCGCGGCCCAGGAGCAAACACTGCACGGAGGGTCAATTGGAGGGGATTTAAGGTAATGACAAACAGGAATGAGGCTCTGCCATTCACAGCAGGTCCGTTTCTTCAAGGACACCTGTGGCTGAAATTCACAGGCGCACCATTCGTCCTTGGCTTGACAAAATAGTTTTGTTTCTTCTGTTTTATGTATTATTTATATAGCTCATTCACAAAAAGAACTGATCAATGGGGTATTAGTTATTACCGGATTGATCATATATGAAGAAATATCAAAATCATGCAGAATTACAGAAAACACAATGAAATTAATCATGATTATGGATGGACATGCATATTCTCACTTCAATTTATCATTTATAGCTAAGCATGCATCTGTTATGCTAAATTTATTATAGGATTAATTGTTTCATACAACATACTTGAAAGAAACCAATATTATTGTATTCGAGACTCAGGCTCATGGTACATGAACTCCCAATAAAATTAATAGCATGCATCATCAGCTATTTTTATAGCAAATATTTTAAGTGCAAGTATATTTCATAAAAACAATAATGTTATTTACACAGTACATATAGGGGAAAATCCAACCTCCAACTCCTACAGTTTGTTACATAGTTGATGATTCTAAAGTAAACTGACAAACATCCATCAGTAAAATCTCATACTAAACCTACATTCCTTCTCTGGTCATCACCATGAAGACTGAACCACATCCAATTTACAGAAGTAACTAGCGATGCAGCTGCATTAGAATAATTCAGCTTGAACTTCCTCTCTATCTTTAAATTGACACAGTTCTTTTTCTGATGGAGGTGAAATTCCAATGAAGTTTAACATAAACCTCAGGTCTTTCACGCAGGATCATTGTATTCATAGTCCCATGTAGATCAAACACAACAATAATATTGACAAACAACAACAGCCAAATCACAATAGGCAAACTTGTAGACAGGAATGATCACCAAGTTCTATCATTCACAGTGGAAAGATAAACAGATAAATGATTTGTAGATAAGGCAAAGCTAGCTAGGCCTATTTATCATTCATTCATTCAAATTTTGATCACAAATGTAAAGAAGCCTACTCAAGCAGAAGAAATACTCCAAAGCATCTGTACGCCTATCGCTTGCAACTCAAGGGAAGAATGTAATGTGATCAGAAATGATACCACTTGTTTGACAGTCAACAAATATAGGAAATCTATGGTAGAGTCAGTTATTATCTTCATTCTTCTGTAATTAACTAACTTCATATGCAATAGACTCACAAAAAGAGGTCATTAGTTGGTTACCCTGTGGTACAGCATGTCATCACAATGAAAAGGAATTTGGATATCTACATACAAAGATCTTACTTAAAAATTAAATGTATTTACAAAGACCTTACCAAAGGCATAACTGATCCCATTATAGTATGAACTACTTTAGCTACCAATAAAGTTGGGAATATATATTAACATCACAAATAAAACCATGCTACAATTTATAATTTTTGTCATTAAACCACACTGGAGTTTATTCCCCAATACATTAGATCATAAATCAAGTAGGACACTAAGTGCATAACAAGTGTGTCCCGCTAAGCTGAAAACGAACCAATCTTCTCATGGACCATTAGAATTAGAATTTTCCTTTTCATTTTTTGGTCATCAGAAATCAGTCTAGTTTAATTTCTAATCCCAAGGTAAGGAGGAAGAATTGCTTCATTATGCAACTAGTTAAACTACAATGATGCCCAAGAGCATGCTCGAGGATTCCCCAACTAAACAGGCTAAATCCTAACTCTGCTGTTAGGTTAACATAACCTGTACATGTAAATGAAACCCAGAATTTTGATCTAAAGAAATTTCACAAATTATTTAAATAAAAAAAAATTCAAACAGAGCCCGAAATAATGAAAAATGATTTATAGCTTATAACTAAACTAATAAAGTTCAAATGGAGCTACCACTCACCACTACAAATCAATTACTATAGCTCAATACAACTGAAAATTCTGACTTGAAACAATCAATTTAATGTACACTACTACTCTTGAATTTCAAGCCATCCCAAAACTAAATGAAAAGGCACCAACTCACGAATTAGTTATGCCGCAGACCATTGCCATCCTTCTCTCCTTCTGCAACCCCAATTTGTCAGAATTGAATTAATTTTTCTGCCAAAACTGAAGAATCAATTTTTGGCTGAGTCAATTGATTTATCATTCTTGGAGATTAGATCATAATAGTGCTCCAAGGCCTCTTTAGCTCTCTTCCTGGCGACGGCGGCTTCTTTAGCCCTCTTCTCGGCATCAATCCTTGTCATCTCCGCAGCATTATTCATTGAAACCGAAGAAATCTTGGCAGCAGCAAGGAATTGCTTCGCCAAATCCTTGGTAAAAACAACCCTCTTCGATTCAACTCCAGCGTTGTCAATGCTGGTGACTACCTCGCATTCTGAAATGCGGAAGAATGAGAAATTAGGGTTTGAACAGGGAGGGCATCGGTAGACAGGGGAAGTGGAGGTGGAGGTGGGGGCAAGGCCAACGCAGGCGGAGTGAGAAATGGCAGGGCAGGTGCGGCACATGACACTCTGCCCAGCGGGCAGAGGCTTTTTGTCGTCGTAGACGTCAAAACAGATGGGGCAAAAGAAGCCCGGGTGGGTTTTAAGGAGGCACGCCGTGCAGAGACGGCGGTAGCTGCCGCGGTAACGGACGTTGTGGGTCTTCGCCGCCACCGCAAATTCCGGTGGGGCGCCACCGCCGCAGATGATGCATTCGGAGAACTGGATTTCGTTCATTGGATTTGGGGGAGTTTTATTTGGATGAGTGAATCACAGGGGATTTGATTGAGGAAGGTTTAGGACTTACTAGGGTTCTTGGAGTTGGGAATTTGAGGGGGATTATAGAATTGGAGGGTTTTTGAACAAAAATGCTAACAATGTGGAGGATTTTATAGGGAAAGAATTGGGTACTCTGTAATTAATTGCGTATGACAAGAAAGAGAAAGAGATTTAGAGAGAGAAATTGCTGGTTTGAGAGTAGTAGGAAGGAGAAGACAGGTGGGAAACTGGAGGGATCTGGCTTTATTAGATTATTCAAGTGTATCTGTTCAAAAATTACATATTTCATTTTATTTTTAAATTTCCTTTGTGTATAATAAAGTTGTGTTAAAATGCATTAAAATAATTAATTTTAGTTTATAAATCATTTGCCAATGTGTCCTCATTTAATTAAAAATGAATATAAATATTAGTTATTCAGATCATAAATAAATATTTTTTGATAAAAATCATTATATGAGTCGATTATATTTTAAAAAAGCTGATATTTGTGCTCTTGATTTTCATTAAAATTTTAACCTTGCATTTAGAGTGCAAATATCATTTTTTTTATCACATTTAAAGTTACAAAAGGACTTCTATTATTACTTATTTTATCAATAGATTTTCAATAATGTGTTCAATAATACTTTGATAATTGTCTATTTTGAAAATTAATTGCAAGGTCGTATCTCACATAAATATTATCCCATAAATTTATTATTTTGAGATTTTGTTCTTTGATGAGATAGAGACAAAGTATCGGTTATTTTATCTAATCTTACAAACTTGAGCAAAGTGATATTTTCAGAGAATTTTCTTATATTTCTGCACGTATTTCGCCCCCACCTTCTAAATAAAATTATTCATTTATGACGAATTTGCCACTATTTTTTCATTTTGTAACTCACTTTTTTTCTCTATACAATTAAGTTACTTAGAGGAGTTATTAGAGACTTTTAGATCATGTTTTACGATGGAAGTGATTAGTATAAAGTTCATTTTTGAGTAAAAATAATAATTATTTAATAGATTTTGACAGTATGCGAAGACTTTACATTGTCAAGATTCTATTTCATTTTCGATTTTATGTCGTAAAAATAAACTTCATAAATAAATTTTTTACGATAGTGCAAATATCATTGTCTTATTATTACCGATCTTATTGGTAGATTTTCAGTAATGCGTTTGTTATAATATTTTGATAATTGATTTTTTTGAAATTAATTGCAATGTCGTATCCCACTAAATATTGTTCGATAAATTTGTTATATTTGGGATTTTGTTCTTTGATGAGATAGAGACAGAGTATGAGTCATTATCAAACAACATTTTTTCATTCAAACACAATTCTGGACAGATGCTCTATATTATTCAGATGTCTAAAATGTTCAAATTTTAACACTCAATTTTATCAAACACCACCTTACTTGAGGTGTTGTTCAAACTTTTAGGTCATGTTATGTTTTATGATAGCGCAAATATCATTTTTTTATCATATTTAGATTTACAAAAATGATATTTTATAATTACTAATCTTATCGATATATTTTTAGTAACGTGTGTCATAATATTTTTACAATTGACGATTTTAAAAATTAATTACATTGTCGTATCTTACCTAAATGTTATCCGATAAACTTATTATTTTTTGATGAGATGGAGACAAAGTATCCGTTATTTTTTTTAATATTACAAACTTTAGGGAAGTAACATTTTCACAGAGTTTTCTCATATTTCCGCACGTATCTAGCTCCCATCTTCTAAATAAAATTACTCATTTAGGACCAATTTGCCACAATATTTCTTTTTTCCTTCTATAATACAATTTCGTTCTCTCTACCACTGAGTTGCTTTGTTGTTGAGATTTTTAGGTCATGTTTACGAGAGTGTAAATATCATTTTCTTACCACATTTGGATTTGCAAAAAGAAATTGATATTTTCACACGTGTTTTTGATATTTCAACATAGTCCACTCGTATGAAAAGAAAGATAATCTCACCTTCATGTGAGAGGGAACCATGTGAAAATATCAAAAACTCATATAAAAATAGTGTTCTCTTTTACAAAAATAATATTTTATTATTACTAATCTTATTGATAGATTTTCAGTATTGTCTGGCATAATATTTTAACAATTGACGGTTTTGAAAATTAATTGCATTGTCGTATCTTACCTAAATATTGTCTCATAAATTTATTAATTTTGTGATTTTATTTTTTGATGAGATGGAGACAAAGTATCTGTCATTTTTTTTTCTTCTAATATTATA
Organism: Panax quinquefolius; assembly: GCA_020205615.1. Classification (NCBI taxonomy): domain Eukaryota; kingdom Viridiplantae; phylum Streptophyta; class Magnoliopsida; order Apiales; family Araliaceae; genus Panax; species Panax quinquefolius. Next base: position 17,153,941 of record CM035173.1, on the reverse strand, counting down.
AACTTTAGGGAAGTGACATTTTCACAGAGTTTTCTCATATTTTCGCACGTATCTCACCCCACCTTCTAAATAAAATTACTCATTTAGGACCAATTTGCCACAATATTTCTTTCTTACTTCTATAGTACATTTTCTTTCTCTCTGCCACTGAGTTGCTTGAGTTGTTGTTGAGACTTTTAGGTCATGTTTACAAGAGTACAAATATCAATTTTTAACCATATTTGGATTTGCAATTTTTTTTTGATATTTTCATATATATTTTTGATATTTTCACATAATCCCCTCTCACATGAGAAAAAAGTGGGTCTCACCTTCATGTGAGAGGGAATCATGTGAAAATATCAAAGACTCATGTGAAAATAGTGCTCTCCTTTATAAAAATGATATTTTATTATTACTAATCTTATCGGTAGATTTTCAGTAATGTGTCATAATATTTTAACAATTGACGGTTTTGAAAATTAATTGCATTGTCATATCTAGGGGTGCTCAAAATTTTTGATTTTTTCAATTTTTTACCGGTACCGGTGGTACCGATTTTTTTCGGTATTTTAATATTTTTCGGTATCGGTAGCGGTAATGACTTTTTTGAATTCGATAAAAACCGAAATACCGAAATTTAATAATTTAATAATTAATAGTTAATATTTTGTAATTTATATATTAAATAATTTTTTTATATATTAATAATTTCTATATAATAGTAGTTTTATTAATTTATATATATATATATATATATTAATAATGTTTTGTACTTTTAGTTTATATATTAATTATTATTAATAGTTAATGATTTCTTAGTTTTTTAAAAAAATATTAATATATAAAAAAATTATATAATTATTATTAATATTTATATATATTACCATGCGGTATAACCGAAAATCGAACCGAAAAAATCAGTTTTGATTTTGTACCGAACCGGTAATTCGGTACCGATTTCGATTCTTATTTTTCCGATAATTTCGGATCGATACCGGTTCGGTATTTTCGGTACCGGTTTGAGTTTTTACCGATGAGCACTCCTAGTCATATCTTATCTAAATGTTGTCTGATTAATTTATTATTTTTGAGGATTTATTCTTTGATGAGATGGAGACAAAGTATCGATCATTTTTTTTCTAATATTACAAACTTTAGCGAAGTTGTGACGCCCCCAAAATAGGTATACATCACCTATTCTGAGTTGTCAATACATGGTACGTAAACAACTACAACTTTATTATTACAACAATGAAATCGTGAGTTTGAATACAAATATTATCTTCTGATAATATCTATACTCAAATAAATTCTCATCACATTTATTGATACATTATTTTACAAAAATGGTGATGACTACTAAACAATTCTTTCTAAAACCTTCATTCCATACCCCACTTGTACTCGCTTATATTCTCGCCTCCCGAGAAGAAAAATGGAACAAAAGGAAAAGGGTGAGCTCAACTAGCCCAAGAAAAGAATATTATGACTAAGATAATATACAATAAATTACCGTTAGTCTTCAACAGAGAAAAATCTAATAGAATACAATAGACAACAAATTTTAAATCAATATTCGCAATGAAATAATAATTCATTAGAAGAGTTAAGTAGAGAATGCAAACTACTATCTTCTATGTATGAATTTAAAAGTTCATCGCTCTATCTTTTATCCTTGTAACATCAATCAATATACAACCGAATCAAATATTCATCTTTGCACTACTGAGCCAAAGATATTCATCATTAATCATGTTCATCTAAACACTGCTCATCTTTGCACTACTGACCAAAGATATTCTTCGAAAATCATTCATGTTTTTAGACTACGGCCAAAGATATTCAATAATATCATAATTTAAGATCGAGGATGATGAAAATATTTTTAAAGAAACGAATCCAAAGGAAACAAAATGACAAGGATTAAGGATTAAGGATTCGTACTTTGTTTTATCCATGTTCAAAAATACCTCAAAAATAATCATAGTGGTGTAAAATTCAAGAATGATCAAAACATGGATACAATCAAAGCTAGTATCCGAATAGATATTTTGGACAAAAAGAAGAAATTTTATTTTTATGATTGAATAGTCAGATATCGTGAATAGTCTTAGTATCGTGAATAAGTAACTCAGACACCAAAAGATAAAAATTTCCAAAACATCTTCACGCTTCACGCTTAAATAGTTTTTAGTGAATAAGAACTCGTGAATAAGAACTCATGAATAGTAACTCATGAATAGTAACTCATGAATAGTAACTCCAACATGGAAAAGTTCCAAATTTGATAAAAAGTTTCAACCAATATTTCAAAGATAATGATATTGAAGAAATAATATCATTTGAGAAGAAAATAACATCCCTTACCTCGAAAGATTAAGACTTCTAAATTTGGAATCTAGGGTATAGTCTTTGAAGGAACTTGCACCGTCTAACAATACTCAAAGTATACTCAAAATACTCACAAGAATACGCCGATAATATAGAGAGAAAACTTGAGTTTACATTGTGATTTTAATTCTAACCTAAGCACCCTATTTATAGGAAAATCTTTAGAACACCAAAAGCGAAAATTTAATATAATATTATTATTTATAATAAAATTTCCTCGCCAACCTTCCAAGAACTGAATTCAGCTCATTCAACCCACATGTGTAACACACCATAATGAAAAAAACGTTTTCTAATTTTAAATATTTTAAACTTCTAAAATCAATTATTTGAGCTTGAACTTCAATAATTCATAATAAATATCCCTTTCATCAGAAAATTCGAATCTCATGCGAGTTTTATAGGAAATTCAATTCTCTACAACTTTGCAGAAGAAAGTTTTTCCAAATTCCAAATAGAAATTGACCGAAATCCACAAATCAGGCGATTTTATTGTTTATAATCAAATTTCATCAATAAATGGGGTCCACCGACATGTTTAACATGTTTTAAACATTTATTGCAACAAAAATACTCTTCCTCCTCGTATACTCATATATCCCACATTCGTTGTAAAAATATCACCATTATTATATTATTAAAATATAATAATATATTTAAATAATTATTTTATCGAAAAAAGATAAAATTTCAATTTTCAACAATTGTCACATTAAAATTTTTCTCCATCTATATCCACATAAAATCAATATTTTCCTCATCATATGAATCAATAATTAATTATTCACAAATAATATTACGAATCACAATATCGACAAAACTGACAGGGCTGTTCAGAGAGAGGGGCTTTCCAATAAGAATTTCTTCTTCTTGGCGCCAAAATTAGGTGACCAAACCTCTCCTTAGATGTAACTTTCTAGACATTGCCAATAATATTATCTAATAATATTATTCAGATAATATGAATTATTGCTTCGATAATGAAAATACCGTAGAATGACAATTATCAAACAACAATGAATATAAAATATCAACGCAAAGAATTATTAACTCAATAAAATATCTTGAGCGATAATTCATAACCATTATTAGTAGTGCCTTCTTACGTAAGAATCAATAATTGGTGCAATACTGGTAATGCTTCTTGTGTTTTAACCAACGGGTATTTTAACAATGATAATCAGAATAACTACTGTAGATTATTTTTAAACCACTTATATTTGTCGCTTTTCTTCATCCAATCGCTTTCAGTTATGGGGCCCATACATGGTCTTATTGTAGTGCATCTAATATTCCCCACAAGATCTGAATATTCCATGACCAAACGAATATTCCCAAACAACAATGAATATTTTATAACCACTTGCTTATTTTGAAGTATTTATGTATTTTACCCTAACTATCCACATTAATCAAATCAACCCTTATTATTTTAAAATAATAAATAGAAAATTAAATTTCATTAATAATAAGTTGGGGTCTTACAACCTCCCCTCCTTATGAAATTTCGTCCTCGAAATTGACGTACGTACCTGGTGTTTCGAAAAGGTGAGGATTGTAACAACCCCAAAATAGGTCCATTCCATCCAACCTATTCTGAGTCGTTAAATACATGGTACAGAAATAACTACAACTTTATTACAACAATTGTCGTGCAAAATACAACAACACATATGCTGTGAGTTTGGATACCAATATATACCAACTGTAACTCTGGACACCAACTTGGATAACACGTCACCATGACACCTTACATAAAGTACAAATCAAAAAGCTTTTAGAAATTAGAATCTTTGGGAAGTGCTCAAGGAAACCTTCATACATGGGAGGCCATGCTTTTAGGTTATGGTAGATATCATATGGCCACGAATTTATCCTTGGTTGATGATAAACCCCAAAGAAAAACGAGAAGATTACTATCATATTCTTCCCAATGGTGAGTCTTCTCTTGACATATCATTATCTCCACTGTCTCTAATTGGGTATTATACTCCAAACAAACACCAAGATTATATAGGTAGTGCTTGTAAATATACTCAGCAAGTGGATGAGCACAACCATGTCTTATGATAACACGAGGTTGTATGTCATTAGACATCTTGTATGATAGTGACAAAACACCCTTCCAAGTTAAATTCACCTCACCCTCAACATCTATAGACCACCACTCTATTCCTTGCTATCCCCGCTCGACCCAAATACACTTTTATTACACGAAAGGAATTGTGAAACAAAAGGGTGAGCACAACTAGCTTCGATAAAGAATATTATGACTAAAGATAAATAAATTATCAATAGTCTTCATCGATAATAAATCGAGATTTAGAACATATGGTAGATGATAAAACTTTTCAACCATAGTTGCAAAATGGAATGAGCGAATCCATTAGAAGAGTCAAATAGACTATAAAGTCTATTGTCTTCTCCACGTTAAAAGTCCACCAACAATATTTTATCCTCAGTAACATCAATCAACAGTTCTTTCCACAATTATATGAATAACTCATAATCATAATTGTGATTCTAAATTCCTCTTCTCATCCGGGGATCGAAGATAATTTTCATCACCGTCTTTACCCGAAACATCAAATATCATGGTTATACCAAATCACGGTTCTGCTCATAATCATACTAATAAATTCATCTTTGCACCACGTCAAAGATATTCATCAACAGATTCATCTTTACACTACTACAAAGCAAAGATATTCAACAACGTGTCATCTTTGCATTACGAGCCAAAGATATTCATCAATAATTCATCTTTGCACCTGAAGCTAAAGATATTCAACAACGAGCCATCTTTGCATTCACGAGCAAAAGATATTCATATCTCAAATAAATACATAATCATTTCGAAGTTATATAACAATAATTATAACCATGTTGATCAATTCACCTTTGCACTTAAGCTAAAATATTCAATTGTAAATTCAATGGTCATGATCATACCAGTCAACAATTCAACTTTTGCACTACTGGCCAAAGAGAACCTATGGTCACGATCATACCAATAATTTACCCATCTTTACACTCAAGTCAAAGAGAAATATCATCATTAGGGTTATAAGAATGTTATATAAAAATAATATAATCAAAACATGGTTTTAATTTCAAGAGTAAGATTCATAAATCAACGATAATTTGGTCAGAGAAGAAACCAATTTATTTTGAATAGTACCCCGTATTCAGATATATAGTCCGTATGTAAGACCAGAAATTTTTTAAATAAAAGGAATTTCCTTTATTTATTATTTTGAAATAGTAAGGGTTGATTTGATTAATGTGGATAGTTAAGGGTTAAATACGCAAGTATTTCAAAATAAGCAAGTGGTTATAAAATATTCATTTTTTATCAGGGAATATTCGTTTGGTGGTGGAATATTACATATTGTCGGGAATATTCGTTTGGTCGTGGAATATTAAATGCTGTCGGGGAATATTAAATGCGGCGGTACGCCGACCATGTATGTAAGCCCATAACTGAAAGCGATTGGATGAGGAAAACGACAAAGTTTGGGTGGTTATAAATAACTACAGTAGTTATTCTGCTTAAGATTTATTGGAATATCCGATGGTTAAAATACGATGTCTGGCGTGGTTGCATTAAGAATAGCACTGCAGTATTACTGCACGATATTGTTGAATTATTGATTAAATGCGTAAGATGGCACTTACTCAATAATTTTCCACGGTGAGTTCTTTATTCAATATTTTATTTTATTGATTCAATAATTCTTTGCGTTGGTATTTTATATTATTCTTTGTTTCAATAATTGTCAACGCGTAGTATTTCCCATTATCGGATCAATAATTCATATTATTTGAATAATATTATTAGATAACATTATTGGCAATGTCTAGAAAGTTACATCTAAGGAGAGGTTTGGTCACCTAATTGCGGCGCCAAGATGGGAGAAATCCTTATCGGAAAGCCCCCTCTTTCTCTCACAGAACTACCGGTTGTCATAATTGTGATTCTCGTAATATTATTTGTGAATAATTAATTATTGATTCATATGATAAGAAATATTTATTTTATATGAATATAAATGATGGATTTATTTATGTGGTTATTAATGAAGGAATTATTGTTGAGGTGTTTTATCGATATTTTATCGGATTGGAGGTGTTAAAAAATCAAATCGGGGTTTTGAGATATATTATGGGGGTTATAATTTTTAATCCGACCGTTGGATTGTGGTAATTTTGGGTATGTTATACATACATAAGTTGAGTATATGTCCACAAATTTTGAACCGTTAAAATGCACGAATGATTTGTTGTGAATTTTAAGAGGTGTCGGATTCTAAATTAGGTTTATAATTGATTTTGGTGGAAAATTCTAGAATTGAGTGGGCCCCACTTGTGGTTGGTGAAGAAATGTGCTGAATTTTATTTCAAATGTGGTGGGTGGCAATAGTAGCGAGTAAAGCCATCGGTGTAGCGAAGTCAAGTCTGCTTGGTACGGCTAACATTTTCCTATAAATAGAAATTGTTAAATTGAAAATCACACCGAAACAAAGTTTCTCTTTCTCTCTCTATATTATTGAGCGTATTTTGTGAGTATTTAGATACTTTGAGAGTTCTTTGTTCAATCTAAGTTTCATTCAAAGATCACTTGACATTTCCTTTCAAGTCTTGATTCTTTGAGGTAAGGGATGTTATTTTCTTCTCAAATGATATTAATTCTTCAATATCATTATGCTGAAATATTGGTTGGTACTTTTTATCAAATTTGGAACTTTTTCATGTCGGGGTTACTATTCATGAGTTACTATTCACGAGTTACTATTCATGAGTTACTATTCACGAGTTACTATTCACGAGTACTATTCATGGCGTGAAAATGTTTTTTGTGGAATTTATCTTCTTTTGGTGTCGAGTTACTATTCACGATATCGGACTATTCACGATATCTGAGACTATTCACGATATCTCTGACTATTCATCGAAAAATAAAATTTCTTCTTTTCGTCCAAAATATCTATTCGGATACTAGCTTTGATTGTATCCATGTTTTTGATCATTCTTGAATTTTACACCACTATGATTATTTTTTTGAGGTATTGTTGGATATGGATAAAACAAAGTACGAATCCTTAATCCTTAATCCTTGTCATTTTGTTTCACCGGATTCGTTCTTTAAAATATTTTCATCATCCTCGGTCTTAAATGATGATATTATTGAATATCTTTGGCTGTAGTGCAAAAAGATGAATGATTTCTGAAGAATATCTTTGGCCCGTAGTGCAAAGATGAGCGGTGTTTAAATGAACACGACCGATGATGAATATCTTTGGCCTTTAGTGCAAAGATGAGCAGTGTTGAGATGAACATGATCGATTGATGAATATCTTTGGCTCAGTAGTGCAGATGAATATTTGATTTGAGAAGAATATTGATTGATGTTACGGGATAAAATATTGATGATGGAATTTGTTGAATTCATAGATTATAGTAGATTTCATTCTCACGTAACTCTTCTATGAATTATTATTTCACGTGTGAATATTGATGCAAACTTGTTGTCTATTGTATTCTATCGATTTTTCCTGTTGGAGACTAACGATAATTTGTTGTATATTAACTTAGTCATAACATTCTTTCTTTGGGCTAGTTGAGCTCACCCTTTTCCTTGTTGTTCCATTTTTCTTCTCGGGAGGCGAGAATGTAGCGAGTACTAGTCGGGTATGGAATGAAGGTTCTAGAGAGTTGTTTAGTAGTCCTCACCATTATTGTAAAATAATGTATCAATAAATGTGATGAGGATTTATTTGAGTATAAATATTGTCTAGAAGATAATATTTGTATTTAAACTCACGATTTATTGTTGTGATAATAAAGTTGTAGTTGTTTACATACCATGTATTTGGCGATTCGAGAATGGGTTGGATGGAATGGACCTATTTTGGGGTCGTCACACCAGATATCGCGCATAAGAACCTCGACGAAAAAGATAAAGTTTCATAATAAAATTCATATCCATATTTATAACACCTTAATCCAAATGTTATAAATCACTTAGAAATCTCATAATCTAATATTATTAATATTATAATAATATTTTAATCATTTCTCGAAACTTATAAACAATTTAATTAAATTGTTTACACTTTACTAATTAATGCATTTAATCATCATAAAATGCCAAACTCATAAAATTTCATCACCAATAACCAAAACCCTCATCAAAAATCTGCATATACCTCATATATGATTCTCAAACCATAAAATCATATTTTCTAATTTTCTTACTTCACATAACATATTTAATTCATTTACTCATAACTAGAACATTTTCATGAAAAATACCAAATCGGTTCCAAAAATATTTCTTTTACTGGGATTTAGCATAAAATAGTCCCATATTGAACATATATTTTTCTCGAAATTTTAAAAATTCATTTACTATTTTTCATATGGCCAAAACCACCTTAATATTTAAACATTTATCATAAATTGTACTTTTATCCAAAAATTCCGAAATTCACAGAGTACAATCGATATTATATAGATGTACTCTCAATAAAAATTTCATCAATTTTGGAGTTTACCTGCATGAGGAGTTATAAGCGATTACTTTTAAAATAGTCTTTTCTCATAAAATTCATAACTCTCAATCTATACATCCAAAAATACCTCAAAATAATCATAGTGGTGTAAAATTCAAGAATGATCAAAACATGGATACAATCAAAGCTAGTATCCGAATAGATATTTTAGTCGAAAAGAAAAATTTTCATTTTTTTTGAATAATCTTAGATTCGTGAATAGTGTCAGATATCGTGAATAGTCTTGAGTATACGTGAATAGTAACTCAAACACCAAAAGATAGAAATTCCACAAAAAACATCTTCACGGTTCATGAATAGTACTTTCGTGAATAAGAACTTCGTGAATAAGAACTCGTGAATAGTAACCCATGAATAAGAACTCATGAATAGTAACCCCACACGAAAAAGTTCCAAATTTGATAAAAACTTGGATCAACATTTCAAAGATAATGATATTGAAGAAATAATATCATCCGAGAAGAAAAAATAACATCCCTTACTATCCACTTACCATAATAATGACAATATCCCTTACCTCGAAAAGAAGCGACACTTACGATTGGATATCGGATATGACATTGAAGGAAACTTGCAGACCGATGAATATCAACTCACCAAGTATCTAAATACTCACAAAATACACTCAATAATCTAGAGAGAAAAGAGAAAACTTATGTTTACGGTGTGATTTTCAATTCTAACTTAGCCTCTATTTATAGAAAATGTTAGCCGTAAAGCGAGACTTGACTGCTACTTCGATGGCTTTACCCGCTACTATTCCACCCACCAAAAATCAGCCATCTTCCCCAACAACCAAGAGTGGGGCCCACTTAATTCTAGAATTTTCCACCAAAACCTAATTTCCGAATCGATTACCTCTTAAAATTCATAACAAATCATACGTTCATTTTAACGGTTCAAAATTTGTGGACATATACTCAACTTATATATGTATAACATATCCAAAAATTACAACGATCCAACGGTCGGATCAAAATTTATAACTCACGCAATATAGTCAAGAACAACGATTTTTCGGACTATTAGTCCTTCTGGACGATTTCATTCAAAATTTCACCACGAAATATCTACAAAGAATTTTTTGGGTGATTCAAATTTCTCTGATTAGCTTACTTCTAGGGCTTTCTTTTGATATATGACTCATCTCTTAACTCATTATACACAAAAGAGTTATGGATTTTACAAAATCAAGTAATAAACTAATTTTTCTGAAAATCCCATATTTTGTTCTCCATTTCAACAAATACTGATAAAACACCTCATCATTAATTCCTTCACTTATAACCACATAAATAAATCCATCATTTATATACACATCAAATAAATATTTTCTTATCATATGAATCAATAATTAATTATTCACAAACAATATTACAGAATCACATTTATGACAACCAGTAGTTCCCTCGGAAAGAGGGGCTTTCAATAAGAATTTCTCCTTCTTGGGCGCGCAATTAGGTGACCAAACCTCTCCTTGATGAACTTTCTGAACATTGCCAATAATGTTATCTAATAATATTATTCAAATAATATGAATTATTGATCGATAATGGAAAATCTTGCGATGATAATTATTGAACAACAATAATAAAATATCAACACGTGAAATTATTGAATCAATAAAATAAAATATTGAGCAAGAATTATCGTAACAATTATTGAGTAGTGCCTTCTCACGTAAGAATCAATAATTGAAAAAATATCGCAATACCTGGTGTCTTCTTTGTCTGAACAACGCGTATTACTTTACTTTACCAACCGGGTATTCCAACAGTGTTAACGGTAACGATTACGCCGTTATTTATAAAAACTCAAATTTGTCGTTTTCTCCATCCGCGAGTTATTACATTATATGGGCCCACAAATGATCGCTACTGGTCGCATCTAATATTCCCGACAGAAAGAATATTCCACGACCAAACGAATATTCTCCGACAACAATGAATATTTTATAACCACTTGTGTATTTTGAAAAAAAAATTCATATATCACCCTTAACTTTAACTTTTATCAATTTAACCATTTACTGAATAGAAAAATTGAATACTTTTATTTCATAAAATTCGGGGTCTTACAAGGATACCTCGCTTTCATTTCCGTTTCCAATTCCCGGTCATTTCTACATAAGCATGATTCCTCCACAAAACTTTAACTTGTGGTATGACCTTTCTTGCGTAGGACATGCTCCTTCCTATCCAAAATCTTGGCAATTGTACCTCCTCATACGTTAAGTCTTGGCTATCTCGTCCTGTTCTAACTCTATAACGTGGTTCGGGTCTTTCACATATTTACGATACGATATGTGAAACACATTATGAACACGAGACATACTCGGAGGTAACGCGAGTCTATAGGCTACATTTCCTACTTCTCGGTCAAGAATTTGAAATGGACCAATAAATCGTGGATTGAGCTTTCCTCTCTTCCCAAATCTTGTAACTCCCTTCCATGGAAGAACTCGCATGATAATACATGATCCCCACACTAAATTCCACGTCCTTTCGATGAAGATCCGCATAACTCTTTTCGATCTTGTGCCGCTTTTGTATCGTTGTCGAATCATTTGGATCTTTTCCATAGTCATACGTACTGACTCGGGTCCCAACAAAGTGTTGCTTCACCCACCTCGTCCCCAACATCTTTGGAGTGACACTTTCGTCCATATAATGCTTCAAATGGAGCTACACCTATACTTGTCGATAACTGTTGTTGTAGGAGAATTCCACCAATGGTAAACACTTATCCCAACTACCTCAAGTCTTGGACATGAGTCTTAATAAATCTTCAAGAGTTTGAATAGTCCTTTTCGATTGATTGTCCGTCCGCTTTGAGGATGGTATCGCCGAATAAATCAGAAATCCGTGCCCAAGGAATGCTACTTCCTCGAGCCGAACTCGCATTTCTTCAATTTGGCATATAGTTTGTTTTCACGAAGCCTTTGGAGTACCGACTTTCAAATGGTGCTCATGATCTTCACGACTTTTGGAATATATAAGGATGTCATCAATAAAGACAATAACAAAGCGATCCAAATATTCCTTGAATACTCGGTTCATCATATCCATGAAAGCGGCGAGGAGCATTAGTCGATCAGAAAGACATGACTAAGAATTCATAATGCCCGTCTTAGGGTTCTAAAGGCGATCTTTGGAATATCCTCGATTCTAATCTTCAATCGATGATATCCGAAGCGAAGATCGATTTTTGAAAAGAATTGTGCCCTTACTGTTGGTCAAACAAGTCATCAATACGAGGTAGAGGATACCTATTCTTGATGGTGACATGGTTCAATTCAGATAGTCAATACAAAAGTCGCATACTCCGTCTTTCTTCTTTACAAATAAAACAGAGCACCCCGAGGAGATGTACTTGGGGCGAATGAAACCGATGTCCAACAATTCTGTAGTTGGACCTTTAACTCTTGAAGTTCAATAGGAGCCATTCGATATGGGGTTTTAGAAATGGGCTTTATGCGGGTTCAAGATTAATAAAGAATTCAACTTCACGTTACGGGGGTAGGCCAGGAAGTTCTTGAGAAATCGTCGGAAAAATCAATAACAACAGAATATTATTCAAATTTGGCGTGTCTTTATTCAAATCCATAACATGGGCTAAGAAAGCTTGACATCCATTTTTCAATAAGCGAATAGCTTTATGATTAGATATGACGGTGATTAATTTTAATGGTTTAGTTGCTTGAATTAAATAAACGGTTGGTTAGGAATATGAAAACTAACAACCTTACGAAAATAATCAATTTTGGCATGATGAGTAGTTAACTTGATCAATCCCTAAAATCACATCAAAAGCAAGTATCTTTAAAGAGATAAGGTCAACGGTAAGGTGATGGTGCCAACTTGAATCAAACAAGATTTATAAACGTGGATGTGATGAAAGTTTCTCCTAACGGAGTTTCCACAGATAGGTCAAAGTCTAATTTCTCCCGAATCAAGTTTAAGCGTTGAGCACATGCGGGAGAGATAAATGAATGGGTAAAGATTGTCGAAGTAAGGTATAAACTTATGCGAAATTTATAAATAAATTACCCGTGATCACCTCGTTTGGGTTCTCGCATTATGACCAAATCACAACAAACGCTCTTCCGAAATCGTTGACTTTGACTTTTACGGGGACGATCTTTTGAGTCACCGTCCCCATTGAACTAGGTTTCGCCTCTCGTACAATCGGCGATATGTCCTTCCTTTCCACAATTATAGCATACCTTGAATTGTTGTGGGCGGTTTGGTGATATATCCCTCTTTTCGCATTTGTAACATATAATGGGTGGTCGTTCTCCTCCTTAGAACCGATTCTTCTGCAAGACTGCTCGTCTTCACATAGTCATTGTTAAATCTCCTCTTTTAAAATCTCCTCCCGACTCGCTTCTTATATTTTCATGGCCATGATTACCACCGGAGTGGTTACCATTTTTGTCCGTCTGCTTATTTCTCCTCATTTTATTATCATTTATTACATTGACCGCTATCTGCGGTCTTGTGGCGCCCCAAAATAGGTATACATCACCCATTACGAGTTGTCAATACATGAGTGCGAAACAACTACAACTTTATTATTACAACGATAAAAGCTGTGAGTTTAAATACAAATATTATCTTACAGACAATATTTATACTCACATAAATCCTCATCACATTTATTGATACATTATTTTACAAAAATGGTGAGGACTACTAAACAATCCTTTCTAAAACCTTCATTCCATACCCAGGCTAGTACTTTCTTTATATTCTCGCCTCCACGAGAAGAATGGAACAAAAAGAAAAGGGTGAGCTCAACTAGCTCGATAAAAGAATATTATGACTAAGATAATATACAACAAATTATCGTTAGTCTTCACGGAGGAAAAATTTAATAGAATCTGATAGACAACAAATTTTCAATCAATATTATGATGGAAATAATAATTCATTAGAAGAGTTAAGTAGAGAATGCAAACTACTATCTTACATGTATGAATTTAAAAGTTCATCGTCTATCTTTTATCCACGTAACAACAATCAATATACATCTCGAATCAAATATTCATCTTTGCACTCTGGGCCGAAGATATTCATCGATTAATCGTATTCATTTAAACACTGTTCATCTTTGCTTTCTGAGCCAAAGATATTAATCGATCGGTCGTGTTCATCTCAACACTGTTCATCTTTTGCACTACGGGCCAAAGATATTCTTGAAATCATTCATCTTTACTTTGGGCCAAAGATATTCAATAATATCATCATTTAAGGTAGGGATGATGAAAAATATTTTTAAAGAAGCGAATCCGATGAAACAAAATGACAAGGATTAAGGATTAAGGATTAGTACTTTGTTTTATCCATGTCAAACAATACCCCAAAAATAATCACGGTGGTGTAAAATTCAAGAATGATCAAAACATGGATCTGATCAAAGCTAGTATCCAAAATAGATGTTTTGGACAAAAAGAAGAAATTTTATTTTTTGGTGAATAGTCTGATATCGTGAATAGTCTTTATCACGTGAATAGTCTTATTATCGTGAATAATAGTAAATCAGACACCAAAAGATAGAAATTCCACAAAAAAACATCTTCACGCTTCATGAATAGTACTCGTGAATAGTAACTTCGTGAATAGTAACTCATGAATAGTAACTTCGTAATTAGTAACTCATGAATAGTAACCCGACATGAAAAAAGTTCCAAATTTGATAAAAACTTGGATCAACATTTCAACATAATGATATTGAAGAAATAATATCATTCTGAAAAAAAAAATATCCACTTACCTCGAAAAAGAATCGATTACTTGGAAGGAAAGGTGGAAGTGATCTTTGAATGAAACTTATCTTGAGCAATGACTCTCAAAGTATCTAAATACTCACAAAATCGCTTCGATAATATAGAGAGAGAGAGAAAACTTTGTTTACGGTGTGATTTTCAATTCTAACTTAGCCCTCTATTTATAGGAAAATGTTAGCCATAAAGGCAGACTTGACTTTCTTTACACGATGGCTTTACTGCTACTATTGCCACCCACCACATTTGAAATAAAATTCAGCACATTTCTTCACCAACCACAAGTGGGTCCCACTCAATTCTAAATTTTCCACCAAAATCAATTATAACCCTAATTTAGAATCGAGACACCTCTTAAAATTCATAACAAATCATTCGTGCATTTTAACGGTTCAAAATTTGTGGACATATACTCAACTTATGTATGTATAACATACTCAAAAATTACCACAATCCAACGGTCGGATTAAAAATTATAATCCCATGATATATCTCAAAACCCACGATTTAATTTTTAATACCTCGATCTGGTAAAATACTAATAAAACACCTCAACAATAATTTCTTCATTTATAACCACATAAATAAATCCATCATTTATATCCACATAAAATAAATATTTCTTTATCATATGAATCAATAATTAATTATTCACAAATAATATTACGAATCACAATTATAATGACGGTAGTTCCCGGAGAAGAGGGGCTTTCAGATAAGGATTTCTCCTTCTTGGCGTATGATTAGGTGACCAAACCTCTCCTTGTGAACTTTCTAGACATTGCCAATAATCTTATCTAATAATATTATTTAAATAATATGAATTATTGATCGATAATGGAATAATGTGCGGTGACAATTATTGAACAACAATAATATAAAATATCAATCGACGATTATTGAATCAATAAAATAAAATATTGAGCGATAACTCTTTGTAAAAATTATTGAATAGTGCCTTCTTACGTAAGGATCAATAATTCAACAATCTTTGTGCGATCTGGTGGTAATATTTCTTATGCGACCACGCGTATTCTTGTATTTTAACCAAGGGTATTCAACGATCTTAATTGGTAACAACTCTGTAGTTATTTTTAACCAACTTATATTTGTCGTTTTCTTCATCCAATCGCTTTTCCAGTTATGGGGCCCCACATTTTTGCTTGTAGTAAATGCGAATATTCCCAAGCGATCACGAATATTCCACGACCAAACGAATATTCCCAAACAAAATGAATATTTTATAACCACTTGCTTATTTTGAAATATTTGCGTATTTAACCCTTAACTATCCACATTAATCAAATTAACCCTTACTATTTCAAAATAATAAATAAAGGAAATTCCTTTTTATTTAAAAAATTTGAGGTCTTCTGACCTCCCTCCTTATGAAATTTAAATCCTCGAAATTGGCGTCACGTACTGGTGTTTGAAAAGGTGAGGATACCTCGCTTTCATTTCCGTTTCAATTCCCGGTCATTTCCTCTATAGCATGATTCCTCCACAAAACTTTAACTTGTGGTATGACCTTTCTTGGCGTAGGGGCATGCTCCTTCCTATCCAAGATCTTGATAGGTACCTCCTCATCGTTAAGTCTTGGCTATCTCGTCAGGTTCTAACTTCGATAACGTGGTTCGGTCTTTCACATATTCTGAAATCTGGATATGTGAAACACATTATGAACACGAGACATACTTTGAGGTAACTTGAGTCTATAGGCTACATTTCCTACTCGGTCGAGAATTTGAAATGGACCATAAATGCGTGGATTGAGCTTTCCTCTCTTCCCAAATCTTGTAACTCCCTTCCATGGAGCGACTCATGACAATACATGATCCCTACATTAAATTCCACGTCCTTTCGATGAAGATCCGCATAACTCTTTTGTCGATCTTGAGCCGTTTTGTATCGTTGTCGAATTATTTGGATCTTTTAGGTGATCATACGTCTTAACTTCGGGTCCCAACAATGTTGCTTCACCCACCTCATCCCAACATATTGGAAGCGACATTTTCGTCCATATAATGCTTGAATGGAGCCACACTATACTTGCGATAAGCATTTGTTGTAGGAGAATTCCACCAATGGTAAATACTTATCCCAACTACCCTTGAAGTCTAGGACCACGAGTCTTAATAAATCTTGAAGAGTTGAATAGTCCTCTCTGATTGTCCGTCCGTTTTGGGGATGGTATCTTAGAACTAAATCGCAAATCCGTGCCCATAGCTTTTTGCAAGCTAACCCAAAATCTTGAAGTGAATCTTGGGTCACGATCAAAACTATGGATCTGAGGCATGCCATGCAACCTCCACAATCTCATTTACGTACATACTAGCAAGGCGTTCAAGTGAATAAGTCTCCGTGTCGGCAAAAATGAAGCGGACTTGGTTAATCTATCAACAATAACCCAAATAGCATTGATGCCTTGAGAAAGCCGTAGGAAGACCCGTAACGAAATCCATGGTAATGTGTTCCCACTTCCATTCCGAATCTCAAGTGGTTGCAACGGACCCTTAGGTACTAGATGCTCGCCTTTACGTTAGCAAGTTAAACACATCGAGATAAACTTTGCAATCTCTCTCTTCATATTATTCCACCAAAATGTATGTGAAGATCACGATACATTTTAGTACTTCGAGATGGATTGCAAATGGTGTATTGTGTGCTTCCATCATAATCTTGTACTTCAAATCAGTCGTTAGGAACACAAAGTCTAGAGTGGACTCAAGTATTCCTTCTTCATCAATTCTAAGCTTAGGAATAGCTCCTTCTTGTACTTTCTTCTTCATACGTATCGACTCAAGATTGGTGGCTTGAAAGCGACCTTAACTTTTCTATTAAAGTTGGCTCTGTCGTATACTTGACATCATCACTTTTCGTTCCGCATATGATCTTCTACTCGATCGTCATTTACCACGTTAAACTTTACCGGGATGGTATTGAATAGTGTGGTCGTAGTCTTTCAATAGCTCGAGCCAGCGTCATTGCCGCGTGTTGAGTTCTTTTGAGTGAAGAAATATTTAAGGCTTTTATGGTGCGAATATATCTCCACTTTCTCCCACATATAGATAGTGCCTCCATATCTTTAAGCGAACAACATTGCTTTGCTTGACTCTAGATCATGAGTAGGATAATTCCTCTCATACTCTTTAAGTTATCGCGAGGCATAGGCTATGACTTTCCCGTTGCATGAGAACACATCCTAACCCTTTGCACGAAGCATCATTTGTAGATAACAAATCCATCCGAACGGATGGTATTGTTAGAAACAGTCTTAGAAATAAGTCTCCTCTTAAGCTCTTGGAAACTTTTCTCGCATTCTTACGCTCCAAACGAATTTACGTATCCTTTCGAGTTAAATTTGAGTTAATGGAGTAGCGATTAGAAAACCCTTCCACGAATCTCAGATAATAACCGGTAAGCCCAAAAAGCTACGTCTTGATCCATGAGGCTTGGTTGCTCTGACTTTGTATTGCTTGATCTTGGCCGGATCAGCGGATACTCCATGTTTTGACACCACATGCCCAAGAAAGGCTACTTCCTCGAGCGAACTTCGCATTTCTTCAATTTGGCATATAGTTGGTTTTCACGAAGCCTTTGGAGTACCGACTTCAAATGGTGCTCATGATCTTCCACGACTTTTGGAATATATAAGGATGTCATCAATAAAAACAACAACGAATCCGATCCAATATTCCTTGAATACTCGGTTCATCATATCCATGAAAGCGCGAGGAGCATTAGTTAGTCCGAAAGACATGACTAAAAATTCATAATGCCCATCTGGGGAGTTACGGGCGGTCTTTGGAATATCCTCGATTCTAATCTTGGTGATGATATCCGAGCGAAGATCGATTTTGAAAAGAATTGTGCCCTTTGCAATTGGTCAAACAAGTCATCAATCTGAGGTGGAGAGATACCTATTCTTGATGGTGACATGGTTCAATTCCAGATAGTCGTCTACAAAGTCGCATACTCCGTCTTTCTTTTTTACAAATAAAGCAGGAGCACCCCGAGGAGATGTCTTGGGGCCAGAATGAAACCGATGTCCAACAATTCACCGTAGTTGGACCTTTAACTCTGAAGTTCAATAGGAGCCATTCGATATGGGGTTTTAGAAATGGGCTTTGTGCGGGTTCAAGATCAATAAAGAATTCAACTTCACGTTACGGGGGTAGGCGGGAAGTTCTTGAAATCGTCGGGAAAGTCGATAACAACGGGAATATTATTCAAATTTGGCGTGTCTTTATTCAAATCCATAACATGGGCTAAGAAAGCTTGACATCCGTTTTTCAATAAGCGAATAGCTTTATGATTAGATATGATAGTGATTGATTTTAATGGTTTAGTTGCTTGAATTAAATACAACGGGTTGGTTAGGAATATGAAAACTAACAACCTTACGAAAACAATCAATTTTGGCATGATGAGTAGTTAACCAATCAATCCCTAAAATCACATCAAAAGCAAGTATCTTTAAAGAGATAAGGTCAGCGGGTAAGGTGATGGTGCCACTTGAATCAAACAAGATTTATAAGCGATGGATGTGATGAAAGTTTCTCTAACGGAGTTTCCACGAGATAGGTCAAAGTCTAATTTCTCGAGTCAAGTTTAAGCGTTGAGCACATGCGGGAGAGATAAATGAATGGGTATGCACCGGTATCAAGTAAGGTATAAACTTATGAGAATTTATAAATAGCTTACCGTGATCACCTCGTTTGGGTTCCTCGCATTATGACCGATCCTGAACAAACGCTCTTCCGGAATCGTTGACTTTGACTTTTACGGGAATGATCTTTTGAGTCACCGTCCCATTGAACTAGGTTTTATTCTGCGTCTGATCTCGGCGATATGTCCTTCCTTTCCACAACTATAGCATACCTTGAGCTGTTGTGGGCGGTTTGGGCCGATATGTCCCTCTTTTCGCATTTGTAACATATGGCCGGTGGTCGTTCTCCTCCCTTAGAACCGATTCTTTGCCGTGACCTTTGTCGTCTTCACATAGTCGTTGTTAAATCTCCTCTTTTAAAATCTCCTCCTCACTTCGCTTCTTACATTTTCATGACCATGATTACCACCACCGAGTGGTTACCATTTACTGTCATGTCTGTTTCTTTTCCATGAGTTATCATTATTACATTGGTACGCCATCTACAGATACGATCTGGTTATGGTCCTTCGAGTTGGCCGTACTTTCGTTATCTCGCTCTAATAATTGAGCCTGTTTACAACATCTGAATAAAGAAAGTTTATGAGAAATGAGATCTTGGCGTATCTTGGGGTTTCAAACCTCTAAGAAACATCCGCGTCATCGTTCCTCATTCTCCACCAAATGAGGTCTGCAAGCACGGATAACTCTGCTGAAACTTTGCCTCGTCTTTGAGACACCGTCATGTTGTTTTGCTCTAATCGATGAACTCCACTTCCTTCATATAGCGAACACTTTCGGAAAGTATTTGTCATTAAATAATCTCTGAAAGCGTCTCCCAAGACATCTTTGAGTGCTTGGTGGATGGATGATGCAGCTTCACGAACTCCACCGATGAAATCTGCCTCGCCACGGAACATAAAGGTGGCGAATGGAACCTTCTGTTCCTCCGTGCATCCCAAGACATCGAATATCTTGGTAATTTGTTTGACCCGTGTTTCCATGGCGATCGGATCGCTTTCCCTTAAATTACAGTGGTCCCAACTCTTTGAAGCTGCTTGCATTTTGACAACTTGTGTGAATTGCTATCATTTCCTCCTGTATTTTGAACACGAGTCTCCTCGTGCGATTTTGCATGAAGCTGCAAAAAGCTTCTAAACATCCCTCGTTCATCATCTGCTTTCGGTGGTGTTGTTCACGGGAGGAACATTGCCCGACTGTTACGCGTTCTCCTCGTTGGTAAAATCTGAGGCATCTCCACGGTCTCATTTACTCCATTGTTAATATTCTCGATCGACATTCTCAAATCTTGTCATAAAACAAGGGTTAATTAAAAATCAATATATCACATAATATCCTATATCTTGACCAACTAACAAATAAGCTTAGGTAGGACACCTTTAGCGAAGGATTTACTCGTCTCTCCCTCTGAGTTACTATTCCCGATCTCATGGAGATCATATCCTAAGCTACGATACCAACCGTGGCGCCCCAAAATAGGTATACATCACCCATTACGAGTTGTCGATACATGATGCGAAACAACTACAACTTTATTATTACAACGATGGCAGTGAGTTTAAATACAAATATTATCTTACAGACAATATTTATACTCACATAAATCCTCATCACATTTATTGATACATTATTTTACAAAAATGGTGAGGACTACTAAACAATCCTTTCTAAAACCTTCATTCCATACCCCAGGCTAAATACTCATTATATTTCTAGCCTCACGAGAAAAGAATGGAACAAAAAGGAAAAGGTGAGCTCAACTAGCTCGATAAAGAATATTATGACTAAGATAATATACAACAAATTATCGTTAGTCTTGACGAGGAAAAATTTAATAGAATCTGATAGACAACAAATTTTCAATCAATATTACATGAAATAATAATTCATTAGAAGAGTTAAGTAGAGAATGCAAACTACTATCTTATATGTATGAATTTAAAAGTTCATCGTCTATCTTTTATCCTGTAACAACAATCGATATACATCTCGAATCAAATATTCATCTTTGCTTTTCTGAGCCAAAGATATTCATCGATTAGTCATGTTCATTTAAACACTGTTCATCTTTTGCTACTGAGGCGAAAGATACAGAATGCGAAGATATTAATCGATCGGTCGTGTTCATCTCAACACTGTTCATCTTTTTCTACTGGGGCCAAAGATATTCTTGAAAATCATTCATCTTTGCCTTTCTGAGCCAAGATATTCAATAATATCATCATTTAAGGCGAGGATGATGAAAATATTTTTAAAGAAAGCGAATCCGATTGAAACAAAATGACAAGGATTAAGGATTAAGGATTAGTACTTTGTTTTATCCATATCAATGATACCCCAAAAATAATCACGGTGGTGTAAAATTCGAGAATGATCAAAACATGGATCTGATCAAAGCTAGTATCCAAAATAGATGTTTTGGACAAAAAGAAGAAATTTTATTTTTTGGTGAATAGTCTTATATCGTGAATAGTCTTGTATATCGTGAATAGTCTTAAGTATATCGTGAATAGTAAATCATGAAACAAAAGATAGAAATTCCACAAAAAACATCTTCACGCTTACGTAGAATAGTACTTTCGTGAATAGTAACTCGTGAATAGTAACTCATGAATAGTAACTTCGTGAATAGTAACTCATGAATAGTAACCCCGACATGAAAAAGTTCCAAATTTGATAAAAACTTCGGATCAACATTTCAACATAATGATATTGAAGAAATAATATCATTCTGAAAAAAAAATAATATCCACTTACCTCGAAAGAATCGATTGCTTGGAAGGAAAGGTGGAAGTGATCTTTGAATGAAACTTGTCTTGAGCAATAACTCTCTCAAAGTATCTAAATACTCACAAAATACGCTCGATAATATAGAGAGAAAGAGAAAACTTTGTTTACGGTGTGATTTTCAATTCTAACTTAGCCCTCTATTTATAGGAAAATGTTAGCCATAGAAAGCGGACTTGACTGCTACACGATGGCTTTACACTACTACTATTGCCACCACCACATTTGAAATAAAATTCAGCACATTTCTTCACCAACCACAAGTGGGGCCCTCTCAATTCTAAATTTTCCACCAAAATCAATTATAACCCTAATTTAGAATCGACACCTCTTAAAATTCATAACAAATCATTAGTGCATTTTAACGGTTCAAAATTTGTGGACATATACTCAACTTATGTATGTATAACATACCCAAAAATTACCACAATCAGCGGTCGGATTAAAATTATAATCATATATATCTAAAAACCCACGATTTAATTTTTAATACCTCCAATCGGTAAAATCTTGATAAAACACCTCAACAATAATTTCTTCATTTATAACCACATAAATAAATCCATCATTTATATCCACATAAAATAAATATTTCTTTATCATATGAATCAATAATTAATTATTCACAAATAATATTACGAGAATCACAATTATAATGACGGTAGTTCCGGAAGAGGGCTTTCAGATAAGGATTTCTCCTTCTTGGCCTTGATTAGGTGACCAAACCTCTCCTTGTGAGAACTTTCTAGACATTGCCAATAATGCTATCTAATAATATTATTTAAATAATATGAATTATTGATCGATAATGGAGATAATGTGCGATGACAATTATTGAACAACAATAATATAAAATATCAACGCGACAATTATTGAATCGATAAAATAAAATATTGAGCGATAACTCTTTGTAAAAATTATTGAATAGTGCCTTCTTACGTAAGGATCAATAATTCAACAATCTTTATGCGTCTGGTGTCTTCTTTATGCGACCAGCGTATTCTTGTATTTTAACCAAAGGGAATATTCAACGGTCTTACTTGGTAACAACTTCTGCCGTTATTTTAACCAACTTATATTTGTCGTTTTCTTCATCCAATCGCTTTTTCGTTATGGGGCCCACATGCATTTTGCTGCGGCGTTCGTGCGAATATTCCCAAACGATCTGAATATTCCACGACCAAACGAATATTCCCAAACAAAATGAATATTTTATAACCACTTGCTTATTTTGAAATATTTGCGTATTTAACCCTTAACTATCCACATTAATCAAATCAACCCTTTTCAAAATAATAAATAAACCCTTTTATTTAAAAATTTAATAAATAAAGGAAATCTCCTTTATAATTGAGCCCTTTAAAAAGAGAAAATTTATGAAAATGAAGATTACGTATCTTAGGGTTTGAACCTCTAAAGAACATCCGTCATACGTTCCTCATTCTCCACCAAATGAGGTGCAAACACGGATAATTCGCAAACTTTGCCTCGTCTTTGCGACAAATCGTATTGTTACTTCGCTCGATCTAATAAACTCCACTTCCTTCGTATTTGCGAACACTTTCGGAAAGTATTTGTCATTAAATAGTTCTGAAATGTCTCTAAGACATCTTCTAAAATCTTGGTGGATGGTGCTTCACGACTCCCACCGATGAAGTCACGCCTCACCACCTGAACATAAAGGTGGCGAATGGAACCTTACATTTCTACGATGCATCCCAAGACATCGAATATCTTGGTAATTTGCTTGACCCGTTTTTTGAGATCGGATCGGCTTTCCCTTAAATTCAGGTGGTCCCAACTCTTTGTTGCTTGGTTGTGACAACCCGTGAATTGCTATCATTTCCTCCTGTATTTTTGAATCTGAGTCTCCTCGTCCGATTTTTGCATGAGCTACCAAAGCTTCTAAACATCCCTCGTTCATCATCTTACGCTTCGATTGGTGTTGTTCACGGGAGGAACATTGCCCGACTATTACACGTTCTCCTCGTTGGTGAGTCTGAGCGTCCCCCAAATTAGGTATCGTCACCCCATCTTGGGTCGCCACTTACATGGTACATAAATTCAAATCTGACTTACTAATATAAGCGTAGGTATGCAATCGACATAAAGCTGTGAGTTTGAATACAAATATTATCTACTAGATATTATCTGAAACTCGAAAGGAGTCCTCATTACAACTATTATCACCTTTATTTCACGAATAGTGAGGGACTACTAATCTTATCCTCTGGACCATTACTTACGTTCCCAGGCTAAATCCCGGTATGTTCTCATTTCACGAAGAAACGGTGAAAAGAAAGGGTGAGCTCAACTAGCCCGATGAAATATATTATGACTAAGATAATGCGAATAAATTATCATTAGCCTTGACGATGTTAAAGCGATAAAATACAATAGACAACGGTTTAAGCTGCGGTGAATAAGCGATCCATTAAAAAGTCAGTAGAGAATAAAATCTACTATCTTTTAGGTTTTAAAAGGTTTTCATCAATTTTTATCATTTGAGACTCGACAATAAATAAACCACCACATCTAATCATCCACATGTACCACGTCGAGGATTTTCATCAAATTATCGATAGTCAGCTGACTATCTTAGAATCACCCACAGTCATAATCATACCAAAAACTATCCATCAACGCATTACGAGAATATTGAGGACTTTTGTCACATCATTTATATCAAGTCGTGATTATCTTAGAATGATCCACAGTCATAATCATACTAAGTTCATCTATGCTTGCGTAAGCGAAGATAACATAATATAACATGAGGATGATGACAATGACATAATAATTCAATAAAACAAGTTCAAAATTATTTAATCCATGAATTATTAACGTCCAAATTATCGACATGATCTTTGTTTACGTGAGTAAAATTCAAGAATGATCGGAAGAATATTTCCATGAAAAGATCTTTGGATGAAACATGAAATATCGAGGATATTCTACTAATTTCATGGAGTATAGAAGTCAAGTTTTAACCAATTTGGGTATAATAAAGAATGGAATAACAAAAGAAATCACCGTGCGTGCGGTGCTTGGCATGAGGCGAGTTATTCAGCGAGAATAATAATAACGGAACCGGTCGGTGAAATTCACAAGCGGGATGTTCAACGAGAATAATAAAGATGGAACCGGATCCGGTGTAAAACACACGGATAGGATATTCAATGAAATGATAAAAAAGGCGGAACCGGTCGGGTGTAAAACACCTGACGAGGATGTTCAGCGAGAATAATAAAAAGCGGAACCGGTCGGTGTAAAACACCAGACGGGATGTTCAGCGAGAATAATAGAAGAATGTCACCAAGTATAGGGTAAACCCGCGTATCTGAGTTATTCAATGCGAATAATAAGCGATGGAATAACATAAAGTTTCACCAGTATAGGGTATCTGGCGTATCTGAGTTATGTATAGGGTATGCCACTTTTACGAGTTATTCAACGAATAATAATGAATGGAATAACGAAGTTCTCTTCGAAGAAAGAATAACACCCTTACTAGTAAAAAAACGAATATAGAAGTAGTGAAGTAGCGAGAATATCTTCTTCTTTACATAATTTTCTCTCTATAAACTTCTACTATAATTTCTCTCTCTAGAGTTTGATGAATTAAATAAGAAAATAATGAAGGAATGAGCTTATTTATAGGAAAATGGAATGCATAGTAACTAATCCATGAGCGGTCCAGTTGATTTACTTTAATCGGCGGTCCATATTTAAAGAAAAATCTTTTAAATAAAATATAATATATTATATTTATATAAAAACATTTTACTATCTGAAAACATTATGCAATCTTATATACTTAAACCTTATGAAAACATTTATACAACAATATCGTAATAAAATATAATATATTACATTTATAGAATAACTTTAATAAAGTATTACTATTTTATATAAAAAGATGTTTACATTTTATTACGTTAATAATCTGAATAAAACAAAAGCGTCGTTATCATTATAATAATTCATATTATTAATCGTGATAATGGAATCAAAGCGAGTGACTTCTCACATAAGCATCGATAATCGATCTGGTATCTTTCTTATGCGACCACCGTATTATTCTTGTACTTTTACTCTCAGGAGTAGTTCAGCGGTAACCACGGTAAAACTTCATGATTATTTTAATAAAATATTTTTGTCGTTTTCTCGATCAAATGATAATTACATTGTGGGGTCCACCATGATTGGTAGTTATCACGAATATTCCTGCTTTAAGCAGAATATTCCCAGAGCCGAATCGAATATAATATAACCACTTGCATACTTTGCAAAATTTATAAATCTACCCACAATATAATATTATCTTAAATTCACACCATAATATTAAAAAAATTATTTCAACAAAATTTAAATCTTTATTGATAAAATCGGGGGTCTCACAATCTCCCTCTCATATGGAATTTAAGCCCTCGAAATTAGAATGCGTACACATATGATAAAGAGATGAGGATACCTTGAATACCTTTATCGTTTAAAAATATTAAATTCATCTTTGAAATCTGCGAAGATATTCATTAACAATTCATCTTTTGCTACTACTGAATTTAAGATATATGGCTGTAAAAAACCAATATAATGATAAAGACTTCGACAATAGTATCACGACCACGAATTATCCATTTTTTTTTGGCGAGGATATTAGTGTTTTCAATCTGATTATGATTATCTTAAGAATAATCCTGGTCGTAATCATACCAAGTCCATCTATACTGCGTAAACGAAGATGACTTTGAGCGCATCCATGAATTAATATTTCATTCTTTGAGACTCGATTCGATAATTAATCCACATCATTGAATCATCCACCTTACTTCTGGGCGAGGATATTCATTAGTATCACGACCACAAATTATCCATGCACTACGGCGAAGATAATTGTGTTTTCAATTCTATTATGATTATCTATCCATACAATCCACAAGATAATCATCATATTCATTAGTCCATCCATCTATTATCCATGCGTAAACCCGAGATGACTTTATTCATTATCCGACCATGAATTAATATTTCATTCTTTGAGACTCAATTCGATAATTAATCCATCATCGAATCATCCACTTTTACGGGCGTATCCGCGAAGATAAGGATATTCATTAGTATCCGACCACAAATTATCCATTACACTCTGACGAAGATAATTGTGTATTCATTAGTATCCACGACCACAAATTATCCATGCACTTTCTGACGAAGATAATTGTGTATTCATTAGTATCTGATTATGATTATCTTAAGATAATTGTGTATTCATTTACTGTTATGATTATCTTAAATCCAGTGTAATAATCATACCAAGTCCATCTATACTATTCTACTGAATACGAGATGACTTTCAACGTAATATAAACGTGAGGATAATGATATAAAGAATCGATCGAATGAGATAAAGGATAAATATTAAACATTTATAATATAATTTATCCGAGGATTC
Organism: Panax quinquefolius; assembly: GCA_020205615.1. Classification (NCBI taxonomy): domain Eukaryota; kingdom Viridiplantae; phylum Streptophyta; class Magnoliopsida; order Apiales; family Araliaceae; genus Panax; species Panax quinquefolius. The sequence goes on along the minus strand of CM035173.1, from coordinate 17,126,297 downwards.
AAGAATATCCCCATGTTATCAATCATTTAATAATCTCATAATCTAATAACATTAATATTATAACAATATTTTAATCACTTCTTAAATTTATAAACAATTTATCTTAATTGTTTACACTTTACCATATAATGCATTTAATCATTCAAAAATGTCATACTCATAAGATATCATCACCAATTATCAAATCCTCATCAAAAAAATATGCATATACTACATATAGGATTCTCAGCCATAAAATCCTATTTTCAACTTTGTTACTTCACATAACATATTTAACTCATATGTTAAATAACTAAACTATTTTCATGAAAAATACCAAATCAGTCCCAAAAATATTTCTTTTACGGGATTTAGCATAATATAGTCCCATAATGAAAATATATTTTTCTCGAATTTTTAAAATTCATTTACTATTTTTTAAAAATCAATTTCCAATTAATTCCTTAAGAAATTAGCTACCTCAAGTTTAACTCCAAAATTCCCAAATCTTGGCAGGACCTTACACATGTTAACGTGAGCTTCGGTTTAAATTTCATGGTCATGAGAGTTATAGAACTCGGTTATAAGCGTTTTTTAAATCGGAAAAACCTAAATATTGAAATAGTCATAACTTGCTCATTTTAAGTCGAGAATGAGCTCATTTTTGGACAGGAGGTACTTTATACCATATACTTTCATGTCCCAAAAGGCCAGAATTTTTCTCATAATTTAAGTGGCCAGAAACAGCCTCTCTAAAATCATGGCGAAAGCTTTTTAGGTTTTGCAGCTTTGCACTCCTTTGCTAAAATCAGTCCACACAAAATCTACAACACCTTTTCCAGTAATTCCACTTGGATTAGTTAGGTAACTCATAGATCTAACTCTAGGACTTGACCACATTCAAAAATTCAAAATATAATAGGAGATATGGTCAATTGAATTTCATATTCGTTTTTCACTAAAATCGATTTTCAACTCTTTGTGATTTCTAAGAAACTTTCATGTTTTCACATACTAAACAACATAACTCATCATAAAACTTACTAATACTTCATATACCCATGATTTTTATTAGTTCTATACTTTTATTATGACTTTCATCATAATCCACGTAAAGCAGATCCTTTTAGTTGAAGAAATATTTGAGGTTTAAGAAATGGGTTTTTATCTTTGGGGTCGATACAAAATTCGATTTCACGCTCTAGGGTAGGCTAAAGTCTTCAAGAATCGCCAAGAAATTTATTAATGATAGAAATATCATTCAAAGCTGTTACTCTCGTCCAGAAGACTTGGATAGTCGTCACATTAATACCAAGCCTGTGACTTACATCCCTAACACAGATAGCACCTCACAATGATACCTATAAACTTGCCATCTTGATCACGATGTAAGCCTCTGAAAAATCGGCTTGGTGCATTCCACACAAGGAGTCAACAACGAAAGGATCGGGGCTCTTTACTTATAGCTTGATATAACGATGATTAACTTTAGGGTTTGGTTACTTTGAATTAATTATAACGAGGTTGGTTAGGAATATGAAAGCTAACAACCTTACAAAAAGAATAATGAGTAGTTAATCAATTATTTTCAAAAATTACCTCAAAGGCAAGTATTTTCAAAGAGATAAGATCGGCGAATTAGCGTGAAAGTGTTTATTTGAAACAACAAGATTAATAAGCGATTGGAGGTAGCGAAGGTTTCTCCCAGCGAAGTTTCATAGATAAATCAAAGTCTAATTTCTTGAGTCAAATTTAAGCGTTGAGCATGACTAGGAGAAATAAAAGAATGGGTAGAACAGGTATCTAATAAGGTATAGACTTGAGAGCTTACGATTAACTTACAAGTGATAATTTTATTGGGGTTCCTCGTCACGAGAAAAAAAAAAAATCTCTCTCTTAAACTCTGGCTTTGGTTTATGCAGGGAATGACCTTTGGTGCCTCCATCCTAGTTGAATTTGTCTTGATGGCAGCGACAAAATCGAGCTAAGTGACCTTCTCTTCCTGATTATAACATGCTTTGGATGGCGTGTGTGATTCGGTGATGTGTCCCTCTCCTCGCATTTGAAGCATATAATAGGTGGTCCTTCTCCTTCCTTAACAACAGTCTTTGGTCTTGGCGTCTTTCCATCATTGTTGAATCTCCTTTTCTTGAAATGTCCATTCTTATTATTTTGGCCACGATTACCATAAAGTGGTTACCATATCTCGGCTTTATTGATTCCTCCGCGCTTGTTGTCATAGCTTGATGACTACTCTCCATTGATATTATAATTTTCTTGCTTGCTTTCTCTTTTAGTTACGTTGACTCGTTATCGCGCTCCACTAAGCGAGCCCTATTTACAACATCTCGAATAAAAACACGGTTTATGAGAAATAAGATGTTGGCGTATCTACGGCTTCGAACCTCTTAAAAACATTAGCGCCATTCTCTCTTCATTATCCACCAGTGGGGCCTTGAATCGTGATAACTCATAAAAATTTTGCCTCGTATTGCGACACGGTCGTATTGTTTTGTTCGACTTGATAAACTCCACCTCCTTCATGTGGCGAATACTTTTTCGGGAAAGTATTTGTCGTTGAGCGACTCTGGAACTTCTCCCGAAGATATCTTGATCTGACGGGTTGAGTCGTTTCTGGAATTCCCACCGATGTCTGCCTCTCCGCGCGCTTGACGTAAAAGCGGCAAAAGAACCTTTTGCTCCTCGGAACATCGAGACATCAAATATCTTGTGTCTGCTTTATCCATTACTTAGCGAAGTGGTTTTGGCTCTCCTTAAACTCGGTTGGTCCCGACTCCTTGAATTGTTTAGCGGTGACACTTGAGAGTTTCAGTGTTTCCACCTACGTTTTGAATAAAGTCGCTTTTTACTTTGATGTTGCATGAATTCTAAAACCTTTTAAGCGTCTGTCGTCGTTAGTCGATTGATCGGTGTTGTTGTTTACGGGAGGATTATCGCCATCTGTTGCACATTGTCACGATTATTGATGCATGGAGAATCAACGGTCTCTGTGCTCCATTCTTTATTCTCAACATTCTCGGATGCCATTTTCAAATCTTTGCCACAAAATAAGGGTTAATTAACATATCACATATTATCCACTATATACGGCGATGAGCGATTAAATACCAAATAAATTTAGGTAGGTCATCTTAGCGAAAAATTCCCGTCTCTCCCCTCTAGTTCTATTCTCACATCTTGGCGGGGATCGTATCCTAGCTACGATACCAAGTTGTGGCGCCCCCCAAATTGGGTATCGTCACCCATCTTGGGTGCGCCACTTCATGGTACATAAATTGAATCTGACTTACTAATATAAGCGTAGGTATGCAATCGACGTAAAGCGTGAGTTTGAATACAAATATTATCTACTAGATATTATACAAACTCGAAAGGAGTCCTCATTACAACTATTATCACCTTATTTCACGAGAATAGTGAGGACTACTAATCTTATCCTCTGGACCATTACTTACGTTCCCAGGCTAAATCCCGGCTATGTTCTCATTTCACGAAGAAAAGCGGTGAAAGAAAGGTAAAGCTCAACTAGCCCGATGAAAAATATTATGACTAAGATAATGCGAGAATAAATTATCATTAGCCTTGACGATGTTAAGCGATAAAATACAATAGACAACCGGTTTAAGCTGCGGTGAATAAGCGATCCATTAAAAAGTCAAGTAGAGAATAAAATCTACTATCTTTTAGGTTTTAAAGGTTTTCATCAATTTTTATCGGCGAGACTCGACAATAAATAAACCACCACATCTAATCATCCTGTACCACGGTCGAGGATTTTCATCAAATTATCAATGGTAAGCTGACTATCTTAGAATCACCCACAGTCATAATCATACCAAAAACTATCCATCATTTGCATTATTCACCCTTTGAGGGACTTTTGTCACATCATTTATATCAAGTCGTGATTATCTTAAGAATGATCCACAGGTCATAATCATACTAAGTTCATCTATGCTTGCGTAAGCGAAGATAACATAATATAACATGAGGATGATGACAATGACATAATAATTCAATAAAACAAGTTCAAAAATTATTTAATCCATGAATTATTAACGTCAAATTATCGACGTGAATCTTTGTTTACGTGAGAGTAAAATTCAAGAATGATCGGAAGAATATTTCCATGAAAGATCTCTGGATGAAGCATGAATATCGAGGATATTCTACTAATTTCATGGAGTATAGAAGTCAAAGTTTTAACTTATTTGGGTATAATAAAGAATGGAATAACAAAAGAAATCACCGTGCATGCGGTGCTTGCATGAGCGGTTATTCAATGAGAATAATAATAACGGAACGGTCGGTGAAATTCACACAAGCGGGATGTTCAACAGAATAATAAAGATGGAACCCGGATCCGGTGTAAAACCTGAGATAGGATATTCAGCGAGAATGATAAAAGCGGAACCGGTCGGTTGTAAAACACCACCAGACGGGATGTTCAGCGGAATAATAAAAAGCGGAACCGGTCGGGTGTAAAACACTGCAGGACGGGATGTTCAACGAGAATAATAGAAGAATGTCACCAAGTATAGGGTTAAAGGGATGGCGTATCTGAGTTATTCAACAGAATAATAAGCGATGGAATAACATAAGGATTTCACAGTATAGGGTATCTGCGTGTCTGAGGTTATGTATAGGGTATGCCACTTTTACGAGTTATTCAACGAATAATAATGAATGGAATAACGAAGTTCTCTTGAAGAAAGAATAACACCCACTACTAGTAAAAAGGCTGAATATAGAAGTAGTGAAGTAGCGAGAATACTCTTCTTAACTTTCTATAATTTTCTCTCTATAAACTTCTCTATAATTTCTCTCTACAGAGTTTGATGAATTAAAAGAAAATAATGAAGGAATGAGCTTATTTATAGGAAAATGGAATGCGTAGTAACTAATCCATGAGCGGTCCAGTTGATTTACTTTAATCGGCGGTCCATATTTAAAGAAAAATCTTTTAAATAAAATATAATATATTCTATTTATATAAAACATTTCTTATCTGAAACCTTTATGCAATCTTATCTGAAAACAACATCTGAAAACACTTTATCTGACACTATATCGTAATAAAATATAATATATTACATTTATAGAATAACTTTAATAAAGTATTACATTTTATATAAAAGATGTTTACATTTTTATTACGTTAATAATCTGAATAAAACAAAAGCGTCGTTATCATTATAATAATTCGTATTATTAATCGTGATAATGGAATCAAAGTGAGTGACTTCGTAGCATCGATAATCGATCTGGTGTAATTTTTCTTATGCGACCACACGTATTCTTTGTACTTTTACTATTTTTGTCTTTCTCAAATGAGGTAGTTCAGCGGTAACCACGGTAAAACTTCAGTAGATTATTTGATAAAAAATATTTTTATCGTTTTCTCGATCAATGATAAATTACATTATTAGGGGTCCACCATGATGATTGGTAGTTATCCCCAACGAATATTCCTGCTAAGCAAGATATTCCCAGGCCGATCGAATATAATATAACCACTTGCATACTTTGCAAAATTTATAAATCTACCCACACTATAATATTATCTTAAATTCACACCATAATATTAAAAAATTATTTCAACAAAATTTAAATCTTTATTGATAAAATTAACTCATGAATATTAAAATTTCCCAAAAATATTTCACGCTTACATAAATAGTTTTACATAAAAAACTTGTGAATATTTGCAATCATGAATATTCATCGAAATCATGAATAATAACCACGAAAAAAAAATTTGATAAAAAGTTTCAACCATATATTTCACATAATGATATTGAAGAAATAATATCATTTCGAAAATAACATCCACTTACTCGAAGATTAGTACTTACAGGCGGAATCTGGGTATAGGTCTTTGAAGGAACTTGGATCTGATCCGAAGTATCTAACAATACTCGAAGTATACTCAAAATACTCACAAGAATAAACTCGATAATATAGAATAGAGGAAAACTTGAATTACTTTCGACATGTGATTTTCGATTCTAACCTAAGCACCTATTTATAGGAAAATATCATTTAGAAACAATATCACTTAGCGAGAAAATTTAATATAATATTAATATATATAATAAAATTTCCTACTCCAACCTTCAAGAACTGAATTCAGCTCATTCAACCCACATGTATAAAAATGCACACCATAATGAAAAAAATCGTTTTTCTAATTTTAAATATTTTAAACTTCAAAAAATCGTTTATTTTAAGACTTGAAACTTCAATAATTCATAATTCATAATAAATAGCCCTTTCATCAGAAAATTCGAATCTCGCGAGTTTTATAGGAAATTCAATTCTCTACAACTTTGCGAGAAGAAAGTTTTCCAAATTCCAAATAGAAATTGGCCGAAATCCACAAGCAGAGCGATTTTACATTTTATAATCAAATTTCCCGGTCGATAAATGGGGTCCACAGAGCATGTTTAACATGTTTTAAATATTTATTGCAACAAAATACTCTTCCTCCTCGTATACTCATATATCCCACATTACGTTGTAAAAATATCACCATTATTATATTATTAAAATATAATAATATATTTAAATGAATTATTTTATCGAGAAAAGATAAAATTTTAATTTTCAACAATTGTCACATTAAAAATTTTCTCCATCTATATCCACATAAAATCAATATTTTCCTCATCATATGAATCAATAATTAATTATTCACAAATAATATTACGAGAATCCATGATATTGTGACAATAATGGGTTCGGGAAGAGGGGCTTTCGATAAAATTTCTTCTTCTTGGCGCTTGATTAGGTGACCAAACCTCTTCTTGAGGCGAGAACTTTCTAGACATTGCCAATAATGTTATCTAATAATATTATTAGGATAATATGAATTATTGCTTCGATAATGAAAAATCTTTGTGTAATGACAATTATTGAAACAACGATAATATAAAATATCAACGTGACAATTATTAACTCGATAAAATCTTGAGCGATAATTCTATAACCATTATTGAGTAGTGCCTTCTTCGTAAGAATCGATAATTGGTGCAATCTGGTGTCTTCTTGTGTTTTAACCATAGAATATTTTAACGATATTACTTGATAACAACTTCTGTAGTTATTTTTTAAACCACTTATATTTGTCGTTTTCTTCATCGATCGCTTTTCCGTTATGGGGCCCACACATGGGTGTGTGCGTCGTCACGAATATTCCAAAGCGATCTGAATATTCCACGACCAAACGAATATTCCCAAATGATGATGAATATTTTATAACCACTTGCTTATTTTGAAGTATTTGCGTATTTTACCCTAACTATCCACATTAATCAAATCAACCCTTACTATTTTAAAATAATAAATAGAAAATTAAATTTCATTAATAATAAGTTGGGGTCTTCTGACCTCCCTCCTTATGAAATTTAGGTCCTCGAAATTGGCGTGCGTACTGGTGTTTGAAAAGGTGAGGATACCTCGCTTTCATTTCCGTTTCAATTCCCGGTCATTTCCTCAATAGCATGATTCCTCCACAAAACTTTAACTTGTGGTATGACCTTTCTTGGCGTAGGACATGCTCTTTCCTATCCAAAATCTTGACAGTACCTCCTGCATACGTTAAGTCTTGGCTATCTAAATGCGGTTCTAACTTCTATAACGTGGTTGGGTCTTTCACATATTTGAAATGCGGATATGTGAAACACATTATGAACACGAGGCATACTTTTCGGAGGTAACGCGAGTCATAAAGCTACATTTCCTACTCGGTCAGAATTTGAAATGGACCCGATAAATGCGTGGATTGAGCTTTCCTCTCTTCCCAAATCTTGTAACTCCCTTCCATGGAGCAACTTCATGATAATACATGATCCCCTACACTAAATTCCGTCCTTTTCGATGAAGATCCGCATAACTCTTTTATCGATCTTGTCTTTGGTTTTATCGTTGTCGAATCATTTGGATCTTTTAAAGTAGTCATACGTACCAACTTTCGGGTCCCAACAATAGTGTTGCTTCACCCACCTCGTCCCAACATATCTTTGGAAGCGACACTTTCGTCCATATAATGCTTGAAATGGAGCTACACTATACTTGCACGATAAGCTTTGTTGTTGTAGGAGAATTCCACCAATGGTAAATACTTATCCAAGCGCCTTGAAATCTGTGGACCACGAGTCTTAATAAATCTTGAAGAGTTTGAATAGTCCTTTCGATTGTCCGTCCAGGTTTGAGGATGGTATGCAACTAAATCGTAAAATCAGGTGCCCAAGGAATGCTACTTCCTCGAAGCCGGAACTTCGCATTTCTTCAATTTGACATATAGTTTGTTTTCACGAAGCCTTTGGAGTACCGAACTTCAAATGGTGTTCATGATCTTCACGACTTTTGGAATATATAAGGATGTCATCAATAAAAAAACAACAACAAACTGATCCAAGATGTCAATTCTAAGGAGCAAGAGTTGGAAGAGAACGAAGAGGTCGATCCGGAGACCACACTCTCGAGACCACAAAAGAAAGCCCTTATTGTTGCAAATTCTTCCATAGTGCAGAGGCTCATAGGCGAAGTATATCTAGAATCGTACTCCAGGAAATCTCTTGAGGGTACACCACCCTGTAGACACTCGTCATCGTAAAAGTCCTTACAGAGTTGAAGGCTCTATTGTAAAGCGGTACTTTCGAGAGGAGGAAGGAGTCTTAGAAAAAGAAGCATCATCTCAACGAGAAGGTATGGAGTATACGGTTAAAGAGTTAAAGAACTTGAGCGCAGCTTAGAAGTAAAAAAAAGCGAAGGATACTTGGGAAAGAAGCATCCTTTTTCATGAGATTCTTAAAGAAAAAGTGACCCCACCAAGTTGCCCCATATCGAGAGTTATGATGGATCGGGGATCCCCATGATGACCCAGGTCAGGCGTTGATGGTGATGGTTAATATGACTTTAGCGATCTTTGCTAAGTGTCGTACTTTGTCACAACACTTTCGAGAAAGGATGCGGCGGTGGATGGGGACTTTGCCCTCGATTCAATTTCATCTTGGGCGGGGCGTATGCGATAAATTTATGCGCTTGGGAACAACAAAAGAAGGGAAAACCAAGCCGGTTACGTTGGCTCGGGTTAAACGGTTTTTCGAATGAGTCTTTGGGCGATATGTGAAGCGATTTAAGTGAAAGCGATCGGCGAGTAATGAGACACGAGCGATCTACAATGGTTGGGCTGTTTCGAATGGGTTAGATCTGGTCGGATCGAGAGAAGTTGGTGAAGAAGTTAATGTTTCATCACTGTATGAAATGAATGTTAATGAATCATCTTTAATTAAGAATGATAAATTTTATCAATAAAGATTTAAATTTTGTTGAAATAATTTTTTAATATTGTGGTGTGAATTTAAGATAATATTATAGTTGTGGGTAGTATTTATAAATTTTGCAAAGTATGCAGTGGTTATATTATATTCGATTGGTGGGGAATATTAGGTTTAGCGGGGAATATTAAATGCAATGGCTCAATCATTGGTGGACCCTAGCGAAATTATTGTCGGATTGAAAGCAGCAAAAATATTTTATTGAAATAACTTGGCGGAAGTTTCTGGTAGTTCTTGTTGAACTACTCGGTAGTAAAAATGCGATGTCGTGTGGTTGCATAGTAGCGCGGTATTGATTATTGATCTTTATGTGAGAAGTCACTCGGTTTGATTCCATTATTGACCGATTAATAATATGAATTATTATAGCGATAATGACGTTTTGTTTATTATTATTATTAGCGTAATAAAAGCGAAATATCTTTATATAAAATAGAATACTTTATTAAAGTTATTACATAAATAGAATATATTATATTTTATTATGCATAGTGTTGCATAGTGTTTTGCATAGTATTGCGATAGTGTTTGCATAGTAAAATGTTTTATATAAATAGAATATATTATATTTTATTTAAAAGATTTTTCTTTAAATATGGGCCACAGGCAGGAACAAATAAATCAGATAGAATTCATGGGATTACCGCATTTTATGACCATTAGATGTTTCCTGCCATAAATAGAATTTGGCGGCGTTTGATCTACGTTGAGTAGCTAATTTCTTTACAATTCATTAGAAACATCAGAAATTATAGAGAAATTTTGAGAAAATCCCTATAGAAGAAAGAATAACTTCACTCTGCCGATATTAGGTTCTTTTCTCGAAAAAGTCTTAGACAATTATTCCTTCTTTACGCTCGGTCTAATGAAGCGAACTCCAGGGTTATTCATTAGCGTTATTATTACATTGAGAATAATGGTTTGTAAACATTGGTCAAAATGTCATCCATAGAACGTCTGTTGGGTCTTGCTATGGCATAGGAAATCCTTATGTTATTCCATGGTGCTTTATTATTACATATAACTTTTTAAAATCTGTGAGATTTACCTATGACTTTGGTGACATCTTATTATTAGCATTGAATGGATCATCACATGCATGTGTTTCTGGGACATCAAGACGTTAAAAATCTTTATTGATACATTTGGAACATCACATATTGTTTTCTTTCATTTATCTTTTGGAATATTATCATGTGTTTTACGGATGCAATTCCTCTTATATTATTACGATCTGGATACATCCACCTTCGTTGGGTGAATTTCACGAGTCTCCCTGGTTACGATTATTACCGTTATACTCGTTGGAATAGCATACTCAATCACTTGCATGCCCTCGTTGGTGATTTCTTTATTATTCGATTCTTTATTATAGATGGACTTGGTTAAACTTTGACTTTTATATCGGAAATTATTAGAATGGTGATACTCCTCGATATGCGTTTCATCAGGCGTATCTTGGTTCATTTGGAAATATTCTTGATACATTCTCAAATCTTTACTCATAAGCGGTATTAACTCGACAATTTTGAAGTGTTAATAAATGGATTAAATAATCTTGAACTTGTTTTTATTAGTTATTATGTCCACATATCCTCGCATATCTATATTATATTTCTTTGGGATAAATAGATGAGCTTATGGTAGGACACCTTTGAAGGATGAAATCTCTCCCCATTAATCATTGGTTGAGTGCGGTTGTTCAGCTTAAATAATTACGTGGCTTCACAGAATACCAGTGAGTCTATCTTGGTAAAGTGGCATATACAATAATTAAATGATACATGGTTAATAGTTACTCCGATTATCTTTGTTGTAGTACAGCGCCGAATAATTTAGCGTAATTGATCTTAATGACCCAATTATCTTTGGCCTTAGTGCATGGATAATTTGTCAAATCGCCGTCCGTTTTAATGAATACGATTATCTTTAGATGTGCATGGATAATTTGTGGTAATCTACTGCTGAATCATTATCTTTTCGTATGGATAATTTATTGATGAAATCTTAATGAATACAATTATCTTTTCGTATGCATGGATAATTTATTAATACTTTGGAAAAATCTTAATTGGATTCTATTAATGGCTCGATTATCTTTGGAGGTAGTGCTGGACTAGATTACGTTAGTTACTCAGTTAATGAATATCTGCAGATCTATTTCCAATAATAATGTGGATAATTTTAAATCCTGTCATGCAATGATACATAATAAAATTAATTCATTAGAAGAGTTAAGTAATCTAATATAACTCAGAACTTCTATAGTGCGAGGGTTAAAAGTAGGTAAATACATCTGTGAAAGTTTAACAGTCTCTCCCCTCTAGTTCTGTGCAAATTGATAAACTTTGCACTCTCCTAAACTACGATTAATGATCTATTAAACTTTAAAAACACTGTTCATACGATTTGCGAACCAAAATCTGCGAGACCCCAATTATATTAATTATTTAAATTGATTTAAATTTTGTTGAAATAATTTTTAATATTATGGTGTGAATTTGAGATAATATTATAGTTGTGGGTAGTATTTATAAATTTTTGCAAAGTATACAGTGGTTATATTATATTAGATTGGTCGGGGAATATTCGGTTTAGCGAGGGAATATTCGTCAGACTCAATCATTGGTGGACCCTAGCAAATTATTGGATTGAAAAGCGACAAAAATATTTTATTGAAATAGCGGAAGTTTTCTGGTAGTTCTTGTTGAACTACTTTCGGTAGTAAAAATACGATGTCATTGTGGTTGCGTAATGGCCTTACGGTATTGATTATTGATGCTTATGTGAGAAGTCGCCAGTTTGATTAATTTAGCCGATTAATAATATGAATTATTATAGCGATAATGGCGTTTTGTTTATTCATTATTATTAGCATTAATAAAAGCGAAACATCTTTATATAAAATAGAATACTTTATTAAAGTTATTACATAAATAGAATATATTATATTTTATTATTGTGCGTAGTGTTGCATAGTGTTTTTGCATAGTATTGCGTAGTGTTTGCATAGTAAATCTCTTATATTATTGATATGATTATATGTCATTATCATCGTATAATATGTACCGTCTCAGTTAAAGTAAATGATCACGGGTAGTTCGAGATTAGTTACTATACTTCCATTTCCTATAAATAAGAAGCTCCGTTTCTTCATTATTTCTTCTAAGATTGTTTAGGACTACAGAGAGAAATTATAGAGAGAAAGTATAGAGAAAATTGATAGAAAGATAAGAGAGTGATACCTTTGTGGTAAATTTTCGATTATTTTACGGTAAGAGGTGCTCATATGTCATCATCTTGAGAGCTTACATTATTCCATTCACTATTAATACGGTCGAATAACACCTTAAAGTAATTTTATACACTTGTCTTGTGGCATAGCCCACATTACCAGCCGTCGATAGTATTTACCTTATTCGATAGTAAATTAACCGTCGATAGTAATTACTTGTATGAATAGTAATTACCTTAATCAATATTAATTACCTTTGCAGACATTCGAACCGCTTGTCGTTTTCACATTACGGTGATGAACCAACGTGGTTTCACATTCTGAGCGTCGAACCACTTGTGGTTTCACATTACGGTATCGAACCGCATTGGAATATCTATACGTATGTTTCTGGCAGGATGCTGGTTCAATTTCTTTTGTTATTCCATTCTTTAATATCAGTTAGTTAAAACTTTGACTTATCTCCGTGAAATTAGTAGAATATCCTTGATATTTCGCGTTTAAATCCGATATCTTTTTATGGAAATATTCTTGATCATTCTTGAATTTTACTACTCTGAAAGCTTGATGTCGTGTTTGACAATTTGGAACGTTAATAATTCATGGATTAAATAATTCTTGAACTTGTTTTTATTGAATTATTATGTCATTGTCATCATCCTCATGTTATATATGTTATCTTT